>JAEQBH010002513.1:0-512937 GCA_016808115.1 Tetrastigma voinierianum
GTTATAAATCTATAAGAAGTACCATGATTATCCTTTGAATTCATCACACATGTATTCTTGGTGAAACTAAGACTCGAGATGCTTTTAAATTCTGATTTACAACCAAATAATCAGCCAACCTCATAAAAATATGCTTTTTACATTGAAAAGAAGAATTTTCACTAACCCAATTCACTTAGGATTACAAACTAAGTAGAAGACCCATCCCAAAGGACGACCCTAAAGCCACTATACCTCTAGTAGCCTAACTCTGCTAAGTTAGATTCGATTAAATTTTATGCATCATGAACTAAACACCCAGACAACGAATCACTATCACCATGTTGAACATGACTAGAAAATGAGGATCAAATGTGGTCATAGGATTTGCAACTGAACCCCTAACTAATCCACACTAATAGATCCTCAGTCAATGACATCCTAAATAGTATGTCGAAGAGCTATACACCGATCTGTATAATGTCCCAGGCCAACTCTAATGATAAGAGTAGTACAAATCCATCCTAAATTGTGGTGGCACTGGCTAAGGGAGTGGCCTAGACTCCAAGAGAGTCAACAATTCAGCATCACTGGCTTAACACATACTAACAATGGCACTCTAAGAAGCATCACGTGATATCCTTGGAGCGAATGAGGTAGAAGATATGTAAAGGTCTAACTACTATGCAATGTGGTGGGGGAACTCCTAGAAAGGCGAGTTGTATAACGTGACTATGTTTAGTAGCTAGTGACCTATCAAAACAAATAGCGAGTGGAGGCCAGGCTATGCGTGATGATGCCAAGGGGTAAGGTGAATACGACTCATTAGGCGTGGAGCTATGACGACCTCCCGATGACCCTACGTCTCAAGAAGAAATTTTTTTAAACATCTAGACTCCACTCTCTTTTGATGGCTTCTTCCCCTTATGATTTGTTAGGGAAAGAATCTGCCACAAACCTCTAACATACCTCCTCTATGCTAAAAATGGTTGAAGTCAATGATGCAAAATTTGTGAATGATACCCCAAATCAAGTATCTAGCAATCCTCAGTTGCAATCTCTGATGCCTTCTATACTTGCTCTTTCTATCTCTCTCTTTCTCTTAAGGTTGATGAACAAAAATCAGGCCATCTCCTCCACGTGTGGAGTGAGAAAAATAATGCTGATCTCATCTGATCCTTGTGCGAAAGCATCAAGATCTCTCCTCGATACGTAATAAGCGATCTTGAAAGAATATTGTCTCAAAACTCATGTGCAAAGGTCATCCCAAGTCATCGCGAGAGTGGATCTCTGATACAAACCACGCCCTTCCACACCACTCAAGGATAATGGAAATAGGGTACCAATTGTTTATCATCTCTACCAAAGGCTCTCATGACCAAACTATAAAGTTTGAAGTGTGCTTGAGGACATCCAGTGGCAGTTAACCTATATATATATATATATGAAGTTTCTAACCCATGCCAAATTTGTATTTTAAAAATAAAAAGAATTGACTACAAAAGAAGATACGAAAATAATTATGACTAAGTAAGAGAAGAAATAATTAAAAAAACACACCAAGAAAGAAAAAAAAGCAAGAAACAAAAAAAGAAAAGAAAACTTATTTGCCATTCATTTAACTATGATACAATAAGCATGCCGTGGCACCTTTGAAAGTGTCAGGAGAAGATTAATGTAGAAAGGGAAAGGCTGGTGTTAGGTAATAAACCTGGCGAATATTTTCCTTGTTGATTTAACTTTGTTAGGAGTCAATAAAATGCGGCCAAGAAAAATAATATGCCAGGAGATAATCACAAAAAAGCAGAAGTTTTAACGTGAAAAACCTCCCCAAAGTGAAGAAAAACCACGGGATATTTGTCGAGTCACGAATATCACTATAATAATTTAGGTACAAAACTACAATTCTAAACTAGGTTGACACCTAGTTTTCAACACAATCGAGAGAAGATGCACTTCAAGATCTAAAAACAATGAAATCACTGTAATATAATTTAGGAATAAGCTAATAGGCGAGATCTGGCCTCAAAATCAAATGATTGATGAAGATCTCACCTTAAAATGTCCTCTGAATGTGATCTGAATAAGAAAACCTTTGCAATAAGTATACCCAAAATTCCTTTTTTTTCCACACTTTGCCCTTGCTCGTGGTGCATACAAATCGGCGGCTTCTCCAGCTTCCTTTGTATATGCGGATCACGACCTCAAATCACTACGATTGCTAAAAAAATACCGCAGGTTTACTGTTGCAAAAAGAAAAAAAAATGTGTTGCAATTTTTTACGCACCTAACAAACCACACCGCATGCCTCCTCGGGGTTTATAATAAAACACAGCAGCAGCCCTAATGGGCTTAAGAGAGAAAGTGGGCACTTGGGTTGGACCCACATTACAATCTCCTATCTGGCCGACATAAGGGAGATTACCTCTAACATCTCGAGTTAGAGTCCATCTTGCAGTGGCTGGCACAAAGCTTGACTTCTCTCTGTAGTAACAACTTTGTCATCATATTAGAAGGATTAAATGCAGTGAATCTTCTTAAGCTTCATAAGCTCTTTTCCAATGACATCTCGTAACCAATGATATCTCACATCAATATGTACTTTGTCTTAGATGATGCGAAATATTCTTGCTCGAGAATCCATAGCACTCGACTATCACAAAAACTGACATACTCATCTTGTCAAACCCGGCTCTTGGACAAATCTCTTCATCCATAACATCTCTTTTGCTGCTTCAGTTGCTGCTATATATTCTGCCTCAGTAATAGACAAAGCGACACACTTATGTAACTTAGACTACCATGAAACAACTCCCCTAGCAAAAGTGAATAAAAACCTAGAAGTCGACTTTCTACCATCAAGGTCACCTGCCATATCAACATCTGTAAAACCTTCTAACACTGGTTTTGAACCCCCAAAACTCAAACACAATTTTGAAGTACCCCTCAAATATTTGAAGATCAATTCGCTCAACCCGTGCTCCTTTCACGGATTTGAGAGAGAAATCTACTCCTTGTACTAACGACATGTGCAATATCGGGCCTTGTACAAACCAAACAATACATAAGACTCATTTCTTGAGGAGTAAGGAATGAGGCCATCTTTTTCCCTTTTCATCTGTTGTAATTAGGGCATAGCTTCTGCTAAGCAAAGTGATTAATGAGGAGTGTATTGCGCGGCTTAGCATCTTTCATATTGAACGCTTTCAGCACCGTTCAACATACTTTTCACGAAACAACCACAACTTCTTTGCTCATCTCGAGTGGTCGCATACCCAACATTTGTTTCTGAGCCACTAAGTCCTTCATGTCAAAAGGACTTGAACAACCTCTCTTTCAACATAATCAAATTTGAATCATTCCCGCTAAGCTAACATATCATCAACACCAGTAAAAAGAATAATGAGATTTACCATGCAGTAAACTTCACGAAATAAACACAATGATCACGCATACGTCCTCTTATATGAAGTGGCTCACCTTAAAAGAATCAAACTTCTTGTACCCTTTGGCAGGCTTGCTTGACCATAAAGACTTTTCTTTAATTTTAAGCCATCGCTCCTTACCTTTTACTTCAAACCTCAGTTGTGACATGTAAAATTCTTCATTCAAATCACCATGAAGAAAAGCAGTCTTCACATCTAAGCTGTTCCAGCTGAGGTCTAAACTAGCGATCGAGCCCCGAAACAACTACGATAGAAGACATTTTCACAACTATAGGGAATATCTCATCAAAATCAATACCCTTTTACGCCCAAAACCTTTTACTACCAAGCGAGCTTTATACTTGACAATTTTCCATCGCATCTTTCTTTGCTTGAACACCCACATTTGTTCCTTAATGCCTTTACGCCCTTTGGAAGATTTTGACTCTGCAAGTGTCATTCTTTAACAAAGAATGCATTTCTTTCTGCATAAGCTTTCATCGACACCTTATGCGCATGAGTGCGCCACTTCTTGAAATTCTTTGGCTCCCCTCATTCGAGTAATCAACACATACTACGGAGGATACTTGGATGATGGGCGACTCTCCTGTTAGTCCTTACAATTTGAGGTTCTGAAATGACTTGTTGAGGAGGTTGCTCCCCTTGCTCAACAACTTGACCACTCTCTGGCATCCCATCATCAACCCACTTTGTCTACGGTGCTTCATACTGATCCTCTCTGCCTCACCATCATAGTGATCTATTGCAAGGAAAATGAATATTTGTAGGATCAATAACACCATCGATAGCTTTAACCTTTTCAGGTCTTCTCGCATCTGAAATAGTACGATCTTCATAAAATATCATCTCTGCGCCGAAAATCTTCTTTTCTTTGGATCATAATGCGTACCCAAACTCTTCATTTCCATAGCCAACAAGGATACATGGAAAAGCTTTGTCATCAAGCTTTGACCTGCGCTCTTTTCTAGATTTTTATGTGCGAAAAGCCTTTTAGACAAGATGATTGTAAACAACATCTTTTCACATCCTTACCTTCTGTGGGCGTCAGACTTAAAAGAGGCGAGAGTCTATTATCAATGGCAACGATCAGAATAACTACCCCAAAACATTTGGTGTACGCCATTTTAACTGCATCGACCTTCTCTAACAATAGTGTGGTTCATCCTCTCTACAACACCATTGTGCTATAGGTACGAGGCTGTCTTCTCATGTCTAATACCATGTCTTTGAAGCAGTGATTTTCTAAACTCTTTGATGTATACTCACCTCCATTGTCGATGCGAAGACACTTCAAAACTTTTCCTGTCTCTCTTTCAACTAAGGCATGAGAATTTGGAAAGAGCGATACACTTGATCTTTGGCGTTCAACGGATAAACCCACACCGTTCTTGATTATCATCAGATATGTGTCTAAAAATATCTATTTCCACCCAAGGACTCCACCTCAAAGGGACCACAAACATCAGAATAAACCAATTCCAAAATATTAGATTTTCTTTTTGAAGATTTAGAAAAAGAAACTCTATGATGTTTTCCAAATAAACAATAATCACAAGGGTTAAGGCGTACCTTTAGTAAAAGGAATGAGAGCATTTTTGGCTAGAATATGTAACCCTTTATAACTCATTATATTAATCTTTTGTGCATATAATTTGAGAAGACCATCTTGATTGCATTCAATTCATCTCCACATAGTTTCTGGTTGTCTGTAAAGTGTGCTAGCTAACCTGCCTCTGACTATAAAGAACCTTTGGTAAGCTTCCATTGTAAGACCCGAGAAATTCCAATTTCTGGAAAAAGGGTAAAATCGTAATTTCGGTTAGAAAAATCCGGAATTTATTCTCTAGATCTCGGATGATGAAACGGATTTCACCGTTGGAATCGTCTCAAGAAATCTAGCTAACACGTAAAATTTCGTAGAATTAGAGACGGTCGGGTGTACGTTTTAGAGGCATAGCAGTTCAGAATTTAGTAAAAGCGATTTCGATGTGACGAAAATCACATATAACACGTACTCATGTGCCATAAGTGGCATGAGTAAGAAAATTATGAAAATGGACCGGCCGAGTGAGGCAGAATGTCAGCGAAATGAAGGGACATAATAGGCATTTTGGGATTTGTTTAAGTCACTAGAAGACAAAATAGGAATAGTGACTTGTCTTCTCCAAATGACAAGAAGAGAAAAACGTGGGAAACCAAAAGAGAACCGATGTGTTTTGGTTAAGTTTAGTGAGATAGTCTTCCTTCTCTCTAGAATATCGAGCGTCAGGCTGAGTGAGTCAGGACAAGAAGGGAAAGTTTGCTCTGCGCGGAGAGGGCTTCACGTGGGTGCAGTTTAAATTCTCTGACTCCGAGGTGAGGTTTCTCCTACTTGGGTTTATTCACTTTTAAGTACTTTCACAGTGTTTGAGTAGAATAGTGAGGGCCGTTTGATCGATCCCAAACGCAGGACCCGGGTGATATAATTTTTTAGAGCAAGAGTAGCGGCCGGTATTTGCCACGGCTGGTTTGAAGGTAATCAAATTGTGCTTTTATAATAAATCATGTATTGATTGGAATAAGTAGAATGGCCGAAAAATGCGGGTTCTAAGGTGAACCAATGATTTATTTGTCGGGAATAGTAAATAGGGTTTCACTATTCAGGAATAGTAATTCTCAAAAAATATTTTTGTGTGAAAATAGGTTTGGTCGAGTGATTCAGTTGAATTGCTCATGTTTGATTATTAGTGGTATTTAATTTTGATGTATGAATTGATTAATTACATGACATGATTGTGTGATTGGATATTATGTGGATATGTGCATGTTTACATATTTGCATGATTAAACGTATTGGAATTGGCATACATGCATTCCATATGCAACTGAACACCCTAGGACTATAGGGTGAGTGCATGAGATGAGTCTAGAAAATGGTTGGGTTATCTAAAAATATTAATTATCGGAGGGTAGTCAAATTAAAAATATCAATCGTCGGACGGCCCAATTGATATTCATCGGAGTGCACTGATCCTGAAGTAAATAATATCCAGCGTCGGAGGCGGCCAATTGATATATACATCGGAGGGTTGTCCGCTTCTTTCGACAATAGTCATACGAGGCTTAGGCGAGTGTGAGAATCGTGGAACTTCGGGATCTGAGTTGGTCATGTAGACATTCAAGTGGGATCATGCATTTGCTTGAATGTATGTTTATTTGGAACATTGCGCACTTGGGTGGAAGTAGCCCACTTAGGCGATTCCTCTTGAGCATTAGCTCACTGTCGGGGATATTATTTTTACATGTACAGAGGAGCGTGCGGGGGGCCGGGTCGTCCTAGGGATTGAGGATTCAGAAGAAAGCCAGGGTTGTGGCTTTAGTTGATGATCTGCTCTTATAACCGTTGAAAATGTCTGGTACAATATGTATTGTATAAAGTGAAAATATTGCAACTCTTGTAACTATTTGGTATATAGTTGGATTCATAGTTAGTATGTATTATGAGTATCGTTTGTGAGCCCCAAGTGGTCGTATTACTCATATAGTTAGGATATATTGGATATATTGGATATATTGCCTTTGTTTGAGACAGTGTATGCGAGGTTTTATGTATTTGGGTAGAGCTCCGTGCAAGGAGACTGCGCGTTTTAAATGAGAAATGTTGGGTCACCCAGAGCATTCCACGAGTGTTTCAGCAATGAGTTGAGACAGTCAAGCGGACCCCCGGGTTTGGGGCGTCACATCCATTTACCGTTACCGAAGTAATTCACATATCCTTCCCGATCCAAGGCAACTCCAGAAATAAGATTAAGACGTAAGTCAGGAACATGCCGCACATCTCTCAAAGTCAATGAACAACCAACGTTTGTTGTATGCAAACATCACGATACCCATGATCTTGGAGTAGGCGGGTGTTACCCATCTTCATGATACCAAAGTCTCTGGCCTATCTGATGTGAAGAACTCCTTATTAGGGTAACATGATAAAGAAATCTATTGTATCAATAATCCACTCAACCTCATTATTTGTATGACCGACATTCTTCATCTCGAAAAATATGTGCCACATCTTCGTCGAGATAAAGCCGGTGTAATTATTTTTATTTCGTGTACGATTTTGCCTTCTTTTGTTCCGTTTCCAAGCAAAACAATTTCTTTTCATATGTCCTTCCTTACCACAATGATAACTTTCCTGCTCTCACTAGACTTTCCTTTGGATGCGTTTGCCTTTGGATTTGACCCTTAGGTCCTATTTTCTTAACTTCCGCATTCTCTGTGACCACCAGGCCTCGGTCTCGAGAAGATATTCCTTGTTCCTTCATACGGCTTCTTCATTAAACAAATTGTCTTTTTTACCATATCCATGGTTAAATTGCCATTAGGAGGCGAGTTACTAAGTGAGATAACTAAATTATCCCAACTATCGGCAAAGAACTCAAAAAAGTAACAATGCTTGCAACTCATGTGATCTTCATCTTCATAGCATTTCATGGATTCACCAACCCTTGAAAGTCAGCTGTTGTGCTCTTGCCCTTGTTGTGCCCATTTTTATACTTGGTTACTAGCCTTCTAATCAAAGTGGCTTTATTAATGCGATCTTTAGTTGCATTACATGATTCTAATTTTTCCAAAGCTCGGTATCGGTCTCTTGTGACACGTGATGATACACACTGCGGTCTACTGCTTGTACGATTAAGAGCTGTTTTCTATGCATGATCTTCCATTAAGCCGACATATCTTTGGGTTTACTTTTATCCCCCATGATAGGCATATAAATCCTTGCAATAAAGAATATCTTCCATTCTTGGCTTCCAGATAGAATAATTAGACGAGGTTAGTCTAATCATAGTGGCTCCCGAAGATTCCTCCATTTTTAAACCAACACCAACCACAATACCCGAACGTAGAACAGCGCTCGTGCCACTTGTTGAGTAATAAACACAAGGCCCGAATATTTTTTCCTTATTGATTTAACACATTAGGAGTCGATAAAATGCGACGAAAAAATAATATGCCAAGGAGATAATCACAAAAAAAAAACAGAGAGAATTTTTAACGTGGAAAACCTCCCCCAAAGTGAGAAGAAGAAAAACCACGGGACCTTTGTCGGAGTCCACCCAAATATCCACTATAATAATTTAGGTACAAAACCTAATTCTAAACTAGGTTCAACACCTAGTATGCACTTCAAGATCCCAAAACAATGAAATCATCTAAATATAGTGAATAAAAATAATAGGCAGATCTAGCCTCAAATCAAGACAGATTGATGAAGATCTCACCCGAAAAATGTCCTCTGAATCTGATCTGAATAAGAAAACCTTTCTGTAAAAGTATACCCCAAAAAATCCTTTTTTTTCACACTGCCACTGCACAAATCAGTCTGCATACAAATCTGGCCGCTTCTCACTGCTTCACTGTATAGCACGGATCACAGCCTCAAATCACTCTGATTGCCGAAAAAAAATATACTGCAAAAAAGGTTTCTGCTGCAAAAAGAAAAAAACCTGTTGCTGCAATTTTTTTTCTGCACACAAAAAACCCTGCACGCATGCCTCCTCAGGTTTTATAATAAAACATGTAGCCCTAATGGGCTTAAGAGAGAAAGTGGGCCGCCTATAATTTGGGCTGGACCCACATTACAACTGCCTCCTGCTAAAATACGCTACGGCGGGGAGAGACACTATTCCATACACCAGAAAAACATTATGTTTCAGGTCATCCTTCATCAAGAAGGAAATGGCCTGAATAGAAACAAACCAACATGGCAGCTAACGATGTGTAAAGATATGTTAGGGCGTACAACAGCTTTTCCGGCTAGTGTTTCTCAAAATCCTTCCGGCCGTCTCTCGGGGTAAGTACTCTCCGGGTAAGTTTGGACAGAAATGCGATGACAGAAGTGATGAAAATGAGAGGGCAATCAGAGATGAAATTGCAAACACAATAAAGCCTGGATGCCGCTCAAGGTTTCCTGTCATCACCACTTTCATACCTTCAACATATACTCAGTATGCTGGATGAATGTTGTCACTTTGAAGGCTACGTTGCCCACCGTCGCCACTACCGAGCATGAATTGGAGGTGCTGATTAACCATTTCCCTCCTTTTACCAATATTTCGTGTGTCTCCCTAGACACCTCCTTTGTTGTCATGTTTCCATTGTTGTGTCTAAAGAAATTCCGTGGTACAGAATGCTTCACATCTGTGGTTGTTGGCGATTCGTGCATGCAACATATAGTGATAAAATTAGAAAAAACAAGAAAAAGAATAAACACAGGTTTACATGGTTCAGCTGGTTGGTATTGTGCCATCCACATATGGGAACAACCCTTTAAACTTTCACTATCTAAGAAAAGGGTTACATAAAGTATTTGTAATAACCATGTGTATGCCAAAATTATAAAAATACCCTTACGGTAGAAGAGGGGTCCCCCTCGGCATTTGCCCCTTTTCATCATAGACATGTTTCTCAAATAAGAACCATACAAGTGGTCAGTAGAAAGATTAGTAATGAGTACAGTGGTCAATAGAAGTGGTAATGGGTGGGGGTAGGTTACTGTTAATGTGGACACTCTTTCCAAATTAAACCAATAAAAAAGAAGAAATTACGAATATACCTTGCACCCTTGATTTCCCGTGCATTCGCAGTGCAGCAAAGGAATTAAGCCTGAATCACTAAGTTTGCAGCAACATGCAAACACTGTTCCCATTATCATCAGTAGCATCAAAGGCACTTTCATAGCTAGGCATCTCGTGATAATTGCTCATGCAAGGTGGTTGCTATTTTCAGCTGCCAAAAGCACTAAATTCTTGCCCTCTGAGTCCCTGTCCAGAATGGCCATGGGAAAAAGCTCTAGGATTCGCTCAACTATTTCAGTTATACCATTCTTTGCTGCAGCTAGTATTGGCGTCTCCCTTCTTTGAAAACCTTCCTGTCTTTTGAAAGACCAGATTTGAGCTTCTCCTTCTACTATTGTACTAAAATCTATATAATTAAGAGAAACATAACCAAGTGTCAGGATATCACAGTCGAATCCCTCCATAAGGGCATGATGTCCTCATCAAACTATTTACATTTCTATCATTTTTGGATTTATCATGATATCATCCATGGCTGGTGCTGGTGCTATTGATCATATTGTGTGGGGTCATGAGATCAAATAAATGAATTGACTTTCACATTTGGTTGAGGATTGAGTCTAATGCTATCAACGTGTATAGATATTACCCCTTTTGCGACTAGGTTTTCTATGATTTTGAAATGCATATCTATAGGTAAATGAGTGCTACTACATTTTTTTTTTTTTGACAAATATTCACTTTGCATTACAAATTTGCTCCCACTTGGACTAGAATCTTGGACCCCTCCCCTCCCTATGCCAACTTGACCTCTTAACCATTTGAGCTACCTAGGTCTTATTGGCATGGGAGCCTACTACATATGAATTAAAAAAAAAACATCTTTCCCCTAATTATTTATAGACTACATAATCATTTCCATATAGACACAATATCCTTTAATCATTTCCATGGAGACACAATATCCTATATCTTTCGCAAGATATTACTATATCAAATCAATTAATTGAGTGATGATGGAAGTTGAGTATAAGGTTAGCATGGCTTTAATATCTAGCCTCAGGCCAAAAATGAACCATAATCATACACAAGAAAGCATGACTTTACAATTTTCTTGATAGAATAAATCTAAAGGACAGGACAACTTGATCAAATCATATATCAAGTGTTAAAAAAAACTAAGTGAAAGAGCATTATTCTATTTAGATTAAGTTCATGAGTTTCTATGCAGTTTTGTGGTGCAAGATCTTTAAATAAAGTATGTGAGCTACAGCTAAACTAAAAATATTCCCCCATGAATCAGAAATATAAATGCAAAATTAACAATTATTAGAAAAATAACTCAACATTACCAGGAAAATCATGATCATATAGCTTTGGATCACATCCACTAGAACTGTCAACATAATGTGAAGAGACAATTTAAAAACATGCTGTCCACATGATCTGGGCAGACCATATGTTCCTTTCTTTCTTTGCTTCTTGCTTCATATATCTATTAATCCTAACAACCACACAATAAAATACATATTAACATATCTCCAAGAATATGGTTATAATTAATAGATCTATAACATGTTGGCTTGGTAAGTAAGATGACGATATATATACCTGTTAATCCAAGGATGATCGACATTGCTCTCCGTATAGGATTGATGAACATGATACTTGTTTGATAATTCGGGGGGAAAGGTTGACGTTGAGCTCTTTCTTCAGCTTCAATAGTGCTTGGTTGTTTCTCTATATGAAAATGGATATCGGGTATTACTTTACCGGGAAGTAAAATTTTTTACAGTGAATAATATACAATTTTAAGAAGTGAAAAACTCTTTCCTATTTCAATTAAAATTGACATAGCTTTTTAGCTAATTTTAGTATGAAATAGAGGAATTCTCTTTTTAGAAACTCTTTTTTTAATACATGCATCTATTTTTTTATCTCATGAAAGTTAGGATACGAAGAAAATGACTGCTTTCACCCACCTGGTCTTTTGATCATGTTGTGCAGCAATTTCAGCAATGGTTGAAAACATTTGATACATGTCTTGTATTTCTCTGGATACTTCTTAGTCTCTTTATGATCATGTAGATGGAAATCATATAGAGGGCGGCTTTCTTTGTCAGGTTTTGACAACTAAACCTGGGAGTATAGAATACGGCAATGATTAATAAAATCTGAAAGTATAAAATAAGGAAGAGGTACAAGTTATAGATGATCAGCGTTCTTACGTTTATAAATAATTCTCTTGATAAATCCGTCTGGGCAAGAACTACAGGCACAGATGGGTTTTAGTAACCAGGACATGAAGTGGAGTGTACCCTTTTTCATCGACAAAATTGATAAGGTCGTCATAGTTACAAATTATTTGATATGCCAAATCTGTCAAGGCAGTGGAGTTACCATACTATACAAATTTAAGGAAACCAAAATGGATTCAAGAAGATTAAATACTAGTGTAACGACTCTTTCCAACCATCCAACTATGTAGATATTGTCCACTTTGGACAAGAGATCCTCACGCATTAAACACATCTACTAAGCTGGGAATGGGCCCGCTGCCATATAGTGCTAAACTCTCTCATATCTGATATGGGATATGACAACTAACAAGTATTCACCATTGATGGCAACATGAAGAACGGTTTGGCCACCCTTCCCTCTTCGACAGTACACACTGTCTTTCTGGATCACATATCTGGAAGAGGTAAAGGAAAGCATCCTTTTTTCCATGATAAGCAGCCAAGAAGAGAGGTGTTTCGCCTGCGGTGTTGCGAATGCCTAAGAGTTCTTCATGCTTCTCAGTGATGCACTTGCACATGCCGACATTTCCAATCAAAGCTGCAACATGGAGTGGAGTATTTCCTTGATCGTTTGGTAGGCTTAGAGATCTTGGTATCCTACATCTCCTCCAGAGGTCTTCAATAGATTCTACTATACTTTTAACTGTTTCTGCTGTGCTTTTCCAGACAGCTACATGCAATGCTGTCTCCTCTGATGCAGTCAGCTGGGCATATTGAAGGATTGGATAATGTATTATACATGTCTGGCAACTTCCCACTTATCCTCCATGCAAAATTTTAACAACTCTTGTTTTTGCCTCTCCCACAACTTCCTATTATATGAAAATTGGGATTCCATGATTTAACTCAACAAATGAACAAGAACACAGTCCTCACTAGTATTCACGTCTACAATCCTCGAATGTCTTACAATTAGATATTTATATAGACAGAGTAATCATGGAATTTGATGCCATGCTTTGGATTTGGGAGAAGCATATGTTATTTAACACTCAATGTTTATTAGAAAATGAAAAAGACTACTACAACCTTTTCCCACTTATCCTCCATGCAAAATTTTAACAACTCTTGTTTTTGCCTCTCCCACAACTTCCTATTATATGAAAATTGGGATTCCATGATTTAACTCAACAAATGAACAAGAACACAGTCCTCACTAGTATTCCACGTCTACAATCCTCGAATGTCTTTAATTAGATATGTATATAGACAGAGTAATCATGGAATTGATACCATGCTTTGGATTTGGGAGAAGCATATGTTATTAACTTACTCAATGTTTGATGAAAATGAAAAAAGACTAGCTTTATGTTTGGTTCTTGGAAGTACAGACAAAACATGAGGAAGAGAAACAAACGGAACAAAAGAAAATGTAAAAAAAAGAAAAAAAAAAAAAGATATTAATTAAATAAATTTGTTTGAAATGGTAACTTCAAACTCATTTTACATATTTTAATTACTCTGTATAAAGATTAAGTAATTTGAGATTCATATAAGTTTCTAACTAGATATAATTTGTTAGTGAACTCAAAAAAAGTATGGTATTATTTATAGTCCAACAACAGAAATAATATATACATCATATTTAACCAAGGCGTGGTTTGAATATTTCTTAATTCCTAATTTAAAATAAAAATTAATAAAAATGAAAAAACATTTATTTTTCAAAATTATTCCTCAAATTTGGAAACTTATAGAGGTACATAAGAATAAAAAGATGATTTCATTTATTTAAGGTTCGTTATATTTTCTATACAAGTTTTAGAATTTTTAAATTTTAAACCCAACAAATAATTAAATAAATACATATCCACATGACACAAAAATTAAAACAGATATTGCACCTTTGAATACAGCTCAAAGTTGAAAATAAAAGAATTTCAATTCAACCGCATCCAATCAAGTATCATATTTTTGAGTGTGGAATGTAAGAAAAGGATTATAAATAAAAAATTAGAAATGCCAAAGTGCTTATTATACAACGGAATAAAGAAGAGATTACATAAGAACAAGCGGAAGAAACCAAAGTGTATCCTGAGAATGGAATAAAGAAACAAAGTTACATAAAGAAAAAAATGATAATAACCAAAATATTTATTGTCTTTGTTATTATATACATATTTATTTTCAAAATAAGAATCGAGATGTTCGTATTTGCTTTTACCGAGGCATCTAGCCTGGAATCCAACAAAATTCGACGAGTTAACTAGATTTTACGAGACGAATTCAACAGTAAAGTCCGTTTCGTCATCCGAGATCTAGAAAATTTTCGGTTTTCAACCGAAATTACCGTTTTACCCATTTTCGAAAATTCGTATTTTCTAGGGTTTCACACTCTCCCCCCTTAAAAGAAATTCGTCCCGAAATTCCTCACACATACGCATCACTCACATTCATATGCAACCTTACACAACTCTAAGATCGTGTCGGGTATGATAACAAGCAGGTCACTAATCGCCCGTAACGATGAAACGTCAACTCATCCATGTCAAGAAGGACATCAAAACTCGATATGTCTACCACCCGAAGGTCCATCATGAGCAGAATCCCTGAGATCTCTAACTCACAATCTCGACATATTTGACCAACTCTCACCCTAGATCCTAGGGGAGAAGTTTCTCATACAATGACTTTTCCAGAGGCCTCAACCTCTAAGCCCCAGACTTATCACTGAATCACGCGATAATAAACATGATGCATCAGACAACAAATACAGGTATGAAAACGTACCCTGCATATCTGGCCGATCTGCACACTCAGCTTATGGTACAACCGCGTAGACACGCCCTTGGGTCCTCGAAGTCCTTGCATGTGAGCCCTGTCCTTGACCTCGACCCATAATCTGGTCCCTCTGACTTGTTTGTGCTGCTGAAGGTGCTTGTCTAGCACTCTGTGACTGAAACTGGTTCCTCTAACCCATATTAGGGTGTGGAGGAATAAACTGTGTCTGCGCTTGTTCTATTGATAACTGGGACTGCACTGACCCAAAACCCTAGGATCCATGCCTCCGAGGGAAATCCCGCTTCATATGTCCAAGCTGATGGTAATAAAAGCATGTCATCGGCCCTAGCTGGCCCTGTACCTGGGGCGCTCTTGGGAAAGAAGACCTCTGTCTCTTTCCCAAACTCGAAGAAGGGTGATCCTCCTTTCTCTTCCCACCGGCACTCGCATCTGGTGCCACAATCGTCCTCCATCTCTCTCTTTAGGCGGACACATCGAGCCATGAAGTCCGCTGTCTTATAGGCGGAGGCCCATAATCTTGCAGAATGGACAGCTTAGTCCATTCTCAGTCCTCACGACCTTGGCCATGTCTGTGGCCATGTAGTCATCAGCAAAACGTGCCAACTCGGTGAATCTGGCCACATACTCCATCATTGTCATCGTTCCACAGCCGGCTCTGGGAACTCTTAGGCCCTTTGCATGTCTAGCGGTGGCCGGAAAATGCTTGCTGTAAGAGGCCATGGGACTACACTTGAGTCATTGCTCTGAAGTCCACAAGAGGTCTTAGCCTCTAGGGATCACCCATGGGACTCACCCTCTAATTTGGGCACTAGCCTGATCTTAATTCGCATCGGATTAATCTATAGCCTCCAATACCTTCTCGTCTGCGAGAATCAATGAGTACGCCACCATCGGATCCCCTCCCCTTGTAAACGTTGGAGGATGATGTGACTTGAATATGCGGAGGTTATTCATTGCATCACGACTACCATTTGCACTTGCTTTGTCGCGATGGCGGAAGAGTACACCAATCCCACTTATTGCAACAAAAGGCCTCTTGTTAAACAAGTGGTGCTGAAGGCGGCGTCTCGTGGGCGACACATCACGTCCTCGGCCTCGACTTTTACCATCTACACCTGTCAAATGGCAATAAACTTTATTTAATCTCATCTCATTCTAACTAGGAATGCACATGCCAATTACTTATAGACTTGACAACCATGAATTGACCCATTCATCACCTAAGTGGTGCTAATTGCCAACCACTCATTTTATTTATTTAAATAAAATTCAACACTTTCCGATTCATTTCATTTTCGAACCCCTAATGTAAGGTCCACCCAGCCCACTCCCGGCCGAGGGGTGGTCCCAGCTCACAGCTATCTAGCTCACGGGGTTTCTTCGCCTCCGTGAGCTCGAACACAGGACCATGAGCCCAGATACCCATTGAGGTAGGTTCAGCACCAAGCGAGCTAATGCTTTCCGGTTGGTAGTGGGAACTACCTCGAATGGGTATCTAAGCTCATGGTCCCAGGTTCGAGCCCACGGAGGCGAAAGAAACCCCTGTGAGCTAGGGGGATAGCCTGTGAGTGGGACCACCCCTCGTCGGAGTGGGCCGGGGGTGGGGCCCTTATAGGCGCCTTATATCCTGGGTCCTCACCCCACAGCCCGCTCAGACGGAGGTTAGTGTCCGATTCACAGGCTATCCCCACACAGCTCATAGGGGTTTCTTTCGCCTCGGAAGTGGGCTCGAACACGGGACCATGAGCTTAGGTACCCACATTCGGTGGTTCCCCTTTGCCAGCGAGCTACTGGCCGGGTTGGTGGTGGGTTTCTCGAGATGTTTTCGCTCATGGTCGGGTTCGAGCTGCAAGCAGCCACCACGAGGTGGGGGATAACTGTGGTGGACCTGGCCTCGTCGAGTGAGTGAGACTGTGATATAAACGCCTTTATAAGGAGCCCCACCCCTGGCCCTCGACGAGGGTGGTCCCAGCTCACAGTATCCCACAGCTCCACGGGGTTTCTTCGCCTCAGGTGAGCTCGAACACGGGACCATGAGCTTAGATACGTCGGTAGTTCCCGCCTCGCGGGCTACTAGCCCGGTTGGTGAGTGAAACACCTCAGTGAGCTGCTCTGCTTTCATGATCCCAGTGTGAGCGCCGCCCCCGTGACTGAGGCTTTGTATTTTCGTCGGGTAACCCGGGCGTTATGGTTCCTAACCTTAGCATTCCACTTTTTTTTCCCTATATACATTATGCCGTAGTATCCCATAATTTTCCTTCAAATAACGCGATCCACATTTCCCTTATACATCATAAAGTGTATGTTTTTACTAGCATAATTTGTAACACACAGTGCGCAATCCACAAACATGGAACACATATTCGAACCTGACATGGAAACACACCATGCATGCGAGTGGTCTAAGCGATCCCGTGAACTCTAGGTATTAGTGTACCTAAACTTGTCACCAAGCTATGTGGCCCGGTATCAATTTCACCTCAATAGCCATGGCCTAAGACCATATCCTCGAAGCCCTAGGTACTCGTGTACACATGCTGCGATATCATCTTTGTGAAATTTGGTATCGGACATCAGCGCCGATTAATCATAACCGGGCACTTTACGTGACTCTCATATCCTAGGCTCATGCCCGGCCACAGCTACGAGTGTCGTATACCGCCATTTGTGATACCAAGCTTGTGACATCCCAAATCAAAGATCTGTTGACCCGTCGACCTCGAACACCGTAAATGTCGAATCTTGATATCCTGCTCATTTCACATATTTAATTCACGGAAATATACAAAAATGTATGTTATACATTATTGTTACATGTAAAAGCTAGATATTTTATCCAAAACATTTGAAAATAAATGAATAGGCCACAAACCGGCCTAAGTCATCACTGAGCTCCAAAACCAGTTTCCTCCCCCTGTGAGCCTAAAAAATAATTCCCCACACGGGGTGAGCAATGCCCAGTAGAAAGATTTCATATAAGGGTTACTCCCTACCTAAAATGCACATGCAATGGCGTACATAAACATTAATCACATTTTATACAATTTATGCAACATTATATGAAATGTTCCGTGTCATGCATGAGATGCGACCCCTCATGCTCACAACTGAGTCTGACGAGACTCCCCCTTTACGGTGCCAAGTATGGAAACTAGCCATTGGTATTTAACGGTAATGACTTAAACCATTGGACCCTCGATTTAAATTTAATAAATTTCATGATTTCTTTTCTTTTTGCGGAGCCATAGTTTTTGGGTTTTCACCGCGGGGATCTCACCACGTCTTTCCAACATTTTCGCGAACTTTCATTGTCAGGATTCATGTCTAACCGAGAATAACAATTTGGGTCTTTCACCTGGGAGATCTACCCGACTTGCTCTGCCCGAAACATGTAATTTATCATTTTTGATCAATTTACATCCATGAGTCTCAACTTTGGACTTTGTCCCATTTCGAGCTCACGGCCCATTCATAACACCGGTGAATCTTTCAATCTCATGCACCCACACCCAGACTCGTGCGTGTGATCGTGCATATGAAATGCATAAATTCCAATGCATTTTCCTTCATGTTACATGTATATATGAGTGCTACATGGAACATTAATATACCATGGACAATTATAATTTCTACATATAATTTACATCCATGCAATCTATGTTAATACATCAAATAGCATATATTAACATGATTTTTACACACAACAACATGTTATTTAATATTTTACAACAATAACACATAAAATGGCCTAAATCTCAAACCCACATAAAACAGGGCACCTCTTGGTCCCTTCACGGTTCGTCATCGAATTACTGTGATACCAAAACACACCACAAAACCCAAAGACATCAGTCTCGGGATCAAAACAAAACCTCAACCAGTCCGTACTTGAAAACAATTCAAATCTGTCCAGTTTATTAAGAAAACAATCACAGAATTCAACTGGTGTCAAAGCAGTCCCAAAAATTCAGCCACATTTGTCAAAACAGTCCCGAAAATTCTTAAAATTTCTACACTTAGTCCAAAAAATTTGGGACTGAATTTTACGACCTCTCATGGCCTCTAAGAAAACCCCAAGACATTAAATGGATTTTAGGCTAGAAATAACATAAGTAGGAAAATTCCCTACCTCGTGGAGTTTGACAAAACTCCAGATTTAGTACCGCAGCGTAGCTCGTTGCGATGGATGGGCTTTTAACATACGATTTCAATGAAAACCTACGGTCCGATTTCCATAGATCTTAGAGAGAAGTAAAGAGAAGACAAAAAATCTTCTCACTCTCTCTACACGTTCTCCTCTGTCCGTCCATTTCCCCACCTCCTTTTTGACTTTATTCTTTATTTATTTATTTATTATTAGTATTTTCTTTTCCTTATTATTATTTTTTTCTTGTTTTTTCTTTCCTATTATTTCTTCCACTTGATACTTGGCTCAACGTGAACCATTCCCACAAGTGCACCACATGTGTGTATCGATGATTTTTCTAGATATTCATGGATACACTTTCTCAAAGAAAAATCATACACTTTTG
The DNA here is from genome assembly GCA_016808115.1 of Tetrastigma voinierianum. NCBI lineage: Eukaryota > Viridiplantae > Streptophyta > Magnoliopsida > Vitales > Vitaceae > Tetrastigma > Tetrastigma voinierianum. The sequence continues at coordinate 19,557 of JAEQBH010002513.1, forward strand.
ATGCATTTGAAGCTTTACTTTTAAGACTAATGCTGTAGGCGAGCCTCCGCCATAGAAGGTTGTATGAATTAGGAGTGATCATTGGAAGAATTTGAGAGCTCTTTACTTTGACTAACTTTTACAATAAACATGGCATAAGGCATGAGTACTCTGCTCCTAAGACTCCTCAACAAAATGGAGTAGTGGAACGAAAAACAGAACTCTACAAGAAATGGCCAATGTCATGCTCAAATCTAGAAGAGGCCCAATACAATTTTAGGCTGAAGCACTAAACACAGCGTGCTACATTCAAAACCAAGTGTACCTCCAACCAGGAACCACCATGACACCGTATGAAATATGGAGAGGTAAGAAGCCTAACCTGAAACATCTACATGAGTTTGGAAGCACATGCTTTGTGTTAAATGACAGGGAACATAGAAGAAAGCTTGATCCAAAGAGTGATGAGGGTATGTTCCTGATCCTCCACTGACAACAAAGCTTACGAGTTATGCAATGAGAGCTTTCAACGATGTGGGGTAGCTAATATTATAGGTCGATGATCAAGGAATGGTCTCTACGAGTTCCCGGTCGGTCAGCGACATTGAAGGCCCACTGCATACATCCAGAAATGATGCCTCAACAAATGATGCATTATCAAGGAATAATTCCACCCCTAACACAGAAGATGCCTCACCATTTTCTAAATCACTCTCCCAACCTGTAGATCCTACAACAAGCCCTATAGGGTCTAATCGAGAAGCATCCAGATAAGTTCAAAAGGAGCACTCCGTAACAGACATTATTAGAGATCCAGAGGCGGGAGTTGAAGCGAGAGAGTAAGCTAAGTGAATTATAGGGAAATGGTGGGATACACCATGATACCTCATCCATTGGACCTAAAAACTTCCAGGAAGCTTTGGAAGATGAATACTGGTTGACGGCAATGCAAAAAGAGTTAATCAATTCACAAGGAATGAGGTATGGGATCTAGCACCCCGACCGCATGGTGTCAACATTATAGGTACAAAATGGATCTTCAAAAACAAATAAGATGAACATGGGAATACACCATAAATAAGGCCCGTTTAGTTGCTTAAGGATACACTCAGGTGGAGGGAATCGAAGCTTCGATGAAACATTCGCTCCAATAACTTATCTAGAATAAAATTGGAGAAGCTCCTTATGGCATTTGCATGCATCCTTCGCTTCAGACTCTATCAGATGGATGTCAAAAGTGCCTTTCTAAATGGGTACTTAAATGAAAAGTGTTTGTGGCCCAACCAAAGGGTTAGAAGATCCCACTCACCTTAGTACATGTACAAGCTCAATAAGGCCTTTATGGCCTCAAAACAGCTTTTAGGCCCTGCAAATGCAGAAAACTCTCAAACTACCTTGTCAAAAGGATACTACAGAGGGAACCGATCGAACCCTCTTCATAAAACCTTGATAATGATGTCATCATGGCATAGATTTATATTAATGACATAGTGTTTGGTGGCGTCGCAGCAGAGATGGTGGATCAAATTTGAAATGAGTCTTATGGGTGAAGCCGACCGCTTTCTAGGCATGGTTGACGGGCGGGCAATGGAACCTTGTTCCCAAAGACCAAATATTCCAAAAGTTTTGGATTAGAATTGTCTACTCACTATTGACACGTAATAGGGACTCATACAAAAACTTTCCGGGATGAAGGTGGAAAAGAAAGTCGATCAAACACTATCTGAAAGCATGATTGGAAGCCTACTCTATCTCATAGAAAGCAAACCAAATTTATGCTATAGTGTTGGAATATGTGCTTGTTATCAGTCCTGTCCCAAGGAGAGTCATCTAAGTGTCGTTAAGAAAATTATCAAATATGTCAATGGAACTATTTAATTATTTGTGGTATTCTCTTGACTCCTCTACAACTCACAATGATGTGATGCTAGCCCAGACTAGCAACTTTGATGATTGAAAAAGCACCTCGAGTGGGTGTTTCTTTCTTGGATACAACTTGGTCTCTGGATTACAGTAAAAAACATAATAGCATATCTCTCTCTATCCTACGGGCCAGAATACATTGCCATTTAGAGAGCATTTTTCCTAACTCATCTAGATGCAAATCATGATGCAATATTCTGGTGTCTCGAGATGCTCTGACACAGTGTGATAATGTACTGTGATAATCTCAGTGCCATCAACATCTCTAAGAACCTGTGCAACACTCATGCACTAAGCTCATCGACATTCGCCATCATTTTATTCGAAGTCACATTGAAGACAAAGTCATTGAGCTCAAGCACGTTCCCATGAGCATCAACTTCATGATATCTTCTGAGGACTAGATCTTCCACAGATTTGAAACTCTTCGAACTTCTCTAGGAGTTATGTTTTCGGTAATGAAGAAGATAAACTTAAAGATTTGTATACATAAAAAGACAAAAATAAAAAGGAAACGATTAATGGGGGTGTCTTATACCTCTCTTTTCATTACAGCCTCGAGGCGCAAAGTCTCTCACATTTGCAAAGTGGTGCATTATGTCGACAACCAACATTTTTGGGTGTGAAGTTAGCTCACAATTTGCGTACATTTTAATCCTTCTTTTTAGCATCATGTGCATCATACTCATGTCGTTTGTGTTTTGGCGTGTTATTTTAAAGTGTGTTTTGTTTTGAGTCGGTATCTTGCTTGGTGACAAGCAAGAAAACTAAGACTGGGGGGTGTGAGTGTCAAAAAAATACTCATTACATACCCGACATTTAAGCAGCGTTTGTGTTAGTTTTATATTTAAGTAACCGCTATTGTTGTTATTTTGCTAATATTTAGTTTTATATTTGATCTCGTAAGGCTTATTGGAGACTTGAAGAAGGAGATTTCAAAACCTTGCTCCAAAGTTACGACTTGGAGGTCAATGACGTTAGACCAGTCTTCAATACCCAACATCGCAACGTTGTGATGTCGTGACACTTATGTACAAGGGCTATAAAGAAAGATGTGTGAATTTGAAGGGGGTCTAGCAGGATTAGTACGCTAGGGCTTGGAAAAAGTCATCTCATGCCTGCTTCAAGGAGAATTAGGGTTTTAAGGAGAAACTTGAAGATCTTTTGAAGATCCATCATCCGGGATCATTAGAGTTTTCTTTCTCTTTACTTTCATGTTTACTCTAGAAATTGTAATGGATAAGACTTACATTATGTTCTAATTTTGTGATCTGGGGTGTTGGATGTACAGTGGACATGAATATTATGTTTAACTGTTAATTTTCATATTTCTATTATCTTTTAGTAATTGTTTTTCCATTAATTTATGCTTGGTTGAATTTGACATATTAATTCTAATCAATCTTAATATGGTGAGTGATTCTTTGGCCCAAAGAGATCTAAGAAGTGAATGAAAATTAGACATAGATGGAGTTAACCTAGTACTTGGATAATATGAAAATACCAATAATTAGGAGCTTAGTGGCTCTTTGATCTTAATGCACCTTTAACACTTGGGGTGAGCTAGGAAGCAGAAACCTGATGTAAAAATGGTGGGTTATTTGACATGAGAAAGACATGATGACTCGTAGATAAGGACCGTCTTGGAAGACAATTGCAAGAGATTGTAGAATGGAATTTTAGTAATTAACATGATAGGATTGTCCCGAAAATACCCAACACCACCAGACTTTTATATCATTTGATAGCAATTCGATTCTTGAGAATTCAAAAGGTTCGTGAAGCGATTTTAACTTAGTTTTACTTTTGATTGAACATTCTAATCATCAGTTTGAATATTGAAGAAGTATTGTAATTTTGGTACTTAGCATCCCATTCTCACTTGTGGATTCATGCATGCATCAAGTACACTATATTACTCGATAAGCGTATACTTGCACGATTAGGCATTCCTTGCACATTTTATCACACATATTTTAAACACAATCACTCAAAAGCCTATCAAGTACCTACAAATAAGAAGAAAAACAAAAGAAAATAAAGTACAAAATACTAATAGTAAAAAAAAAAAAAGCTAGAAACAATCACAGCAAAATAAAATAAAATTTCCTAAATTAGCAAACCATCAGTTCTTGAGTAATAGACTTCCAATGAGAGAAAGTGAACCACGCCAATCCTGCTCAACGGCGCCAAAGCTTTTATTGACCAAAAGATGTATATATATATATATATATATATATGAAAATATAATAAGGAAGTGAATGTAGGAAGTGAATGGTAAATACTCAAAAGCGATTTTTAAAAAAAAGTAAATGCACTCAAAAACTTAAATGAAAAGTACCCAACACTCAACCCCCTTTTATACAAGTGCACATGTCATACAAAGTAATAAAGTGGATTCTAGAGTCTAGGATATTGTACCCACAGAGGATTGGAATCTCTCTGAATTGAATTTAAGCACTGCGAGTACAAGGGTTCTTATTATCTAGGTGACCAAATATGATGAGAATTAAAATCCAATTTAACCCAAAGTAAAAACTAATTTAAAAACTAATCAACTAATTCTAAAATCTATCAAGCAAACAACTACTAAAAGTTTTAAATGTATGAAAGAGTACTAGGGATAGAATAATCATTTAACAATCCAATTTTGCATTTCCTTTTAAACATAACATTTGTGGTTAAATGCTAGATTTGTCCCGAGCAAAGTAGTATAGCCTTGGAATACTCTAACACTATACATTCACTATTTAGAACACCATATTCCTAAACCAGGTCAGTGGGTCTAAATAGCTACTTTTAGGATTTGATCCTCCTTTAAAGATTTATTTGTTTTTCTAAACCAATACTTCACAACCATTTTTTTAGGGCCGAAGACAACTTGCACCATAGATAGGGTAACCTGAAACCTTCTCATTTAATTAAGTACTCGTTCTGCATTTCAAATAGAATACTCTATCTCCTTGATTAGAATCTTTGTTAACACAAGATAAAAAAAAAGGTATTCTACCAAATTGAGGCCAGAGACCTCCTAAACATTAAACTAATAAATCATTAGTTAGTCCTTATACGTCGAGAACACACTTTTGCTATCACTCAGAAGGGAACCCTGAAGTCAGAGGTTAGAACAACACCTATGATTCACCACACTAATATTTAGAGTGTATTATTTCTAAAAATATCGGTTATCACATACCCAATTCTTGCTCTTTGCTCTGCAGTATGGTCTTCTGTGTCTTAAGAGCCTCTTAGAAATCAGAGCACAGATACAGCTCTTTTTTGGTATAATCTACTAATACTTAGAACAATTCATTATAAGAACAGTACCGATTATATAAATTCAGTTTTCAAACACATAAAATAAACCATAAATTTGCAAATCTGAATGTTCAACAATTAATCCCCACCCTTAGAGGGTGTTTAATGTTCCATTATTGGATTCTAAGCATCACCAATCAAGCAACAAGAAGAAAAAATGAAGAAATAAATCAAGAGATAGGGAGTGAGAGAACAAATTGTGATTTGAGCTTCAATCTTCGTCTCAACGGTAATGAAATTTGAATCTCTGAGTACAGCACCAAAATCTCTTTAATACAAATAAAAATCTTCTCTAAAACTACTCTAAGATCTACTAAAAATCAAAACCCGAAGCTAAACTGAAAAATGGGAAGGTTTTAGAGAGAGAAACCCTCATGAGAGGTGTTATTTCACCTCCTTTCTTGCCCTAAAAATCTAAAAAATTAGTATTTATAGTTTTAAGGTGAAATGAGTTTGAAAACAGTCCAAAACAACAATTTTCAGGGCTTTTCACGGTTGGGGCGGCGTAGATCGCGACATCAACGTGCAGGTGCGGCATCACTTCAATGTCGCTACATTGCTTCAATGTCGTGACATTCTCTTATGCTCAACAACTTGTTTTATTCTCCAACTTGCCTGTGGCTATAACTTTCATTTTAACTCGACGGCCGTGTGAGGTGTCGCCGAAAGTTCTTTTGAATGTAGAATGCAAACTACAGGTGAATTTGAACCATTTCATGTTCCATATGGTGCATAAAAATTCATCTTCCTAGTGACGCGCTATGAGACAATCTAATTGACTTTCTTGGAAATAAATTGCCTATTTTTAATAAATCACTTGTTCATCAAGAACTTATAAAACCACAAGTTGAGGAAATTTTATGAGTTTTACATGAATACAGATATAAAATTCTATAAATAGTATGCAAAATGAACTCAAAACATATATGAGTTTTATATCATCACCCCGATGCCTTAGTCTAAATCAGACACCATCAATTGCCCCTATTCCGTCTCTATCTCGCTAGCTTCTCTTTCCCTTTCCTTTGCCCCCACTACCACCCTAATGTTTGAGATTTGCTAATCGTTTTCTCGCTGTAGCCACAACATCATCCTCTAGCACAGCATACCGATCGCTCTAGATTAGTTCATTGATCGAAGTTGGAGGCTATAAAGAGAAAGTCAAAAAAATAAGTGCCCGAGCGAATAGCCTACTTTGACAGGCTACAACGTAGTGCCTAAAGCCATTAAATCCAATCAAGCAGGCAAATCGAATCGCTTCATGAAGTCTTCGATGGTCTCTGATTTCATCCGAACGCAGGAAACAAATCGGTGACACTTCGCCTACAGACGAAAGCACATGTGTATCGAGACAACCGACATCCAATGGAAGCGACATCACCAGCTCAGCCGTGCAATGAAAACCGTGATAGGTGGGACTCGCTAAGCCGACGAATACCTTACATAAAAAGGCGCTTCCGCCTAAAGAGCTGCGATATACCGATAATGCATCGGACGGTCATAATCCCGCAGCCCATCGTATGGGCCTAAAATTTCGCAACAAAAATGCAAATGGAGCCTCCTAGTTGAGGATGGTAGGTACGAACGGGGACGTCGAGATGTCATCCAGTGCCCACAACGCAGGGTCCAAGCTCCGATGGACGCATGTCCGATCCGGGCCAGACGAGAGCCCCCATGCCACCTGACAAGGTCAAGGAAAGAAGCGTTCGTGACTCCTGACCATATAAAGGCTTCACGAGCAAGTGGGATGTCCAGATGGTGGGCGGTGGTACTGGGCAGGCGTAAGGGCAACATCGCAAGCAGGCGAAGTTCCTCCTCATGCGTAGAGGCGCTGGTCAAAGAAGAAAGAAAGCTTCAGCCACTGCGAGAGTCCCACAGATCAAAGGCTGTCCATGGAAGGTTAAAACTTAGAGGTGATCACCCATAGATCGACTGACTTGCTAAAATTGATTACAGAAGTCGTGGCTTCCTACGCACAAGACTAATGAAAATGATTAAACCCAAGGGTTTGAATGACCCTTCCCAATGTTCGCTCACATCAATTCTCCGCAAACGCTACTTACAAAGAACTTCTCAGCGGCAATAAATTCTCCGCCCCTAAAAGATCCTCCCCCTATAAAGTAACAGCGTGAGAGATAATCCCACAAGTCCTCTAGAAAAACTTTGATAATCCACTTCACCCCTTCTTCCCTCCTATACTCCATGGGTCGTGGGTTACACATTTAACGCTCATAATTATACACTTAAGAGAGTCTTTCTTAAGCTACACATTCACACATCCATGTACATTAATTCTGTCCCGTTAACTCGCTATGCTCCATCTGCGATCAGGAATGCATGTGCTGCCTCTTCCCCTCATGCTCTGGATTTCGCCCGAGGCTGGCCCCTGATGCTCAAGGTGATCATCAAACCCTCTATCATTCTACTTTACCCGCTCGAGTCTCCACGCCACGAGCGGCTCGACCCATACCACTCGTGCTTGTCCAGATCGGGGTCCGTCTTTCATCAAATGCTACCTCAGCATGTGCGCTAGTGCTTCTTCCATTCCTTAGAATGTGACCCAAGACTTATCCTACTCCACTGTGGTTGACTCCCATGTCCGAGGTGGTTTGTCTCCCATGCCCGAGGTGGTCGAGCCAAGGTGGTTGTCTCGGATGCCCGATCTTCCTACCTGTTGATCTCGGATCACTCTCCTGACTATCACGTGATCAGATTCAGCCACCCACATGATCGTTTGGGTACTACACAAATGCCACATGAATCAGCAGCCTTTATCCCATTCACGACAAACCATCATTAATGTGCACCATTAACTTAACTTTCTGATAGAATTTTGATGTTTAATAATTATTAAACAATTATTATTAATAATAGGGATATGACAAGTGGACCATAAAACTAACAAATTTAAACTAGTTAGAAATTTGTTATTTTAATGTACTAAATCTTTATATTGATGAATTAAACTAATTAAAACATGAATTTAAAGTAGTAAATAAAAAATTTATTGACTTTAAATATATATTCTTCTTTTTTTTTTCTTTCTATTTTCTTTTTCATATATTTTTCCTCAGTATTTCTTGGAACCAACCATAAGTTTAATTTGTTAAAATAACTTTTGAAATAGTTTTTGCATAAACCATAAGCATTTTAAGAGAGGGGCATCTTACAGACATTTAGTCCTTCATTAGATCCATCTAATATTCACACACACACACACACACACATGAGTAAAACAACCTAGGATCTCACTCAATAACTTAGAGTGACCTGCTCTCATACCAATTGACAAAAAATAAGTGTGTGTTCTTGTGACACACCCTGGCTGTCAGACTATGTATGTTCACTTGTGGATGGTCCGAACTCCCACTATGTGATTGACCGTGGGCACAAGAGATATAAGATGCATGCAAACATACACAAACACACACAATATTTTTACGTGGTTCGGCAATTGCCTACATCCACTAGGCTATGCCTAGATGCAATGATTTCCACTTATCTGATTCAAGGCTTACAATTAGTCTTATGTGATACGAGACTCCCTTTCTACCCACGACCCTTCAAAGCCAAATTACTCATGTTGAAATACATAATGAACCCTTCATTCCTCTTAAAAGCATTACACACCCATAACTCCACATTACATTAATATAAAATGAAGAAAATAAAGAACATCATCTTCTCACACAAGGTAAAAGGTTTTAATCGCAATACCAACCGAGTATTCGCAGCACTCCTCACTCCTTCATCACGCCTGACTTCGCTTTGCCTTTCTCAAGCTCTATTCTTGAAATTGCGGATGAGAACTCCAATCCTCACTTATAGCCTCGAGATCTCGGCCTTGGAAGCCTTGATAAGGTTGGATCATTATCCTAATATGACTCAAGATCATACCTGCTATTTTCTATACTTGCCTTTAAGCTATCATAGCAGAAATAGGAAACTTGTTGATCAAGTATCCTCTTCAGAAAAGAAATTTAATTTATTTCTAATTTTGATTTGATAGCTTAGAAGTTCGGGTCTTCTATGATTTAATCTTTATCCTCTTGCCAAATTGATCCCAAGCTCATCGGTACCTTGCTCTCCTAAGTACCTCTGCCTCCAAGTTGCACTCAGGCGTCCCATGTCGACTTTTGTCTCTTGTCTGAGACCTTCCTAATTCGGCACTGTCCTTGGCGCCATAAGATTGCCTTAGTTTGACTACTTCCTGATCCTACTAGGGACTTCACACATATTTCGTCAAATCTTCATGAAATTGGGGCTATGAGGTAGACATCTTGTAGAACCCGTGAGACTAAGATATGGAGAATCTCAAACCCAACATTAAACAAGACTTATAAAATAATTTATAGTAAAAAAAACAACTAGAAGTAATACGTAAAAACAATTTAACTTATTTTTAAGCATATTTCCACTTTATCTTTGTCTCAATTTGTTTTTACTTACTCCTCCACAACCTCTTTTCTTACTCCCCATGAAGGCAATTATTACTTCAACCTTATTAATCTTACATAATGTATGAGGACAATATACAAATTCATTGATTTAGAATAAATTTTAAGTTAATTTTATCAAATAATCTTAATTAACAATTAAACTAAAAGTTAATTGTTAAGTTTTAAATCGACTACTCTTAGTTCCTCTCAATCCAACAAGTTGCTATCATCAAAGACAAAGAAGCATATTATTTTTTAGTGCATAATTTGAGTAAATTTTCATTGAGGTTAATTAGTTGCACCGTAAATAAAAGTACTAAACAATGCCAATTTTTTATTTTAAATAATTGGATACAAAGGTATGGACAGAAGAATTATTATTTTAAATTTTATTTTGCTTTAAGTCGGCAAGAAAATATAATAATAATGAAAAAAAGAAAACACGAAGCAACCAGGACAAAAGAAACGAAGAAAAGAAAACATATGGTCAGCCAGGCCCTTTTTTAAAAGGGTTGCCCCGGGGCAACGTGGTAAAGCTTTGGATTATAAGAGCACGGTAGAAGGGAAAGTGCATGATAGCAAAGTATGCTACGGGTAGACATGCTATTGCATATATGACGAGATATGCAGTATGTTTCAATTCATCCACAACCAGGAAGAAGTGGCCCGCACAGAAGCATACCAGCATGGCTGCTAAGGACATAAAAAGGGTTGTCAAAGCCACCAAGAGCTTTTTGGGCAAGTCTCTCCGAAAATCCTCCTGGTCATATCTAGATGTAAGTATCGACAGAAACGCAATGACGGAGGTGATGGAAAAAGAGAGAGCGACTAGAGATGAAATTGTAAAGACTTTAAAGCCTGGATGGCGCTCGAGGTTTGCATCCCGCTGGCTCACTCCTTCATGCCGCCCGGCACGGTTGTTAAGTTGTAGCGAAGGCCACTGCTGTCACTCAACGTTGCCACTACCGAGCATGAGTTGGAAGTCCCGGCTAGCCATTTTCCTGCTTGTTTTACTAACTCTTCGTGTGACTCCCTGAACACCTCCCTGGGTGTTTTGTTTTGGTTGTTTCTATTCAGAAAGAAATCTCGTGGTACAGAAGCCTTGACGTGCTGCATGCCATATGTAGGTGGCAGTCAATTAATAATTCCTGAAGCAAGTAATTATACCATTAATTCTATATTTATCCTTGACTAGTAACCAGCGAGCATTCTAGGAGTTGAGCTCGGTGGTAGCTTGATCGGAAAACTGTTTTCAGACGCAATTAATTTATATACATACCTTGTACCACTTTGTCCTCCCATTGCATTTCCAGCAGCAAATGGAAAAAGGCGAAAATCAAAGTGGCAGCAAGATGCAAAACGTTGCTGCCATTATTATCAACATCACGAAAATGCAGCTTCGTATAAACGGAGGTTCCCGACTAATTTCTGTACAGTTGGGTTTGCTCTATTTTCAACAGCCAAATGCACTATATTCTTGTTAAGGAGTCCTTGTCCAGAATGGCAGGAATACTCTAGGATCTCCATAACCATTTTGGTTATTCCATTCTTGGCTGCAAGAAGTATTGGTGTCTCCGTTCCTGCTGTCACATTTGTTTTCAAGCCAACAGTACTGAGTAAATATTTGATCATTATAAAATTTGTTGGTAATACATTTGTTTTATATGTTTCTAGTCTTGATTGGGTCACCCCAATCAATTCTAATAGGGTGCTTGGTAAATACTCCTAATGAACTACTAACAGACCACAGCTGATTAGAACTCAACACCTACCGGTAGGAAAAAGCTATACATCAAAATTCTCTTTTTTATTTTTCTCTCTCCATATTTATGTAAAAGACAGTTCGCTGTCTTAAATAATTCAAGAAAAGAATATTATAATTATTTTAAATAGTTAATGAATCAATACTTATTAAATTATAAAATGTAAATTTGACTTCATCTTTAATTTATTTTATTAAAAAAATCCTTTATAATACTAATTTTTGTTTAAAATTTGAATGTAAAGAATATTGAAGAATATGTATTTTAGGCTTTATTATAATAAATAAAAAAATTTAATTTAATTATTAACTAAAATCTTAATGCAAGTATTTTTATTTTATCATAAATGAATTTTTTTACTATTTTATACTAATAGATGAAATAAAATAAATAGTATTTTAATAAATTTGATATTAATATAAATATCATGTCTAAATATTTATTCATGTAATAAATATTATTTACTATTTCATCTGCAATTAATCATGTCGTATAAACTAAATTAATCACTTGAAATTTTTAAAAAATCAATAACTAGAAATAAACTTAATTTAGGAACCTAAGATAATATTTGGTCTTTTGAAGGGAAAGAGGATAGAAAAAATACATTTGGTTCCACATAAAGGTCCTAACATGGAAGGTATTTTGGGTTTAAATGCGACATCTGCTCCACCACATATTTTAATAATTTAGGTGGATTTTATTTCATTTCATGTGTAGCTTGTCGATAAAGTTTGTTTCTTTATTTTCATAAATTTAGCTTCTTCTCATTCCATCTCTGAACATGATTCCCATAAACATATTATAAAAAATAAATTTTAGTTATTTACCTGATATTTAACATGAGGTAATAAAAATAAATTTTAAATTTATTCCAACTTCCATCAATGTATAAATAATATTTTTATTAATTTTTGAATTTATGTGATTATACTATATTCTTATTGTTTTAAAAAATTTGAAGTTCCTAATATAATACATTTTGCAGCCTTAATTTCATATAAAGATCGAATTATTTGTATAATATTGGTGAGTCGAACTTTGAAAGGATTCATTTGTTCATTCCAAGTTAAAACTAATGATGAAAATGTGGATTAAAAGCAATTAAAAAAACACTATGAATAAGAATGTTTTTTTTTCCTCATTTTCTTTTACCTTCCATATATAGTTAACTAAAGAAGGGAAAATGAATTCCCTGTATTTTTCGTTGAGTTTTTCATGCCTTATTTTTTAATTCAGTTTTATCCATTTTAGATGATCCTAATTATTGTTTAGGAATAGTCCTTGAGGCTGGCTCAAGTAGATGTAAAAAAAGAAAGAAAAGAATTGCTTAGAATAAGATACAAGAATGAGCTTCACATACTTGATTTCTCGCAAAGTAATCTTTGGATCCTTTTGCCTTGTGAAAGCAATGTCACGCTTTTCTTCTCTTCCAACCAGATGATAAAGGAATACATGTCAACATACTTTTGATCTTGCCTTTGAAAGATGTCATGTTTTCTTTCTTCCAACCAGATTAATACATGTCAACATACTCTTTAGATTTTCTTAATTATTGCATGCTTAGAAACTTAGAATTAAAGAATTAAATAAGAGAATAAGAATTAAAGAGGAAGAGAGGCTACATACTCTTGCTCATTGGCTCTCCCACAAGCCAGACAAACAATTATGAAAAAATCATCTCGTTCGATTCGCACGATGAAATCGTCTGGGTTATAACCGCCGTAACTATCATACTTATGAGAAGAAGAGAGTTGTAGCAGCAAGCCATGATCTCTAATGACCATATATGTTCTTTTCCTTCCTTGCTCGCAGCCTTTTCGATGAACTTTGTTAACTAACAACCATACTATATATAGAAGGACGTACATTAACATACTTCCATACTATATATATATATATATATATATATATATTGTCCGCTTGGGTCATCATGACTTTGAAAAGGGTTTACCTACCAGAGGAGTCCATACTTATATAGTGGATGTGATACATTTCCCATAGACACAACATCTTTATTGTGTTCCATGGGATTGCAAGCCAAATGGACAAACAACCTCCTACAGAGCCAAACGGAATAGACTCCCACATCGGGGTGGGGATCGGCTCTAATACTATTCCTAACGACCCGACCCAATCATGTAAATATTGTCCGCTTAGAGTCCAAGGGGCCCTCTCGGCTTTATAACACGTCTATTACGTTGAGAGGAGTCCATTTATATATATTATCGAAAGTTTTTCTTTATCCTATATGAACATATATATATATATATATATATATATATATATATATATATATATATATATATATATATATATATATATATATATATGGTAATTAGACAGCTAGGGATGGCAAGTGGGTCGCAGATATACCGAATCCACCACCGAACGACATTGCTGATCTAGATATAAATTTGATGATCATCACCTTCTCATTACGTGATCCTTTGCCTACATTTGAAAACCAATTCATTTGCCAATAGAATAGATGTTTAGACGTAATAGTTGTACTATCAAGTAGTACTTAATTTTAAATTTATTTAGAATTAAGTATAGAAGAAAATATAAATAAATAAATAAAAGCAAATGGCACCTAAGTAACATTAAGGTTGAAAATATTTACAGTTTTTTTTTTTTATCATATTTCATTGTCCAATGAAAATTTAGAAAGAAATTTAGTATTATTAAAATTAGTTAAAATTTTGAAGTATAATTTTTTTAACATTAAATCTATATTATTGATTTTAAGAAAATTAAATTATATTAAAGTGACAAATAAAACAATTCATGGGTTTTATTTTATTTATTTTTCAGTTTTATATTGTATTATAATCCTTAGGAGCAAAAAAGTAACAAGTTTGGTTTTCATGTTTTTTTCAAAATATCTAAATTTTTGCGCATCACTCAAGTAAATAAATTAATAACCATACCTGTACAAAGTTGTATTCAAGTATAGATATTACCCACATAACTTTATTACTTTAAACATAGTTACTTGTTTAAAAGGAGTATTCATACTCATACAGTACCAAGAACTTTCTCCACTATTTTGATATGGGATTGGATACCTTGGTTTAAGTAATTTTTTAAAGTGAAATACCATTTTAAACTCAAAATTATTTTTTAAAAGAATTTATGGTATTATAAAGATAAATATAGCTTAATATAAAAAAAGCTTAAGAAAATATTACTTTTTGTAGAAGTTTACTTTCTTTTATTCAAAGCGTCATTTTGTATGTGATAAAACTTTTCGTTGAGTTTGGTTATTTGAAAATATTAGGGAAGTTAAAAAATACTCTAAAAATTCATTTTTCTATGTTTAGATGATATGAACAATATGACGGAAAATATAAAACAAAAATGTTAAAGAAAAATTTTATAATATTTTCCTCATTAACTTTATTTTCTAAAATCTAATTAGGATAATAAGAAAGAAAGGAAAGAGAAAAAAAATTGAATTTCTTTATATTTTATTCCATATATATATATATATATGCAATATCTAGAATGCATGATGTTGAGATTGAAGTTGGTTTATTCTTGATAAAATCTTGTTCAAATCAAGGATTCATTGTATTATTCAAAGACATACATATTCCTAGTCACTTGAGCTATTTGAACGAGGTGTCATGTCACATGGCTTGTCACGTGAGCTGTTCAAACAAGAGTTAGAATGAAAGTAGTACTCTACTCAAGATAGGACGATTATATATATATATATATATATATAATCATGACATTCTTTCATAAGTTTTTAATTCTCATATTAATTTATGCGCAACACATATATAGTTACCTATAGATTGAGAGCCGTACTTTTTCCATCTTCGTCTTCTAGATTAATAGTCTTATTGACTCCATATGCTTCCTGTGATGTTGGCAAATTCTCTCTATTTATTACTGAAACTGTAACATAGATGTTATGACAACGTTCATGATCATGAACAAAGAGATGAAAATTTGCGTGAAAATGGGCATGAGACAAGCAATATGAAATGGTGACAAATAAACGCCTCCTTTTAGGGTTGAAATATTCAATAAATACTCAATAGTATGTTGTATAACAAAGTACCATGGAAATTGCAATTCAATCCATGAAGATCTTAAGCACAGATTCCTTGTTACAATATGCAGACTTTAAGGGGCTACGTTTGGTTTCTAGAAAATATTAGGAAAAAATATATAGGAAAAATCGAAAAAGAGAAAGAAAAAAGCAAAGAAAGGAATATAAAAATTTTCTTACTGGAATTTTGAAGAAAAAATAATCTATTTTTATATTTTTTTCCTTTTCCCAAACTTAAATATTTTTAAAGAGACCGTAAGAAAGATGTTGAAAATAATTTTCTATAGTATTTTCTTTCTTTGCATTTTTCTCAAGAAGCAAATGAGAGAATATGAATTAAAGTGAATATCATAGTTCAATCTTCATAGTGAAAGCAAAAAGTTCAATAATTTTAAATACATATCATAACAATATTAATAATAACAATAATAAATGTTGGTCTGTATAAATAATCCATCATTATAGACACAATCAACCGTACACCTATCATATTATTAAGATACATTTCCTTTTGAAATATGAAATAAATGTAAATTTCATATTGCAATATAATAATTCTTAGAGTTATATATATGTTAAAGTGAAACTAATTTATAAACAAATATATATATATATATATATATATATATATATATATATATATATATATATATATTGTTGGTATATTTCTTATCATAATATTAGACAAAAATAAATTGTATGTTTCCAATAGTAGCAGATCCATTGTTAAAGCCACCGTCGCACAAGTTATTGCATCATACTAACACAATCTCATCTATTCAATCAAACTGCTTTTTGAAGCAACAATACTCGAGATGAATAAGGAGAATAGAGGGTAATGTTGAGCAATAATGGACATATCAAACTCTAAGATTTGATCACCTTAGTGAGTTTTCTATGAGAGACAAATATTTCATTATGATATTTATGAAATGAAATTAGGAACTTTGATGAGCCAAAATCAAAATATTTGGTGAGATATTTATGAAGATAAAATCTAGATAATAAAGGGATAATTGCAACAGTTAAGGGAACCTTTCATAAACATGGGTTAAAGAACGTCTTGCAAATCAAGGTGAATATCAAAAGAGATATCAAGGAAGAGAATAAAAAGGACTAGGATATGTTTCATGGTGTCCCTCCACTACACTAGAATCTGAGCTGAAGATTCGTATAGTCGAGGTGTTTCCATGATTGGAATGTTATTCTTTATGTTATGTATGCATGAGTTTCTATGGGGAGAATTTCCAAGCATGTGGGTGTTTAGATGGCGTATTTGGGGGGTGAGAGGATCTCATTCTATGTTTCACTAAGAGAAAATTAGGCGAAAGCGAGTGTTGGAGGAAAGGGGATTCTTGTCTCATGTAACACCAAAGTAACCTAATTGATATATAGTGGAATATTTTGCATTTAGGCATAGCCCGAGGAATGCAGGTTTGGTTGAACCATGTCACCAATCTCTGTGTCCTCCTTATACACATGAAGCCAGGCATTTTTTAATTACATTACTGTGAGAAATTAAGTCCGTATGTCGCTTAATATAATATAGTTGGTTGCAGCACTTATGACAATGTCGCACCATTTATACACCCTTGAATCACTATCATAACAAATAGTTTTTCATCATATGTATATATATATATATATATATATATATATATATATATATATATATATATATATATTTAAATACCTAAGTCTACTGTAATTTTTGTATCTCCTAGGTTATTTATTGGTAAAAATATAAAGAAATGAAAAATATTTAAAAATATATTTTTCATGTTTAATTTTCTCTTATAAAATTTAAAGAAAATTTAAAATATAATAAAATTAATTAGTAATTTTTATATTCTTAATCTATTAAGTTTTTTGAAATTGATGAGTTAAAATAAATGGTATAAAATTATATAAATAAGAATAATTTCTCAACTTTTAACTCATTTTTTCCCTGCATTTTGCTCAACCTTCGAAACCAACATGCCTAAATGTTAAAAGGAAAATACACCTTTTCACCTTACCAATTGGTATTGTAACTATTTTTCTTCAGCATTTTGAGCAACGATTGAAAATTGGATACTTTTCTTGTTGTTGTTCCCGAAATTTCTCAGGCCTTTTCTTTCGATAGCTGCATGGCCATAGGGTTCGTTTGTCATCAGAGCTTTACATGTAAACCTTGCATTATGCAATTAATAAAATCTCAAAATTACTATGAAGACATTATATATGTACTACATCTCCTCAAAAAATAAATTTTATGGTGCATGATGATGAAGTTATTAAGGGAGGCTACAAAGTGAGAAATAAATCTGCTGAATGGGCTGAGATGATGAGTATTTGTGAACACAGTTGGTTTACTGCAGACATGGAGCGGTAGAATATCTCGTTGACTGAATAGATAAGTTTATGATACTTTTTAAAATGATATCATGCCAATCTGTGAAGCCAAACACAACACTTCATTATGCAATACAATACAACACAAGGATATATGGTATGGAAACCAAAACAATATTGAAACTGTTGGAAAACCTCGTGGATCATTCCTTATCCACATTGGTATTTGTTAATAGATCAACTCTCCTAAAAGTTCAAGCTTATTTCATTTGAATTTAATATGAATATCACGATTTTTAACACTCTTCCTCATATGCGACCCTATACCTGCATTTCCGGAGTCAAACAAACCAAACAATATACTATGTGGACTTTCAAATCAATTACAGAGAGAAGTCTTGAACCCAAGATCTCCTTCTAGACTTGGCTTTGATACCATATTAAATTACCAACTCTCCTAAAAGTTTAACCTTGTAGGATTTTGATTTAATATGAATATCATGTTTCACGGTATCATATTGTTCACTTTGACCAATTGTTGGGAAACCTTATGGATCTTTCTCTATCCACATTAGTATGATATTGTTCACTTTGGACTCAACTCCTCGTTATTTTTGTTTGGGTTTCTCCCTAAAGGCCTCATACTAACTGTAGATATTGTTCATGTTTATAGACTCATGTTTTCCATTCCTAATCGATCTGGGGACTATGGGTGCATGCACAACCAAAAGATAAGGAAGGGTATGAAGAGCATTAAGAAAGTAGTGTAGTAGTACTAACCAAAGTACTCTCCGGAGATGGCAACATGAAGAATGGTTTCACCGTTTACCTCTTCGAAAGTACACTCATTGGTTGTTCCGATGGGGCCATCTTCTCATCGAGGTAATGGAAAGTATTTTTCTGACCATGGAGAGTAGCCAAGAAGAGAGGCCTCCCTACAGTGTTACGATGGCCTAGCAGTTGTCTAAGCTCCTTGAAGAGAGGTGTTTGGACATGCACATGTACATGCACTCTCACACATGGCAGTATCTCACCTGATGCAGCTAGATGGAGGTATTCCCCTCGCTTCGCTCGGGTACCATCAGAGGGCTGACATCTTCAGCTTCTGTTTTAGCTGCATCAACCACCCAACTAGTCTTTTAACTGTACCCTTTCCTTTCTATTACAGCTATATGCAATGCTGTCTCTGATCTTGTGAGCTCTGCATTGAGTCCATGGATATTTCTTGCATATATCTACAAAGATTCCCAGTTGCCTTCCATGGCGTTATATAACAACTCATGTTTCAGTGACTCCGCATCCTGTTCCACCATCTCCAGATATTGTTCCACTATCTCCTCGGATGCCATTAATTAACTCCTCCTTCTCCTCCTACCTTCAACAACTGAACAACAGTATATTAAACATATGAAAAATACAATTTTGCTTTAACATTAAAAAATAATAATAATATTCAAACATATAATTAGCAAACAAAAGAGCAAAACTGTTAAAGGGAAAAAATAAATAAATAAAGAAACGGGGGCTGTTATAAAATGAATAGTTTTTTTTTTTTTTTGACAAATTTACAATGAATTTGTTTGCAAAGTTGCTCAAGCTTAATTAACCCTTCCTTCTGCTCCTACCTTCAACAACTGAACAACAATATATTAAACACACGAAAACATAATTTTGCTTTAACATTAAAAATAATACTAATAATAATAATAATCGAACATATCAATTAACAAACAAACAGAAAGGAAACTGGTTAAAGTGAGTAAAAAAAAAAAAACAGACTGGGACAATTTTACAATGAATTTGTATGCAAAGTTGCCTGCTTAAAGTCTCTCAAACTCTAACAAGAAGTGTTACTCAAGCAGGAAATTAGTATTTTTCTTTTCTCAGCAAATTAAAGAAACCGATTATCACTTCGATAAATTACCACAGCCTTGGATTTCCAGCTATATATAAAGACCTATGCAACAACAAACTGAAAAGCGATACCTGCTTCAGCAAATATATTGTAATCTTGGAATAAAGTTCAAAAAATAAATGCATAATCTTATTTATAACTCGATCAAGCAAAGTTTGATATTGTGAGAATGGAATAAAGAAAATAACATAAAAAAGCTGCAGTGTTTATTATCTTTGTTATATATTCATATTTACATTTCAAAATAAGAATCAAGATGATCTAGACCTTGTAGGCAATGCTTAAATTCTGTTTCAACGTTCATGTTTCACGTGATGCTTGGTATAGTAAAAGGTTCCATTCATTCAAATTCTCCAATCGTGCTAGAACATCTCCAGCTTGAACTCAGTTATTAGATCTAGACTTTTTTTTTTAAAAGACTTAATTTGTGACAACGGAAGCAGTACCCAACTTTTGATGATAACAACACCGTCCAGCCCAATCTCTAGATCCCTTTGCAAGATATAAAATCACTACAAATCACAAGGTTAATTTCATGATTTTACACCTATCTCCTACATAAATAATAACATTAAAAACCAAAATTTAAATATTCTCCAACAACTATAATCAATAAAATAGTCAAAATTTAATGAAGCTTTAAATTAACATGTTTAGGTCTGGTGACCATTCATGCTTGCAGATTAACATGGAGTTTGGACATATTAGAAATATTTGTGTTAATTTAGTGTTTAGGTGGATATATATATATATAAATAACAAAAAGAACAATCAATTAGGCTTCTTTAATTTTTCCTTTATATAACTTTTTTCTTCATTATATTGTCATAATAACCACTTTGGCTTTTACTATTTTTTTCTTTATATATTTCTTCATTCTATTCTTACAGTAGGATGCTTTTCATGTAGTTGAACCAGAAAAAGTAAGATTTAAATTTTGAACTTTACTCCAAGGAACAATATCAGAGTTAATTCTAGTGTTCAGGTTATATATATATTTATATATGTACATATCTATTTTTTTTCTTTACAAATTAAAAATCTAATAATTTATAAAAACATAAAAAGTCTCATACATTTTAGTCTCATACATTTTTATTATTAATAAACATTTTTATAAATTTCAAAATATGAGGAAACATAAATTTGTTTGTCTTGAATGCTTAATTCTTTGTTTTTTTTTTTTGACAAATGAATGCTTAATTCTTAAAACTAACGTTTTGTATTTTGTATTTTATTATTATTATTATTATTATTATTACTTTTTCTAAAAATAAAATAAATAAGAAATCTATGCAGATAATACCTTATTTAAAAATCATGTATGTATTTTTTTTCTTTACTAAATTTATATATTACAATACTTTCCTTGATTTGGTAAAAATATAATTTTGGATGCTTACTACTCTTTAATATTTTGAGAAACATGGGCTTCATGAAAGCAATTAAATTTAAAATCTTAACCAAAAAATCAATTTGAAAGATTCGCTCCTACAATTTTTTATTTTATTTTATTTTTTTCAAGTTAAAACGATGTCGTTTTGTTTAGAATTAGAAGACTTATAACTAAAGAAAAATTTAATCAAATACTACAAGCCCGTGGATTCAAACACGTATATATTAAAAGCATAAGGAAATCACTCTACCATTGTGCTGTCATTGTGATTATTTTAGATATTAATAAAATTATATATTACTATAAATTAAGTATATATTTATATAAATAAGTTTCTTCAATTTTTAATATGTTTCATATTTAAACATTATACATATTTTGAAAATAAAATTTAAAATATTTTAATTATATAAAAAGTAATAAATTATATCTTAAATATTATTAATTATATATTTAAAATTTAAATAAAATATAAATAATATATTTATTACGCCACCGATTCAATCTGCGCCACCACGGCTTGACCAATGAACCAAAGAACTTTTCCCGATTTAGTCATCGATACGGTTTTTAAATATTGATTATTGCTTTTAAAATCATTTATTTTATTTATCAAAAGAATTTTGGAGACTTTTAAGCTTAAGGAAGCTTTTAACTTCAAATCATGTTGTTAGAATATGCCTCAAATTCCTATTTAGTATTAATTTATTTTTTAAATAATATTTTATAGGATAGTTCATATTTATTATATTATTGTGAGTCACAAGAGGAAAAAGATATAAGAGAGATGTAAGAGTTTGAGAGATTGGAACTTTTATGAGGTATTTTCTCGATATTGTGAGCATCCTAAGGTTTCGTGATTTTGTAATTTTTCCTAGTTATTGCAATACTTTGATACTCTAATCTTGTTCTTTGTGTTTTCAAGAATAGTGGAAATATTATCTTTCATCCAAAGAATGTAGTATAATTTACGAATTCACGTGAAACCTCTCTCATGCATTTTTATGATGATTTATTTATCTTTGCGGGGTTCATATTTCATTTTATTATTTATCCAAGCTTCCACTGTTAGAACACATGTTAAACTTATCTATTTGATAGCAAATTTCTCATTATATTTTTCTTATTTTTCATTTTATCTAATTTTCTTTAAATTAATAGTTAGAGTTTATGTGTGACGGATAAAGTCATAAATATATTTCATTTATATATTATTAAAATATAAAATTATATATGTATATATCATATAATATTATTTTTTGCTTTTATATCATCACATTCTAATATATAAATATAAATATATTCATATTTTAATTTTTATTAAAATATATCATATTTAAATTTAAATATAGTCTGGTTAATAAAAGGAAGTTAATTTATGTTTGCTTTTTTACTTAATAAGTTATGCAAAAAAAAAAAAAAACAAAAACAAAAAAATAGTCTAAAGCCATCCCTAGATGATTTATTGTCTATTGTTGGTTTAGATGATTGGCCGATCAATGGACGAGTCCGATTTTTTAAAACATTGTTTAATACAATTATATTATTAAAACTTATACAAAATTTAAATTATTTACTATTTCGTGTTTAAAATAATTCATTAAATTCTATTTCTTTCTTTCTTTTCTTTTACTTTTCCAATGTTTTCTTTTCCCCACTATGTCCTTCAAACATAAAGTGTCCAATAATGTATTCTTTCTCCAAACCCAAAGCATGTGGTATCACCCTCAATCTCTCTTAAAGGTAACACTTCGTCTATCATATCCTGTAGCTCGAGAATTCAGAATGAAATCAATGAGCTCGAGAAACAATTCAAGCCTGTCGCCGTCACGTCGGAAGGATCCCCACCTACAGAACCGCCGCCGCCGTCCCTTATTGAAGCCAAAATCCAACAACTCACTGAGGTAGGCTCAAAACCCAAAATGAATTCAAGTGGTTGTTTTTATTTTCCTCAAATGACATCTCAATCCTAACAAAACTGGAAATTAGGCGTGTTTGACTTGTTTCTCTTTTTTTACTTGTGCAAATGGGGTGATTACAGGAGTCTTGTGATGTATTGTTGTTGATTTCTGGTTTTATGTTACCTGACTTGTGAAGATGAAGTACAAGTCTTCATGTTAAGACTTTTTTCCCTTTAACAAGAAAATTTTGAATTTTGGCGGATCACCTAATCATGCTTTAATATGTAATTTTTCAACAACTAGGGAATGACTTTGTTTCTTAATCATGATTTTAATTTTATGTTATATTTTTAATTTTTTAAAACCCTGGAAATTGGTTTAATTTTTTATTAAATAAATGGGTGCAGAAGTTTGTGGAGGTCATCTGCAAAAGTTTAGGAAGAACAAGGCTATTTGCAGCAGGTACAGAGGCAGGATTTGCTATATATTTGATCAATAAGAAGCTGGATACTGGGGTTCCTCTTGCTTTGCATATTGAAGCAGTCACTGAAGTAGATATAATAAGTGGAAAAGCTCATTTAAATAATGATTAATGCTAAATAATAAAGATCAATGACATATTACAAATTCACAAACCAGTTAAAGGGTTTTTATATTTAGGCATCCATATAGGTTGTGTTTGGTTCATTTAAAAAGTAAAAAGGAAAGAAAAATATAAAACAAATTATTTTCTCATATTTGTTTCCATATTAAAAATTCCTTACAAAATCAAATACGATTAAAATTTCTCAAAATATTATATTTTTAAGTTTAAATAAACAAAATGAGTTTGAAATAGCAACTAAAGATAATTCTTTAATTTTATCTTTATTCTTTAATTTTATTTCTTTCTACATTAATTTCCTTCATTTTATAATTCTTGTATTTTCCTCAAACATACTCATATTTTCATGGAAAGATAATTTGATTAATTTTCACCATTGTCAAGACAATTCATTTAGCATGCATTTCATACTTCAGTAAATATTCTGCTAAGATATTGTCACATTATGAAATGAGATACAATTGAGAATATAAAATCTAATTGGAAAACAACTGAAAAATATAAGATCCAATAGGAAACAACAGAAAATATAATATCTAATAGGAAAAACAGTTGAAAATATAAGATCTAATAGGCAAATTCAATCCTTTGTTAGGATGATTCAAGGCCCCATTTTGTCACTACCTTCTGTAAGGAGAAACTAGAGTCTCTATGTACAAACTCACTTCTTTCTGATAATGCTCTCTACCTCTTTGTAGTTTGTGATGTTCTTCCAAGTGTTATTTTTAGAATCACAAAGCAATAACTTCCTATCATGAGCCACCAGAAGCAGACCATTCTCCAAAGAACGCAGCACATAGGGTAAAAAACTCCCATATAAATTAAAATGATCATCTCTAACGCTATAAGGGAAAGAGGTGACCCTTTTCCATGGATTGGACCCCTTGATGCCATGTTCTGCCATCACCCACATCTCATGACAATATAAACAGTGTAAATATCAGTATTCTTCAGTCATCCATATTCTAGCTCACAAGATGAACAAACGTCATATATATGTTCCACCATCCTCCTCCCAAGAGAAGATAACAACCCAATGTGCATGCATCCCAAGAAACAGGCCTTCAGACGACCTATTGGTAATTCCATCTCCGGAACTTCTCCTTAAACTGAAAGCAATTATTGATCTATTTTTGTGTTCGCTTAGAATTTATGAGCGCTGAGCTATTGATATCTTCATGGAAGAACGTATCACCCAGATGCGATTTCACTTGCATGGATCTCTCCACTTATTGGATTTGAAAGTGAAAATGATCATCAGGGTTCTACTGTCCATGTCCATAGCTGCTGCTTGTAATAAAGTGAGAATCCTTACGATCTTGTAGTCATCAACCTCAGAATCATAGAAAAAACAAAACCTATAGCTCTTATAATCAAAAAAGGTAGGGCTTGGGATACGGTCGTGCTGTTTGGTAGATGAGTTCCAAAGGATGAGTTCTTGAGAGGGCTTCTGGAGGAAATCATAACCAGGAAAGTCATGAGTAACGAGGATACAATACATTGAATCCCATGACAAGAATCGAGAATTGCTGCAACGTTTTCACTTGGGAGGAGACCCATCACCCAAACGAGAATACATAGAATCCACCACCAAATCACCCTTCTTCTGTGACTCTGGATAAAGGAGTCCAACTGGGATTAAGGTATGCCAAGCTTTGCATACGCATCTAAACTGTAGCAGATATTTCACGGGTAATCTTGACAGAATTTCCTCTGGTTGGATCATCATCACTGTAGTGTCTTCTTCTTCTTCACAGGTTTCGACGTTTCTCTTGACTCATTTTCTTAATTTATAAGAAAAGAGGGGGAATTATGTTTTTCTTGTAAGAGATGGAGCCTTCACACGTCGTATTTTCTTCAAACACAAGAAAAAAAAATCACAAAAAAATAAAATCTCCCTCTATTAATAATTTTAATATTTATAAAGATATTAATAATTTTAAAGATACAATTATAGGGAAAATATTTCCTTAGGAGATTAATCATATTCTTTAAAATATTTATTTTTAGAGGTTTATCACTGATTTTACTTTTATAAACAATTTAAATTTAAAATAGAAAAATCAGACAATTTTATTTATTTATTTATTTATATTTTTTACTTTTTTATTAGCATATATTCTGTAAAAGAGATAGTTTTAAAATTATGGACTTTTTTTTTTTTTTTAAATGGAGATTTCAGAAGTTGTAGTTTGAAATCTATATACATAAAATATGCATATTTCAAATTATTTTTTAACATTGATGATAGATAATTTTAATCTTTAAAATAATGAGATATAATAATGAGATATTTAAATTTTTATATAAATGAGTTTCATGATTTTTTCTTTCCAAAAAATATTCATAAAAATTTATTATATTATTATATATTTAACTTAAATTATTATAGAAAATAATTTAAAGATGAAAGCTATTACCATATTAATAATTTTAGAGATGTCAATATAGAAAGATATTATCTCTAAAAATATTTATTTTTAGAGTTTATGACTAATTTTACTTTTAAAAATAATTTAAATTTAAACAGATAAAGATAATATTAATTTAAAAAAATGAGATATTCTAAAATTTTCATACAAATAAGTTATGACTGAAATTTTTCTAAAAGAATATCTATTCAAAACTATTATTCGAGTATTTAATGAAATTATTATGGAAAATAATTTTAAATATTTATATGATATTAATGTTGTAAAGATATTATTATAGAAAATTATTTTGTAAGATATGGTCCATGTTCTTTTAAAAAATATTAATTTTTAGAGGTTTCTTTAAAAAGAAATAAATTATTGATTGAGCTTAATAATACAATGATTAGAGAATAAAATCTGGTGTTCATAAACCATAAAAACCGTGCATCCAAACAGGTATTAAAACCGAACTAAACTGAACCAAACCGAATCGCGATTTAAAATTAATAGGTTAGATTGGTTTGAATTTATAAAAACCCACATACCAGTTGGTCTGCTTAGAGGTGAAAACCGAATGAATCGAATCACCTAAACCACCATATATATTAATCTTCACATCTTTCTTTCAGCAGCGCACACTCCTCTTTCTCCACCCTCGACTACAAGTTATTTTCTTTCAGATTCTTACATTCTCTTCATTTTCTTCCCAATTCTTGAATTTTCCGGTGTCCCTAAACACGTTTTTCCTTCTTCTTCTTTTTTGTTTTCATGGTGTTAGGTGAAGTAGGGTGGGTGGGTCGATTTATCGTCTGGTCGCATCTAAAGAGCTGAACTTTGATTATCCATTTTTGCTTTAAACAGTGAATGAAGGACATAAACAAAAGAGAAAAGCAAAAGCAAGGGGAAGAAAATGAACAAAAGTACAAACCTTTTTTGTTCTCAAGTCTGATGCACGTCTCTGATTTGATCATGACTCTTGAGGTTTTGTTTGCATGTCCATTCCGAAGCCGCATCGATTCTAATTTTCTCGACAAAATTAAATATATTAGAGCCAAGAAAGTGTGAGAAAATCAGGGAAAAAGTGTTCCTTGTTTTCTTGGTCTTTCTCACTCTATTTCAGATGGAGGTCACAGAGATATAGTGAGTCTTTGGTTTCCGAGTTTTCAAGATGATAACGCTTTTTTTTCTCGAAAGATGCAAATCAAGAATATCAATATATTCATGGGGGTTATATAAGTTCAAAACAACAAAAATATATGAATGCATTGATAACATACCTCAGCATGGATTTTAACTCTTAGTGGGGGTTGTAAAGAAGGAAGGGTCGCCGTTGGAGGATAGGGACAATTCAGACTCATTGGTAAATAATAGTATTGTTATTATTATTATTATTGACAATTACATAAATTCTTCAAAGTTATTCAAATAGGTTCACATAGAAAATTTATCTAGATATAGCCATAGACTCTACGGATGGTAGTTCCATATTCTAAGTATTTTACAAAACCCTCATGCTTTCCCTAACACCTTAATGACCATATCTTGGATTGAACACTATGATATTTTATGGTATATATCATTTCTTTGTTTCACATCTTGTTTGTTTCCTTATTAAAAGCTTGTTTATATTTTTATTTTTATTTCAATTTCCTAACATAAATGATATTTTATTAATTTTGATGACAAAGATGTGTCATTAAATGTTGAAAGTCATATCAAGAAGGAATTGTACAAAATTAATGAGTAAGAAGGCAAAGAGGATGAATCGGGAAATAATAGTGCTGAAATGACAAATAATTAGTGAAGGTAAAACCATCAACTCCACAAAACTTAAAAGAACGTGCCAAGTGAGGAGACAAGAAAAGAGTTTTGTAATATGAGATCATTTCATCAGGGAATAATCGTGGAGAAATATCCACGGCATCATACAATTATTGTGGTCAATCTTATGCTAGTGATTCTAAAAAGAGTGAGACTAGTAATTTATGGTCACTGTAATTAAATGTAGAAAATCTCCATATACACGGTTGATAAAAAACAAAAGGATCATTAGTTTTGATGCTAAAAAAAGAGGTCGTGGATGGTGGATAGAAGCAGATTTGAGAATTTAAAGGTTGTTAAGTGATGATCTCAAGTAATTAGATGCTTCTTGACATCAATGATTATTCGTGATGAATCGCTTCTCTTTGCAGAGTCAAGGGAGGGATTTAAGGATTGCCTCACTTATTATTCAGATTTGCAATTCCTTCTCGCATCATTAGTTTGGAGAGATTGTATAAAACTTTTTATGGAGCAAAACTTTGAAAAAGATTAGAATGAACATTTGTGCTTAAGTAATAAATCGATACTTGGTCATCTATTCAGAATTATAATTATACGTGCTTAATCGTCATTGATTAATCAAGATCGAAGTTACAAAAAACAAATTTCAACTTTTGTCAGTTTACTAATCATAAAGGAAGCACCAATTGAAAGGTGGATCGAGTTGTTTGTTGGATTGGGGCATTGAGTATGTTCTCAATATCATATAATTCTAGTTCTAATGATTAACTATTAATTACATGTTTGAAAGATCCATTTCCTTGGAGGTGTAGGGTTTTAAATAATGAATTCTTGCATGTTCATTGTTTTGCACATATTTTGAATCTTATTGTTCAAGATGGTTTGAACGAGCATAATGAGTCTATTATCAAGATCCAAAATGTAGCTGATATTCTGTATCATCTCCAACTAGACTTGATGCTTTTAAAAGTGCGTTTGAACATGTGAAAATATTTATACATCTTTTGTGTCTGATGTGGAGACTAGGAATTCACCTTATTTAATGTTGATGCAGCAAAAATCAGCGCCTTTGTTAGGTTACAATATCATGGTGCTAAATATAAGAAACATGTTGAAAAAGAGAAAATTAAGGGCCCTCCAGAAAAAGAAGATTGGAATAGAGCAAGGATGTTTGTTAAATTCTTGAAGATGTTTTATGATGTTACTTTGAATTTTTCGAGATCTTTACTGTTATCGTAAATATTTTTTTAAAGAACTCGGTGTCTACAAAGAACATTAAAACGCTAATGGGGGATAGTGATGGCTGCCTATGCATGCATAATGAAGAAAAAATTTGCCAAATATTGAAATTTTTTTAGTAATGTTAATTATTTATTGCATGTTGCTATTGTTTTGGATCCTCGATATAAGTTGAAATATGTGAAATTTTGTTTTGAGCAAGTATATGAAGCAAGTCAAGCTGTCACAAAATTGTTTTGATTTAATCAATTCTTCAATCGATTGTATGAATGTATAATGATTTTTATTCAAGTGAACTTAGATATTCTAAAATTTTTTCTCGTACAAATAAGTTAAGACTCGAATTTTTCTGAAAAGAATATCTATTCAAAAAACTTTTATCTTATATTTAGTGAAATTATTATGGAAAATAATTTAAATATTTATAAGGGTATTAATAGTTGTAAAGATATTATTATAGAAAATTATTTTGTAAGATATTGTTCATGTTCTTTAAAAATATTAATTCTTAGAGGTTTTTTAAAAGAAATAAATTTATTGATTGAGCTAACAATACAAAGATTAGAGAATCAAAAGTGGTAATCCAAAAATGCCTAAGATTTACATAAAGAGGATTTGATTTCATCTAAACCGCCAAAAATATGGACTTTTTTTTTTGAAATGGACATTACAGAAATGGTAAAGCTGTTATTTGAAAAACTATATACATTAAAAATATAAATATTTCAAATTATTTTTAAATCGATGAAGATATTTCTTTAATCTTAAAATGAGATATTCTAAAATTTTCTTATATAAATGCTAAAAGTCATGAAAGTTCACATTTTAATATTAATTTTTCCAAAAACAAAACACATGATGTATCATCATAAAATCCATTTTTATGTTAAAAATAAATACTAAAAGGTGCATAAGATAAGGATGTATGAATCACAGCACACACATTCTTCCTCGCTTCCGTATGAAGTGTTCTATTCTGGCCTTGAAAATAGTTTTAACAAGATTATTCACATTCCTTCAAGTCAATGTCAAACATTCTTTTTCCCGCAGCAACTAACCATCTTAAAAGCTCGAAGTTTTGTCTCAATTTTAAAAAGAAAAAAATACCAATCTAATACGTTTTTTGAAAATAATATTCAACAAGTGCTTAAAAACCAATTAGTGATCACGGTTTTAACTTCAAGTTTAAACTAACAATGATGCCACCATAAGAATTGTCAGTATGTTCGAGACTGATTGGGATTTGCATACTGTGAGAGAGTATTCACATAAAAGGACATTTAATTAGGTTAATTACATGTTTGAAACAGCAAAACAAAGACTCATTTTTTAACACTAGCTCATGAACACACAAATCAATCTAATTCAAACTAACGAGTCATCAAATTCAATTAACCGGTTTTCTGCTCCCATCAGACTGTATGGATGAATCAAGATTTCGCTTCGAAAAACAGAAAATAAATCTCCCAACCCCTACACTAGGAGGGGGAAAACAGTTTAAGCCTACTTTCGATCCCAAATTTCACTATATTATTATTAATGACACTCTTTTCTTTCCTTAATATGTAAGCAAGAAATATATTATAAGAACACCACAAAAAGGGATCCAAAGTACACAAACGTATACAAAAAGAACACCTCAAGGCAACACAAAAACAAGGGGGAACAACAACACACTACTGGGAAGAAATCCTTTAGCCGTGGCCATCGACCCCGGCTAAAAGCAGTATATAATGCAACTATAAAATATAGCTGCGGATGAAGACAACCGCGGCATGGCATGACCATAGGTGGTGTGGAGAAATCCTATAGATGCGGTCACTTCAACCCTCTAGTGACATCAACCCTCTAGTTCAAACCCAAACACTCCACAAAGTCCATCAAAGAAAAAGAACTAGGAAAGATGCATCATGCCTACAGAATACAAATAAAAAGGATTTCAAGACCGCAATGAATGCCCTCATCATCCAACACCTACTACTTTTCCCTCCAACAGTCTGAAAAAAAATGACGTGTTTTTCCTCTTCTACCCACAAAACAACTATCTAAGCAAAGCCTCACATTACAAGGAAAGAACACCCACATCATAATGCATGTGGAGAACATGAATTTTTTTTTTTTAATTGGTAAATTTTTGTCCTTATTATGGGCTTGAACCTATAGACTACCGCAAACCCTCCCATCCCTTTACCACTTGACCAGGCCTCAAGGGGAAAAAGAAAATGCCACAAAACTATAGCACTACCTCTGGGCGAAGGAGGATGATCAATATATTTTTCCTCCCCGAGGCATAGGAAGCATCTATTAGCACCGTCCCTCGAGGATGCAAAGAAAAGGATTCTTTCCTTCTTGCTTATTCTTTTTTTTTTCTCAAGGTTATGTATTTCCATTGGTAGTAAAACCTCAGAGATATGAAAAAGAAATACAATTTTCTCCTAAGATATCAAAGTCAAATTAACTCTTTATGGTTTCTAATTTATCATCATTCATTGTTGATTTTTGTAATGATACTTTATATTACCTTCTATTTTTTGTTTAGGTTTTTATTCAGAGGCGTGTTTGAATTTTGCTTAGTGCTTTCCTTGTGAATCCGCCCCTTCCACTGTTTTGCTTGTTTCCTTGTGGTGTTCCGTTTTCGCTGCTATAAAAGGGTCCGTTCTCGTAGGGTCTCATGAAAATTTAAATTTCATTTAAGTTTGTCTTCTTCTAATGTTATAATGTATCCAGTTTAAAATCTCGAATAGCGTATGGACTAAAGCACAAGAAATTCAAGGTTGGAGGATTCCTTAATAATTG
This sequence comes from Tetrastigma voinierianum, assembly GCA_016808115.1. Classification (NCBI taxonomy): domain Eukaryota; kingdom Viridiplantae; phylum Streptophyta; class Magnoliopsida; order Vitales; family Vitaceae; genus Tetrastigma; species Tetrastigma voinierianum. The sequence continues at coordinate 51,426 of JAEQBH010002513.1, forward strand.
TAGGAAACTTCTAACAACATTCAATTGAATTAAAGAGTTGATTCATATGGTACAAATTTCAACTCTGCCCACCAACTGGCGTAAAATTGAAGGCCACTCCGGGGTTTCTTTGCCAAAAGCTGGTGGTTTAGTCCCTACAATGAACGGATTTGTCCTGCACACGCATACCCAGCCCAAGTACTCTAAATTGAATTTTCCAACTTTCCAAGGAGGAAATCCGAAAGGGTGGGTGTACAAATGTGAAAATTTTTTCAAGTAAAATGAGGTGCTGTAATTCAGAGAAAATAGATCAGCTTCAATACATTTAAGGAAAGGCCTCAGACCGGTTAAGGCCCGTTCCAGGGTATGGAAGCATCAATAAAGACTAACTAAGGCATATTTGCTATCGAAATAACCACACAATTTAGCAAGGTATGTATGGCAACCCAATAAGCCAGATCACAAAATTGAGGCAAGCCTTATCCATACACATCTATCAGGAACAATTTAAAGCACTAATGGTAAGAACTATAGGCTTAACGAAAGACTTTTTTCTACAATGTTTCATAAATGGTTTGAGGGATTCAATTAAAAACCAAGTGATGATGTTTCAGCTTGTTGAGTATCATAGTAATATTCCATAGAATATCTTGTGGTCCAACTCTTTTCGTTCTTGTATATTATTCTCTTTCCTTTTGTACTTTATATTGTTTCCTTTTAATGTCTTCCTTTTGTATATAAATAGGTAGGACTCCATATCAGATTACTTATTCATTCAATCCAAAAAGGCATCTTTTCTTCATCATTTCACATGGTATCAGTCTTAAAAGGTTCAAGTTAAAGTTTCACGTGCTTTTTCCGATAATCCAACTAGTGGCTGTGTCTCACTCTCCGACCACTACATTCATCGCGAGAAGCTCAGAACCTCACATCGAATCTCCTCCTTTGCCGGAGAAATTTTCAGTGAACCCAACCTGGCTAGCAACCCCACCATTAAGCTCCGAGACCGACCCACCGCTGAAGCAACTCGTACCAACCAATGATTGATGTGCTCCATACCGATCTACTTTCTGGCCCCTGTTCCTCCACGCTGGCCGACACACATGAGGGCGCATGTGCCATTTCGCGACACGCCCACGTGCCTAAAGCTCACTCGTCGCCGATGAGCATCATCACACCGTCCCCACTCATTACCAGAATCCTTTGTCTTTGACCATTTTTCTCCTCGAGCCCTAGTTTTCGTCAAGGCTTCCTTCTTTGATTTTTCCAAGGATCTACGACAACTTCAGGCTCTTGAGAGTTGTCCAATGCTCTCTAAAAGGTGCGTTCTTTCCTTACGCATTCTCAAAATCGTGATTTCATTTTTTTCGCCCATAATACTCATCAAAGACAAAGTTTTTCTTCGTTTTTGTTTGGAACTCCTATGATCACTATAAATAAACTCAAAGGGTCTCATCCATAGCTCCGAGAGTTATTCTTACACCTAATGAGAGTATAAGGAGTACCACCACCTCACTCAGGCAACTAAATCTTCATCCATTTCATTTGTTGCCTAGACTAGTAATGCCTCTGCTTACCTTTCATATTCATCTGGACCCAAGACTCTTGATTCTGGAGCCTCTTATTATCTTTCCGATGATAAGGACATTTTTTCTTCTCTTACCTTTACTTTTATGGTTACTTTAGCTATTGGATCTCAAACCATAGCTAAAGGAATCGATTCGACATGCACTCTTCCTTCCTTGCCCCTTACTTATGTCCTTTATATTCCTGATTCTCCTTTCAATCTAATTTCCATCAATAAGTTGACTCGTGACCTTAATTGTTTGATTATCTTTTCTAGATAACTTTGCCACATTGCAGGACTCCAGAGTACCCAGGATGACGATTAGCTTGTGGACGTGAGTCTTAAGACACCCTTTCATCTCAAATTCGCTTCATCTTCCACTACTTGCACTTCCATGGATACTCCTCTCTATATTCACATTGCCGTAGTCACCCGGACATTTCCTAGTTTCAGAAAATGGTTCCTCGTTTTCCTACTTTGTTCTTAATTGAGTGTGAGTCATGTCAGTTTGGAAAACATACTCGCGTCTCATTCCCAAAGCACCTAAATCAACGAACAAAGTCTCGTTTTGAGTTTGTCCACATTGATAAAAACCACTGGGTCCTTCTAAGACCGAGTCTACCTTAGGTTCCGATAATTTGTTACGCTATAAATGATTATTCGATGTACTGCTATTTTTAAGGAAAACTCGTAATGTTATTCTATTTTCCAAAAGTTCCATAAGGTCGGTTCGAACTCAATTTAATACTTCAATTCGTATTCTACGAAGTGATAATGCCAAGGAATATCTTTCTTCACCATTCTCCTCCTTTCTGTCCGCACATGAGATTCTTCATCGCTTTCCTCAAGCATAATTCCTCAACAAATGTTGTGAAGTTTAGTATAAGAAACTCATTTAGCTAGAAACCGCCGTACTCTCCTACTCCATCATAAGATTCTTCAACGTTTTTTTGGTGGATGCTATCTTAGCCACTTGTTATTTGATTAATCGTATGTCATCATCCATCTTACATGATCAGACCCTTCATTCCATCATTTTTCCGAACCAACCTATCTTCTACCTTCCCCATCGTGCCTTTGGTTATGTCTATTTTGTCCATATTCTTACTCTTGGACAAGACAAGCTCTCAGCCAAAGCCACAAAATATCTCTTCCTCGGATATTCCCGCCTTCAACGAGGTTATCATGCTATCAATACACATCGATACTTCGTCGCGATGTCATGTTTTTTAGCATTCTTCTATGTTCCTCCTCCGCTCTTTACCCATGATGTCCCCATTCTACCCCTCCTTATCTTGTTCTGTATATCTCATCTATACCTCCATCTACCCCACATCGACCATCAAGTGTGTTTATACCTACGCCCGTGCACTGACAACGGGCCTTCGACTAACTCATCTCCTATGGCGCCCTCCTCCACGACGGTGGTCTTGCCCGTTGATCTTCCCATTGACATTCGAAAAGATACTCATTCCTCTTGTAACCCCCATCCTATTTATAATTTCCTGACTTATCACCACTTATCTTCACCATATTCTACTTTTATTTCCACCTAAAACAGTGCATAAGGCCTTCTCTCATTTGGACTAGAAATAGGCAGTTGTTAAAGAAAGGGCTACTCTCATTCTACTAGCACATGGGACCTAATCACCTTACATGCTGGCAAGTCTCCTATTGGTTGCCATTAGGCTTATACAGTTAAGATTGGTCCAGATAGCTGAGATATATTGGAGGAAACTGATACGCTAGATTATAAACCTGCAGACACTCATATGGATCTAAATGTCAAGCTTTAATTAGACAAGAAAGAGCTCTACAAGATCCAGGAGGCATCGACGACTTACGGGAGAGATTAAACTACTCCTCACCATCGCCTACCGAACATTTACTTCCAAAGAGTGCAGTTATCGATTTTGCAATCGCCACGATAGCATCGATGTTAGACCAGATCCTCTATTATATCAAATGAACACTAAAGGTGGGTGTCAGAGATTTAAAATAAGAGGTCATACCCAGATTGGCCGATATCGTGGATGCAGACTAGGCGGTGCTCGCCCGTGATAGACGCTCTACTTCGTGGATTTATGTGTAATTATCGAGGAAATCTAAGATCCCGAAGAAAAGAAAAGCGATGTAGTAGTCGCATCTAATGCCGAAAATTGAAAGCATGGCTTCTGCAATCAGAACTCATATACTCAAATAAATTTTCTTCGGTTACGACTGGGGAAGGATTTAACAAATGAAGCTTGTATGTGATAAACTCAAGAAATCCTAAACATTACCACCAACTCACTTCATAAGTGAGACCAAACATATCAAGCAGCATTGTCACTTCATTCAAGAGAAGATCACATCAGACGCATGACTACTAGTATCGCTAATTTGAGTGACCAACCAGCGTATACATTTTCACCAAGTCTCTCTGAGGTCATAGATTACATATTTGTAATAAGATTGGTGCATAGTGATCTATAAGGATCCAAATTAGGGGAGGCTGGTATCAAAGGAATATTCCATATAATATCCCTGCGGGTTTGACTATTTTCGTATATTATTCTCTTTCCTTTCAGATTTTTATATTCTTTCCTTTTTTACTGCCTTTCCTTTTGTATATAAATAGGTGACCTATTAATCGTATTATTTATTCATTCATTAAGAAAAGTAGCAGCTTTTCTTCTATCCTTTCACATAGCCCACTACTCTAAGTCAGGAAATAGGGCTAGCATTACTATAAAAAAACACCATGGAGGCGATGATCAAGGAACCCAAGTCCTCATCTCGAACCACTACCAATCTAGCGCCACGTATACAATAAGTAGGACGAGGAAATTCCAGAAAAATCCCTCCAATCAAAAAATATCCCAAGTAAAGACGCAAGCTAGAAGAGATGAGAGGTTACGTTACTATTGTGACAAAAAGTATGAATCAGAGCTTAAGTGCAAGAGGAGACGAATTTATTTGCCAGAGGGGGAAGAGGAAGGTGAAACGAATGAAGAAAGCGACAAGCTCAAAGAAGAGGAGGAAGAGTCCCTAAGGTCGGTCCATGCTATTGTAAGAGCCACAGCTCATCAGACCATGCAGATTAAGAGTGTGGGAAATTATGTAAATCATATTTTTTAGGAAAAAATCAAGGTCAATAATCTAATTCTAAAATTATCTATGGGAAGTGAATAATCAGATCCCAAATTATAGGGAATTGGTTATGGGAACTTGGTTTTTCAATGTACAAAATATGTGTACATAAGTGTGTAATATAGGCTGTACAAAGTCATTCAAGAATTAATATAACTTCCAAATACGCTCCGCTTTCTTCACACTGAGCCCTAAGGTTTTTAGCATCTAACCCCAAGGTTTATGAGAATTTTTTTGTCACCTTCATTGTCACTGGGCTTTTGTGGGAATTTTCTAGGCAAATTCTTCACATCAGATCATTGTTTCAAAGATTCTTCATGCTTCTCTATGTCAGCGCTTATTTTTCAGCCTTCATTACAATGATGCTTGATTCCAAATTTTTATCGTTGGTGTAATTCCTCAAATTTCATCATTGGTTTTTTTCCTGCGGCCTCTACTACCATTATTTCTTAATCTCATTTATCCTTTACTAATCAAGCCGTTAAACATCAATCATGTTAGACTCATTTTTTCACTGATGAAGAAGAAGAGGTTTGTGCAACCTAACTTTTACTTCAAAATATTCAAGCAACACCTTCTGCCTACATCAACTCCTGTATGTTCATTGACTCTTTCAAATGAGACTCTAATTTCTTCTCGATTAAATGTTTCACGTAATGAGTTTAGAATGCTCGATCCTGATTACAATGCGTCAAACTATATATTCCATAATCCAAATCATTGAAACTTACCCACCAGCCCAAGCAATAGAAAATCATGGTTGCCGATGGAACTACCATCACAAAGGGTTGGTATAGGAGATATCCAAACACCCCAAATTGTCATTAAAAATGTTCTTCATGTCCTTCACATATCCACTAATCTTGTTTCAACAAAAATCCTAGCCAAGATCTGTTAACTTGTCAGAAACATATCTTATTCATCCTTTTGTGAATTTCAAGACCATGTTTGGGGAGAACATTCTGCTAAGGAGCATAATGGGCCTCCACTACCCGAGCACATCTAGTCACGAAACTCATGAAGTCTACTTGCTTCATTCTTTTCTCTTCATCAAATAGCATGTCGTTTCTAAGACATCATAGGCGTCTAGGTCATGTGTCTTTCCACATTGAAATAATGTTTCCTACCTTGTCTAAGCGGGACTAGATATTCAATCTTTCATTGACATTTGTGAGTATGCAAACATGCTCATCTTTCCTATTAGTAATAAAAGATCTTCTCCTTTCTTTCTAATTCACAGTGACATTTAGGGACCATCTACCATTCAAAATATCTTAGGATCTAGGTGGTTTGTGACATTTATTGATGATTATAGTAGAGTTTCTTGGACCTATTTGCTCAAAAATAAATTTTGATGTGAGTCATAATTTTCCTATTTTTGTACAAATAGCTTAAAATTCCGCTCGATACAAAAATAAAGAAAATCCGCTAATACAATGCTCGTAATTATTTCAATCAAATTTTATCTTAGTGGTTTCAAAAGAAGGAATTATACATGAATCATCTTATATCACCACTCCCCAACAAAATAGAATGGCGGAAAGAAAAAACTGTCATCTTCTAAAGTGTACTGGGCTCCATTTGCTTAACAAATGTACCAAAATCTCACTAGGAAGAGTTGTACCACATCAACATACGTCATAAATGTAGATTCCTCTTAAAGTTTTAGGGTCTAAAAAGTCCACTAGAAACCTTGTCTCAATTCTATCCCAATATTCGATCCTCCTCTTGAACTTGTTCTTCAGTTTTTGCACATCCTTTGTCCACTACAATCATAACCAAGGGAAAATTAGATCCTAGAACTCTTGGCGCCTGTGGGGTAGTCATCTACTCAAAAGGATATAAATGTTATCATCCATCCACTAGAAACTTTATGTTTCAACTAATGTTACCCTTTGTTGAAAATAAGTCATACTCTCCACTCCTTATTTCATGGAGATCAGAGCTATTCATAACACTGAAGATAAGGAGTCAGCCTTACCACCAATAGAAATAATCCCCTCATCTAAGTCATTTAAATCAAAAGAAACCACTTCAATGTTATAAATGTCTTTGGAACCTATTCCAATCTAACAATTTGAAGAGTCAATAGAGGAAAAGGAAGAAGATAGTTAGATCTTTGACCGGTTTTGATTTGATCAAATGTATGCAAGAAGAAGGGATCCCATGGCAACAACAAGCCAAGAACAATCTATAGAACCGAATCTAAGAAATGTGGTAACAATTCTTGAACATAACCCAACTCCTAACCTTAACCATGATCTATCTATAACTTTGAGAAAAGGAACTTGAGAATACACAAAAAAGCCACTATATCCATTGTCTCACTTCAGGTCTTTTTTTTAGAGATCTTCCTTGAATCTACAAGCTTCCTTAAACTTTAAGCACTATTCCTATTCCTAACTCATTATCCGAAGCACTATCAAAGAGAGAATGGAGACTTCATATGGAGGCTGAAATGGCGCACTACAAAAGAACAAACTGGGAATTGGTTGATTACCATTGGTAAGAAACTAGTGGGTTGCAAGTGGGTGTTTGCAGTGAATGGAAGGTGATGGGATCCCTAGAATGGTACAAGGCAAGGCTAGTTGCAAAAGGGCATACTGTACATATGGAGGGACTATCAAGAAAACATATATTTTAGTGGCAAAATGAATACAAGAAGAATTTGTATCCTCGATCATTAATTTTGATAGGGAATTGCAATGGTATGATAAAAATGCTTCTTCACTGCACTTAGAAGAAGAGATTAAATGATATTCCACTGTGGTCTGTATCTGTGGGTGATGGAAACAAGGTTTGTTGGTTAAATAAGGCACTATATGGGTTGGGGCCAGCCCATGCCTAGCTCGAAGGTTTTCAAAGGCTGTGATAGATAATGGTTACAAACAAAGCCAAGGAGATCATACACTTGTCATATAAAATTCAACTTTAGGAGGAATATATCATTAATTATGTATGTTGATGACATTATTTGGAGATAGGAATGATGAGAAGATAAAGAGGCTCTGGGCGTAGTGCCTAGCCAAGGAGTTTGAAATAAAAGATTTCAGAAAATTGAAGTATTTCCTTAGAATTGAGGTGGCTCAATCTAAGCAAGGCATTTTCATTTCTTAACAAAAATATGTTATTGATCTTCTCAAGGAAACAAGTATGATGGCTAGTAAACCAGTTGCGACTCCCATTGAACAAAAATCACGTATCGAGCAAGCACTTGGAAGAGAAGAAAGTGGATAGAAAATGTATCAACTACTTGTTGGGAAACTCATTTATCTTGCACATACTAGGCCAGACATAGCCTATTCAATGAGTGTAATTAGCCAATTCATGCATGATCCAAGAGAAATTTGCCTACATGCAGCCTACTGAGTCCTCCATTACTTAAAGGCATAACCAAGAAAGGGAATCTTATTCAAGAAAATATCAAGTATTGCTTTGGAAATATACACCGGCAGATTTCATGTAATCCTATTGGACATGCAATAACTATAGGCTATTGTACTTTCTTGGGTAAATTTAGTATCTTGTAGGAGTAAGAAAACAAAATGTGTAGTGCACGTTTGAAAGGCAAAGTTTGTGAGCTGCTAAGCAGTAGGGAGTATGAGAATTGTCAGGTCAAGATCATTCCAAGATTTGAAGGTTCAATGAGTAAGCCTATGAAACTCTACTCGTGATAATAAATCCTAACAATTAGCATTGCTCAATATATAAACATATATTAAGAGGTGTGTAGTACAAAGAGAAAATATATTAATGTGCCTGAAGGAGGGTGCATGAGGTATACATGAGGTTAGAACTAACGCTTTGTTGTAAAAAGATTTAAGACTTCACAAATAATACCTTTTGTATGCATAAAAGCTCCTTTATAAATCCATCGTAAAGATGAATTTGACTTCACGTAGCCAGAAACAAATTTTAATGGTACAATTTTATGAGTAAATGCTTCGCTCTTGAAATATGAAAATAGGAAAATAAAGAAAAGTAAGAACACCATATCGCATCTCAATCATTAATATGGAAATGGAATGACACATTACAATAATAGTCCTATTACCTGACTTATTACAGAGTTATAGGATTTGTACAATAATTTATTATTTTATTGTACTCGGGTGAGATTCAGGTAAATTGACTGAATAAGAAAGACGTTGTGCACAACGACTCAATGGAAATTCAGTTAACTAATTACATATTATCAGTTCTGAATGGATTGTGTATACTTAACAAATACCAAATAATGTCTCAAGATTGATAAAGAGGATGAATGGCTGAGTAAATATTTTGATAAATAAAGGATATCCAACACAATTGTTGTTATTTCTTTTATCATATCGTAGACGCGACAATGTCATAGGGTCTCGAAAATTTAACAAAACAATAGGAAATAATGCAAACAAGAATTTTATTAAGATTGAAAATATCGTGGGAAACAATGTTTGTAGACAATATTATTTTGCAAAAGAATATTTCCTTTGATTCTTCTACCTCAATTACAATTTGAGATGAAGATGATAAAAAAACATTTTCATAGATATCAACCAAGGATTGCCTGTGGCTTATTCCCAGTGAACTTGAAATGTGAAGATTGCATGTGTGGGCAAAAATCACAGGTGTATGCTTCTTTCATTTCATTGACTTGCAAGGAGATTTTATGAAGCCTTCTTTCCCATGTAGAGTCGTTTTTGCTGATCCAAAGAAGTCCCCTCATTGAATGAAGTCACCGCATATTTATAGGTGAAATTTTTTATAGGAAAAACCAAAGATAAATATATTAAAGAAAGAGGGGCAAACCTAAAGCATAAGTATTAACTATACCAAGGCTCCAAACGTATAAAATCGAAAGACGTATGGAGATGGAACAATACCAGCCCCTAATCACTCCAACATACACAAAAACCAAGAATCATGCAGAGACCGAAATCAGCTATACTACCAAGAACCAGAGAACATATACAAAGCATTTTTCATCCTTTGAACCGAGGGCACCACATCTTCAACACGCCTATATTTCTCTCTTTCTCCAAACCGTCTGCATGGTAGATAAGGAGCAACCATTCATATCTTTTTTTTCTCTCGGGTGCATGAATTCTGGCACCCAATCAACGCATTCGATTAACGAATGATTAACCCAAAGGTGACCTGGGTAATTTGAAAGCAAGCCCAAAAATTTGAGCCTTTGAACTCATTTATACATGATGTCAGGGAAAGAAATTTAAATCCACAAGATTTTTTTTTTTATCATCTATTCACTTTGAATTACATCATAGTATTATGTTCCTCACAATCTTTTGTCTCCATCGAGACTCGAACCCTGACTTCTCCTATGCCCAGCTCCTAGCTCTTAACCACTTGAGCTTAGACTCGTTAGCAAATCCTCAAGATTTAGTTGCTTAATTCAAAGAAATGCAATTCCTTGATTTTCGCAACTCATTTTCTATTAAGAAAATTTAACAAGAAGAGAATTCTTGAATTTGGCAATAAGATAATATTTATTTAAATCCTCTTTGACAATCTTTGCAGTTTGAATAAGATTGGAATTATTATAGGTTACAAATTTTGGCAGAAAATATTCTTTTTGCAAAATAATAGTTCCTCTAATTATTGCAGGTTGATCACAATTTGAAGACGATGAAAATGAAAATATTTTGTTTTATTGAGAGTCATCTGTAACTTATTCCCAAATGAAATTCTTGAAATGCAAAGATAGCATGTGTAGGAGAAAATGACGTATATAGTACTTGTTTTGTTTTATGGACATGCAGGAAGATTTTGTGAGGCATTTTCTTCTTTGTGAAGCCTTCTTTCCAATATAATGTCATTTTTTGCCAATTTAAAGAAGTCCCTATTGAATGAGTCACCTCTTATTTATAGGGAGAAATTAGATAATTAAAATTTGAAATTTACCATTTAGTTGCTTAATTCAAGAAATTTGGTCTTCTTTGATTTTCACAACTTGTTTTTATTCATTAAACGAAATCACAACAAAAGAATAGTAATTATGTTTTTATTCTCTTTTTGCATTCAGTTCAAATATTTGTTTCCATTTGGAATTTTGTAATAAGAGAATATTTATTTTAATTCTCCTCTAACAAAAATTTGATCAATTTTTGAAACAAATTCTGTAGTCTTGTTCTATGTGTTACCTTTTGATACACCACATGCCACTTGTCAAATTCCCAAATTGACAAAATGATAATGTCTAACTAAATTTTTATGTCTATAATTATTTTATTGTAAATGGACCATAAAGATAACCAGAATATGCATATATATGCAGCGCCAATGACCAAACAACATAGAAAAGGAATCAATAATAATATACATAATAGAAATTACCATCAAGGTAACATAGGAAATACAAATGGTAACAGCTTAAGATGACTAGACAACAGAGAAAAAGGAATCAACAGCCGAAACTTAGTAGGAATAAACGAACTCATGCAGGTAACTAAATTTATAAGACTTTTGCATGATGGATATACCTGGGTTTGTGGCGCCTGTATAAATCTTTTCCTCAAACCTAACAGCGATTTTCCTGAGCGCTCATTCGACCCTCTTGTCTCATAGAAACAGGGAGATGCCTCTCTTCAAAGGTCACTTTAGAAGTAAGAAACAAACAACAGGTTGGATGGATTATTGAAATGAAGTAACAAAGAAGTTCTTAACTCTCAATTAGAAAATCACAGTAGCAATGAGTAAACCATGTCTAGCAGATATAAAAACCAACACACAGCATTGCATGGAACTCAAATTTAGAACGCACAGTGTAAAGAGAGCAGCTAGGAAAATGATGTTTCAAACCTTACTTTAAACTCGCAAACAACAAACTTCATTCAGTTCTTGCTGAACCCTATACCAGTATTTAACATTTTATGTTTCTAGCACTCAGAAGGATGCCCAGTTTACAGGATTTTCTGTCATCCTTTCAACCTTTGCGTGACACATTTTATCACCTTTTGCTGCCTCCAGCCTTCTTCCTGTTCTCCATGTTGTGAGAACCTCACTAATCTATAATTTATAATGTGAACCAATATTCAGATGATGGAACTAATATTCAGTGGATAAAATGGAACCATGAATCGATTAGGTCTTGCCTCCCTACCAATTCATTAAATCCCAACATATATCCTAATTGAACCCAGATTCAAGCAGGTTCTTCTGGGCATTAATAATAAACTGGTATGGAGGCTAGAAGCCAGAACGTCGAGTACCTTAGCAGGACCAGTCTAGCCTAGATGACCATTGTCAGGACTGCCTTAAACATGACCAGAAAAACAGAACTTTTCTTCACAGACAATAACAAAGTGATAAAACTCAATTCTTTCCCAGCCCTGTTGACTAGCTTATCCATGGTATCTTCTGCTTCTGTGAAACATCATCCACCAAGCAGAATATGGAAAAATACACAAAAGATACTGCTAGACAAGCCATGCATACTCCTCATCCTAGAATCCAACTTCACATCAAAGATGATGCACCATAAACAACTCATGAGTTCTGTAAGCCCAGGGAAATTTGCTAACAATTATAGAAGGTAGCTTTGTCTCATCCATTAAAACTTTTCTCAATCAATCCATTCTTCAGTCAAAACAGCAATTAGTCTGATAGCTTACATAAAATGGATAAGTGAGAAGCTTAGGCAATCATCAGATCCTTGCTTTTATCCTACTATACTGTCCACTTTATTTAGAATTATCACCTTCATTTATTTCCAGATAGAACCGAACTACGATTGACTACGCTGCACCAGCCAACATAGATAGAGCAACATGTGCCAACTAAATCTGAATGGGGAGAGTGTGAGAATGTGAAGCTTCAAAGGAAGCATGTGTCACCCCAATCAAGTTTGGCACAAAACTTCAAAACATAGACCTATGGAAAAAATAAGGAAACTGAATCAAAGTGGAAGTTGAAAATATCCATTTTAGAAAGAGGTCAAAGGAAGCAGCATTTCCCATAACCTCATCAACTACCCAGCGAATAACATTCTGTAATTTCATCAATTTTATCAGGGAATAAACTTTGGGAATAAAAACAATAATTCAAAAGAGAAATATCCATCTAAACTGGCTAAGCCCGACACCACACGACTCTAAAACCCTAAGCCAGGTCCAAACCAGCTGTTGGAATCATGACACGATAATAAAATACGAAACAAAGACAAACACCAAGATTTTACGTCGAAACCATTGCAGGAAAAAACCACAAGATAAGGAGAAATTACCCGAGCAAAAAGGTCCATACCAACCCTTGTGGGATCGGTTGTATAGGTTACGAGGGCCCCGCTGCAACCACAAGATATCCCTATTTTTTTCTTAAATTTTTCTTTACACAATAAGAGCCCAAACCAAATCTAGGTCACAAATCAACAATTCATATTTAAATTATTTTCTTAATTACTCAATTCTGGTCCAACTGCTAGTCCCGCACTGTGAGCTGTGAGCTCAGGGACGCAGCTCCACAAACCAACTCTCAATGATTCATAACAAAAACAGTCGACACAACCCATTACCCACCACCAAAAACATTCTCAAAATTCACATGTGCTTGAACTGAAAACACTCCAAGATATCCCCAAAGAGGAAAAAGAAAAAAAAAAATCAGACATCGGGAAACAAACAACACTCACATCTTGTTCACAATCCTTTGACGATAATCGAGTGGCAACTGAGTCCTCCAATCGGCCGTATCCATGGACATCCGATTATTGGCATCCATCAAAATCCAACTGTCCCCAACAAATCCACTGAACAACGCACACAGAGATCAAAAATAAAAAATCTTGGCTAGCTGAGCCGAATTCAACCCTAGAAACACAAAAACATAGCATAAGATTGAAGAAAACAAGCAAAATATATACGATTGGAGATGAAAACAAGAAGATCGAGAAGAAAACCAGATGAAAAATAGAGGAGCCACAGCTTGAAGCCTAGAAATACCTGATTCTAAATTTCTGTACAGAAAATTATAGAAGATAACTATGATTTTAAGCTTAAAGTTAAAATCATGATAATTATTTTAACCCATCGTTAAGTCAAAAAAAGTTACCTATTGATAATTCAAGGATCAGACAAGTGATATCACAAATATAATTTATATTTATTTAAGGCTTTAAATAAATATCACATAAAAAATATAAGTGGATTCAATTAAGGTTTTAAATGCTTGGATTTATTTAGGGCTTTAAATAAATACCAAATAAAAATTTTAAGTGGTTCATTTAAGGCTTTAAATGCTTGGCTATGAGACAAAAGGTACGACTGAATGGAGGGAATTATCACCTCTACGCCCCACACCAAAAGATGCTTAAGGGACTTTAAATATACGACTTGGTGAAAGTAGATTGGAACAAAGGCGAAAGTTTGATTTTTAAGATATTGATTTTAATTTTAAGTCTAAAATCTTAATCATCAACTAAGATTTTAATGATGTGGTAAAAAGAAATTAGTTTCACGTTTGGTCCCACAGAAAGATGCCGCACTAATGACACATGGCCTTTTCCGATTGACTAATGTGATTAAAAACATTAAAAGTCTACCGCTCTTGATTGCTAACCTACTGTGTTGGTGACTTGTTTTCTGACGGTTTGATCACGCCTCCAATTTGTTGCATAGTCCTTTTTTTTTACTTTTAATTAGAGATATTGTATGAATTCTGATGTGGATTTTTTCAAATCTACTTATGACATTTATATTATACCATCACTCTTTAATAAATAGTTTTCAATATAAATGTTTATATAATTCTCAATATTTTTCTTATTTTTATCTACATTAAAAAAAATGACGGTGACATATTCTATGAAAAAAATATGATAATAATTGGGACATCTTTTGATTGGTTTATCAGATAAAAAATATCAGATTTTGGTGGCTTTTAATCATTTTCTTTTTATGATTGACTATTCTATTTCTTTTCCTTTTAATATGTATTGACTCACCTTTCTTTGATAAATTCAAATATGTTGACATGTGTAGAATCCACTTAAATTAATACATCATTACTCTTGTTAAATATTTATCATCTACAAGAAAATTTGTGGAAAAATTTTCTTTTCCTAAGTTATTTAGAATATTTGATTTTCGGGTTGATATAATTCTTGACACTTTTCTCGTATTTTGTTATAAAAGATTATACAAGGTAAAATGATATGATTGCTTTTAATTGCTTGTATGATTTTCAAATACTTTTCTTTGGCTAGAAAAGAAAAATAAAATAAAATGTTATAGATCAAGAAGGAAGATGGATAAATTTAATCCAAATACTACATCATGAGTTTTTAGTAAGGAAATAATTGAGTGTTTTTTTTTTGTTTGATTACATGTTAATTTCAAGGTAGTGCAAGTTGTCCATATTAGAACTCAAACTTGGGATCCCTATCCCTTTGCCTTGTGCATGTTTGAAACGGTGAACACTCTATTACTAGACCTAAGCCTAATGGGTACACTAAGTGTTAGTTAGAATTAATTTCCTCCTCATTAATGAAGAATCTGATACCCGATCAAAATGGATGAGGGTATGAAAGAATATTTTAAACCTAATTAAATATTCTGGTAATCGGGTATGGAGATTATTTGATTTGGGCATGGGGACAAGTCTAAGTTATACCATCTCAACCCGAATAATCGATTAAATATATAATATATAAATATAATTTTTTTTTGAGTTAAATATAATATATATATATATATATATATATATATATATATATATATATATATATATATATATATATATATTTTATTTATTTATATTGTTTTTTGTTGTATGATATTGATTAGTTTTGTATTTTTATTGGTTTATGAAATATATAACAATAATTTTGCCATCATATATATTAAATTATTATTAATATTCATAATTTTGTTAAATAATTCATTTCACATATTAAAATGGGGTATTAGAGTAAGGTATGGATACCTGATCCTTCTATGGATGTCGGGATGGGGATAAAAATTTTAAATTTGAAGGGATGGGATAGAAATAATAAATGAAGACGAGGATAGAGAATCCAAAATCCTACCCAAATTCGATCAATTAACATCCCTAGTGTTAGTTAATCGATTTGTCGAAGTTTTCTCTGTTCTTTCGTTTTCTTTCTTAAATGGGGGAAATTAACTATTACTTAGCCTACAAATTGTTCTTTATTTTAAAGGAAACCCAGAACACTCAATGAATATTAAAAATTTGAAGCGCTTTACTTAAAAATATTTTGGGCTTTTCTAGGAATGTTTTTTTTTTTCTAATGTTATTTTTTGAAACTTGCTAGAAGTTGAAGGATCTAAATTAAATTATTTTATTTGTTTTTTTTATAACAATGAAGTGGTGTTTGTCAATTTCATTTATTTATTAGTTATTTTTAAAATAAATTTTTATTTATCTTTTATAAAGACATTATAAATTTAATTTATACAATATTAATTAAGTTAATTTCAATCTCATTAAATATGAAAATATTGTAATGATGGTAATAATGGTGGATGATTATCACTCATATTCCTCGCTTCTGGCATAACCTTCTTATCATTAAGGTTTACACTCTTCTGTATACCCTTTTGTCTCTTTATATTTAAGATTATGAGCCTATAAAAGGAAGGACTTAGACCCTTTGAAGAAATAGATAAAAGACAAGAATTTTTTATCTAAACTATTATACCTTTTCATTACCTTCACAACACGTTATCAGCACGAAGTTCTAACCAAGCACAAGATTCTAACCAAGTTATTTTAAGATAATGATCTTATGATTTGTGGGTATATATTTTTTTTACAATGATATTTTTTTTTTACTAAAGCATAATTGTAGTCTTTTAATTTTGATCTTAGTCATGAAAAATCATATCTTCTTGTAACAAGAGAGTGATTAAGGAAATAATATAAACCGAAAGTTTTATTTTTCATGAGATTCTTCTCTTCCCGAAGTAAGAGAGTGATTAAGGAAACAATATAAACCGGGAGTTTTAGTTTCATGAGATTCCTTCTCCTCGAAGCAAGAGAACCTTTCTTAATAAAGTTTTAATTTTTTCAATTTAAACCATAAGTCAGCACTTTTATTGTCATTTGATATTAATAATATGATTATATATTATTATTATTATTACATATATATGTTGTTATTATTGTTATTAGTTTTGGTAATTAATTTAAAAAATAAATAAATAATATATTTTACACTATCAATTATGCTTCAATATTAATTTATAATATATATAAGTTTCTAAGGTTATTTCCACCATCAATTTTTTTATTTTAATGTTACTCATATTATTGTCTTAGAAATTCAAGAATGACGAATCTTACGAAGCTTGAGTTTGTTAAGCTCTTGATATCCTGTGTGAAACTATTTATCTTGAATCCGATGCCGAAATTCATCTTTCTCATATGAATCTTGGCAATGCAATTCAAGAAAAAAAATCAGGCATCCATTAAAGGCAATGATTTTTCTCTCACCATCACCGAGGGCTTGAAAATGAATATCTACGGCAATGACTCCCTTTGTCCTTGGAAATTTAAAGGAAATATATGATCACCAAAAGACAGTTATACTTCCTAAAGCCCGTTATGATTGGATGAACTTAAGGTTGCATGATTTCAAAATAGTTGCAAAATATAATTCTGCACTTTTCAAAATCAGCTCTAAATTGCAATTATGTGGAGAGAAAATCTACTAAATCGTATATGCTGTTGGAAAAAACATACCTTACATTTCATGCTCGAATGTGCTCTGCAACAATAATATCGAGAGCGAGGTTGGTAAAATATTATGAATTAATTTCATGTCTTCTTATGGCTGGTGAACAAAATAATGAGTTGTTATCGCAAATCACTAATCACGCCCAACTCCGCTCGCATCTATCCCGGGCGGAATGCCGCATCATCTATCGGGTCGTGGTCGTGAGCCGTGGTCAGGGCCATCGGGCGTGAGCGAGGTAATGGTCAAAATAATTATCAATCAAGGGGAGGTCATATTAATACCACAAAAAACCACAAGAAGTGGTCTAATAATATAGCACAGCAAGGGAAATAACAATTTCAGCCTCCTGCGAATTATGAAAATAAATGTTATAAATGTGGTATGAAGGGACATTGGTCATGTACATGCTATACTACAACCATTTAGTTAAACTTTACTCAAACTCACCAAAGAGAAAGGTAATAGAAAATAGAAACAAATTTGATTGATGCAGACGACCGTGGATATTACTCCATCTGATGTTTCAAATTTTTGAAGATCCAAATGGCAAAATTGATCACTTAATTGGTGATGGAAATGTCCACATCAATTAATATTTTTATTGTCTTTAGATGTTTTATGCATTTTTGTTTCGTGTGTTTTTTTTTAGTGTCTTTTTCTTTATTTATTTAAATGCAATGCTTATTTGCATTTATTTAATATACATTTTATTTTAAGGTATGGATCTTTATGTCGATTGCTTTCGCTTCTAAGATAAATACGGAGAGATATGTCAGCGCATAGTGCTACTACTCATACAATTCTTCAATTCTTCGGGATCAAAATATTTTTCCATAACATTAGTCAAGCTAATGTAAATATAATATTAGGTCTTTCTTCAGACTTGATTGATGGTACTCCGGAGAGCCACTAATATGCTGCCATGGTACGTATATTCCATATTGCCAACGATGCCTTATATTGGTTAGATCTAGAAGAAATTCGCTTAAGTTTTAAAGATATATGTCATAATGGATATCACACAGACCACATAATGCATAACAATCAAGAATATTCATGCATTACTCATATTGTTTCAAACTAGAAGCTTGTAGTGGAAAAATTGTCTGCTTTTTCTTCAAGATTATATTATACCACAATAACAACAATTGAATTAAATATGGTGATGAGCTAGAAGCTTTCTCACCCAAATATATTTATGTTTTGGCACGATAGACTTAGGCACCCAGGGTCAACAATGATGAGGCGAATTATTGAAAATTCACATGGACATCCACAAAGAACCAGAAGATTCTTTTGTTCAGTGATTATCCAGCCGCTTGTTCACAAGGAAAATTTTGACGGTTAGGACCATCTCATGCAAAGTCCTGTTGAATCCCCAACATTCGAACGAACTAAGGTGACACATGGGACTCAATTATCCTCCATGTGGACCATTTCGTTATTTCATGGTGCTAATAGATGCCTCATCTCGATGGTCACATGTCTACTTGTTATCTACCCACAATGTTGCATTAGCCAGGCTCCTTGCTCAAATCATAAGGTTACAAGCACATTTTCCAAATTATCCAATCAAAAAGATATCTCTCGATAATGCTAGTGAATTTATATCTAAAACCTTTAATGATTATTGCATGTCAGTTGGAATTGAGGTGGAACATCCGATTGTTTCATGTAATGATACAATACAATGGCTTAGTATAAGCCTTTATCAAACGACCCAATTGATTACCTGAGACCTTACTATGAGGACAATAAAGTTACTTATTTATGCTTAGGGACATGCCATTCTACATGCTGCAGCATTGTTTCGCATTTGACCTACTGCTAATCACCAACAATCACCATTTCAATTGGTACTTGGTCAAATTCCAACATTTCATTTACGAGGTTCGATGCACTTGATAAGTCTCCACTGTATTCTACAATCACATTAAACGGTCCGCAATCGATCAAGAATATACATTGTTTGATTCACCATTAATCATCAGATTCAACCTTTGATATGAGACGCTTTTAGAGCAAGATTTATGAATCGCCATTTTACTGAGGTCAATTTCCGCCGTTAGGGGAGATAAGCTGCCAAAGAGAACCACGAAATTATTGGGAAATGTAACATCATGTCCCATCTCAATCTGCATTACTCAATGTGACAAGGAAGTACAGAGAATCACTCATTTTCAGAAGATTGCCAACCAATTGCCTCCATACTGGCAGATACAACCAGCAACCAAGTCTCTATATACCACGCAAACACACCAAGAAGGATCAATATGCCAATCGAAAACCGCTATTATGGCGTTTAATGAATCATTCATGATATGCTTGAAGGTACGACTGGGTTCAAAAGATTTAATTCTTTGGAAGAGGAAAATAAAAGGGTAACAAAACCCCAGTTTTGAAGAAAATAGCACTCCTAAAGAGGCTACTCCCATAATTTCTAAAATCATAACCCTCGAAGAGGAAAGTGTCATCATGACACCTGCCTCTGAAGAGAGGCAATAGTCCCTAAAGAGATACAAATCATGAAGATGCATATACTTGCAAATGATGAAATTTCCATAAATTATGCACCATTGTGGAATCAGGACCATGCAAGTGTTTACACAGGTTTTTCTTTCGCAGGCGGCCAAAAATTTTAAAAGAAGCATTTATGATCATGAACCACGCAAAGGTCGGCGAATGTCGCAAAGAAACATAACTGTCAAAGTGGAGCATAAATCCAAGTAGAATTAGACTCTATAGCAAAACGCAAAGTATTTGGGTCTGTAGTCCCAACACCCAATGATGTGAAACTCTATGTTAAGTAAATGGGTGTTTGTAAGTGAAACATAATGATAAAAATGAAATTGCTAGGATACAAAGCACGCCTTATGGCACACAAGGTTTTTCACAAAGACTTTGGGATTAATTATGACTAAACTGGATTCTCACCGTGATGACATATTACGCTTTCAATATTTAATTAGTCTATCGGTCTTAAGGATTGGACATGCGCCTATGGATTTTAATTACTGCATATTTGTATGGTATGCTAGAAAATGATATTTATATGAAAGTCCCTCAAGGATTTCTGCCATCTCAAGTAAAACACATCACAACCATGACATATGTACCAATTGTTGAGACGATCATTAGTATGGCTTAAAACAACTGGAAGAATGTGGTATAATTGTCTGAAAGTGGAGTATTTGATCAAGGATGGGTATATTAACAACTATATGCCTGTGTTTTTATAAAGAACCATACTTAGGATTTGCTATCCTTGCGCTTATGTTTATGATATAAATTTATTTGGGACTTCAAGAGCCTACAAAGCAAATCATATTCAAGGATGAGTTTGAGATGAAAGACTGGAAAACTAAATACGTTTCATCCGCAAATCGAGCATAAGTCTAACGGAATTCTCATACATCACCAACATATTTCGAAAAGGTATTACAATTTAACCATGGACAAAGCATATCCATTGAGTTCCAAATGATTGTTAAATCCTCGATGTTAAGAAAGATCATTTTCATTCAAAAGAAGAAAATGAAGCACTACTTGGTCTTCAAGTACTCATATCTTATTGCAATTAAAAGCCGTTATAATTTAGCATAGTGTATAAGGCCAGATATTGCATTTTCAGTTAATTTGTTGGCAAGATTCAGCTCTGCACCAACTCGAAGACACTAGAATGGCGTGAAACATATCTTACGTTACCTTCACGAAACTACAGATTACGGTTTATTTTATTCAAAGGAATCAACTCTAAAAGGATATGCAGATTCTGGATACCTTTATGGTTCTCACAAGGCCCGCTCACAAATAGGGTATGTATTCACATGTGGCACATCGCAATTTCTTAACAATCCAAGGTGACTGAATCGCCACTTCCTCTAATCACTCGAGACACCTTGCACTCCATGAAGCAAGTCGTGAATGTGTATGGTCGAGCGATAATGTTGCAAATTTATTTAATAAAGCTTTGGCTATAATCACATTCAAGAAATTGACATATGATATTACTCCGATGCGCGAGTTTGTGATCGCCGTTGATACTCATCGTGAGGAGTATTATCTTCAAGTCTCACTGAGTTCGGACATATGTACGCGCCGTGACTTTTTTCCTTCACCGTGTTTTTCTATCGGGTTTTACCGGTAAGGCTTAACGAGGCGCTTTAGTGTAACCCAACATCACTCTAAGATTTACAAATGTTGTAGTCATTTCTTGCTACATTTTTTTTCCTCAGGTTTTTTTTTTAAGAAGGTTTCAATGAGTCACATTATCTTAGTATGGTGGGTATCCAAAGAGGAGTATTGTAATAATGGTAATAATGGTGGATGACCACCCATATTTTGCCTAAGTACAACCCCCTTACCATTAAGGCTTGTGACCCTTCCTATACCCTTTTGTCTTTTCATATTTAAGATTGTAAGCCTATAAAAGGGAGGACTTAGACCTTTTGAAGAAATAGATAAAAGACAAGAATTTCTTATCTAAACTCTTCTACTTTTTCATTACTTTCACAACATAAAATAGTTTTTTAGTTATAAATAAAATAAAGAATAAACCCAATTTTGTCCATCAATTTTTAGATTAATCAAATAAATACTTAGAAAAAAAAATGATTGGATTTCTTAATAAACCCATTTTGTTATATCAAGTCTCACTTGATTTATATGCTTTACTAGTGAAAAAAAATGATAAATTCAAAGTAAAAAAATAATTCAAAATAAATTTAGATGCATGGCTTCTAATTTTCGTAGTAATTGTGATCGCTAATTCGCATTTGAAATGGATTCTTTGCATTGATTCTCATTACAAGTCCCTAAAGGTGCTGAGTTCTCATAAATTCTAATCTACTTGACATCTCTAAACCATGCATGCCATATTTGTATCTTAAAAAAGAAAAAAAAAGGAATTGACTACAAAGAAAGAAAATATAATTTGACTTGGGTAATTTAGATTTCATTTGCTTAAATACGTAAGAAATAATTAAAAGCACACAACTACCAAGCAACAAAAAGGAATAGGCAAAAAAATATTGAACTGCCAAGCCCATAACTATGACTTGTTAGTAAACAATAATTTTTCAAAAAGGGTGTTGTCCCATATGGAAAAAAGACAAAAGTCTTTATTGGATTTATATACTAAAACCCAATTATGGGCTTCCCTATGTGAATAGTTTCAAGACACATTAATTTGTCTAAATTACTTTACATTGTTTGCCTAAATAAAAGCCTTGATTTTTTTAGTATTTTAAACAAAAATGGTTCAAGTCATAAAATCGTAGTAAATTCAAAACAGTTTGATTTTGAATTCAAATTCTAACAATTAATTTTGTATTTAATTTATAACGCTTTTTAATTAATTTTATTCTAGTCTATCAATGACCATAAGTTTGCCTATAACTAAATGGGTTCTAAGGCCGAAAACACTTCATCTCCACCTAAACTTCAATAACTATTCATCTTTGTTGTTCTTACTCTAGAGCCTATCTTTTGCTCAAGAACTACTAGATCCCGGGGAATAAAATTCCTAAGAACAAAGGTTTATGGCTATGCCTAGCTTACATTTTTTTCTACAAATTGCCCTCCCGTTTACAAGTACACTATCGCTGAGCAAAGTTCCAAGCACCTTCTCCCGTTTGCTGGTGTTGTTTTCGTTGGTTCCATCCTTCTGCCACCGGGTTTTACAACATTCTTAGGAATTTTACCATGGAAACAAATGCTATAGTCCCTACCCTTGCTGTCGAAACTACAACAATTCCTCCCACTTCAGCTCCTTCCGCTACAACACTCCCTCTAGTCGCAGTCCCAACCACTGCTACTGCACCACCAATTCTTGTGCTTCCTGCCTACGCTAAGCCCTTCCCAGACATCTCCAGAATTATGGTCTTCTCTAGCTAGAATTTCAAATGCTAGTAGAAACGCTTATATTCCACTTTTGATATGCATGGAGTGGCATGGTTGCTGTCCACTGAAAACATGCTTCCCAACATTGAGGCGTGGATACACTCGAACAAGGTTTGTCGACATACCATCCTAACTACATTGTCTAACAAATTATTTGATGTCTATTTTGCCTACAAGGAGGCAAAGGGTATATGGGAATCAATGCTCAGAAAATACACTATTGAGGATGGGCAGTTGAAAATTGCTAGAATCCACAAACTGAGATGGTGCACAACAAGGGCATAAAACTACACAGAGATAAAGACAATCAGCATCTATAAGTTGCTAGAGGAAATAGGGGCTGAAAAATAGAACTACTAGAACAATTTGTAGGAGCGTTGATAGAAAAACTACTCTCACCTGGAGTGACTACAAACAACAATTAAAACACAAACAGAAGTAGTTGTTCCTGGTAGATCTAATCACTCACATCATCATAGAAGATACAAATCGCGAAGAACAAAAGGCAACTAAAGCAAAACATATGACCACCAAGGCAAACTTGGTCCAAACCGACCCCAAAAGGTACAAACATAAAGCTCAAAACTCTAATAACAAACCCAAAATTTCTAACCCCCATATTTTAAAAAAGAAAGGCACTTGTTATGTTTGTGGAAAACTAGGCCATCATGCACCCTAGTACAGAAAGAGAGTAAAAATTGGAAAAATGGAAATCCTCCTAAAGCCAACTTGGTCGAAGGAGATGACTTAATAGATGCTATTGTATCACAAGATAATATGGTGACCAATTCCAAGAATTGAGTGGTAGACTCTAGTGCAACAAGGCATATTTTTGCAAACAAAGATGCTTTAATTCCCATACCCCATAGGGATGACGAAAAGGCTCTACCTTGGTGACTCCTCACACCTGCCTAGGAAAGGTACAAGCCATAAAGCTCACTTCAGAAAGACTCAAGGCTTTGAATGATATAAGCCGATGTTCCCAATATTAGAGCAAATTTAGTTTTAGTTGCTCCATCGAAAGTGTGGGTGTTAAAGTGTCATTTTAAACATGGACAGATTGTAATGACAGAAAATAATATCTTTGTGGGAAAAGGGTTTTGTAATCAGGGGCTCTTGTGCTCAATATCTCGGAAGTTATAAGTGGAAATTCTTCTTCTTCTACTTACTTGGTTGATTCCTATGATGTATGGCATGATATATTAGGATATGTTAGTAGTGGATACATTAAGAAAATGAAAACTCTAGGCCTTATCAACAATATTGATTATTCAGGCTTAAGTAAATGTCAAATATTTGTCACTTCTAAGCTAAATAGAAAGACACGTGGGCTCGTTGACTAGAGAACAAAATTGTTAGAACTTATTCATTCCAATCTAGGAGATTGAAACAAACCGTGACTAGAGAGATAAGAAATTTTATGTGACCTTCATTGATGATTATTCTAGGTTCACTAGAGTTTACTTGCTTAGAATTAAAGATGAAGCATTTGATATGTTTTTAAGTTATAAAGCTGAAGTAGAAAATCAACTTTATATGAAAATCAAAAGGATTAGATCTGATAGAGAGAGCAAATACATCCCTTTAAATGATTATTGTGAAAATGAAGGAATAATCTAAGTGAAGTGACTTCATTATTTACCCTGAAATAAATGGAGTTGCTGAAAGAAAGAATATGACCAAGTATGAGGATGACGAATTCTCTTACTCTTGTTAGTGATTCAACACTTAATAATTTCAGGGTGAAGCTTACATTTGTCTCGCATGTCATCTACAAAAGAGATTCATATTAAGAAAAAATGGTAAGACACCCTATGAGTTATGGAAAGGTCATGCACCTAACCTTAAATATTTGAAAATGTGGGGGTGTCTTGTCAAGATTATGTTACCTTATCCTAAAAAGATGAAAATACGATCAAAGACTTCTGATTGCATGTTTATTGGGTATGCTAGTAATAGTGTGGCCTATAGATTTCTTGTTTTGAAAAGTGATGTTCTAGAACACAACACTATTATTGAAAAAATGCTAATTTTTAACATATTTTTCCACTTTCTAAAAAATTTCATACACCTATACTGTGGATGATATAGAAACTGTATGATGATCATGTGCCGCACTTCATGGATGATATGGAAAGCTCTCATGATGAGTTGAGAATGAGGAAGAGACAAAGAAAAGAGGTCTCCATTGGAGATGAATTTTATACTTGATTGAAAATGAATCATCATCTTATTTTGAAGCGATTTCTTCCTCTCGACGTATTATTTTTGAAAGCCATAAAAATTAAGCTTGACTCTATTTTAAAGAGAATCAAATGTGGAGTTAATTGATTTACCTTCGTGGAGTCAAAACCTATTGGTTATAAGTGGATTTTCTAAAGAAAATATTTTCCAAATGGTTCTATTAAAAAATATAAAGCTAGGTTAGTAGCCAAATGTTTTTCACAAAAACAAAATGTTGACTATTTTGATACATTTGCTCTTGTTACTAGGATTTTTTCCATTCGTATTTTGATTGCTTTGACTTCTATTCATAAACTTTTTATCCATCAAATGGATGTTAAAACAGATTTTTAAATGGAGATTTAGAGGAAGAAATTTACATGTTACAACCTAGAGGTTGTATTACACTTGGACAAGAAAATAAAGTTTGCAAATTGAACAAGACTCTATATGGCTTAAAACAAGCACCTAAACAATGGCTTGAGAAATTTGATAATGCTTTGTTGGAAAATGGGTTTTTATCTATTGAAGTGGATAAATGTGTATATACAAAGTGTACAGGAAAAGAATGTGTAATCATTACATTGTATGTAGATGATATGTTGATTTTTGGCACTAGCCTGAGTGTGGTACATAGTACCAAGAGATTTCTAGCTTCACATAGTTTGACATGAAAGATATGGGTGAAGCTAAGGTGATTTCGTGAAGATCCAGAAAACCTGGACAAATTCAATTTTTCTGAAAATTTGTAAAATGGTAATTTTGGTCAGAAAATAAGAAATTGTTTAAATCTCGGATGAGGAAACGGACTTTACCTTTAAATTATTCTCGCAAAATCTAGTTACCCCGTCAAATTTCGTCAGATTCTGAGACAATAAAAAATTCAAGTTTTTTGAGGCACCGATGCTCCAAGCCACATGGTATGATCATGGATGCCACAAGGCACCCTAGTGGAGTGACACACATGAGCCATGTGGAGCACTTCTAGGCTGAATGGCTCACTGGAGCGGAGCCTGCTGTCAAGGGAGGAAATATGTGGAAAAATAAATAAAGTGAATTCAAGGAGAAACTGAGAGTGACAAAGTGGTAAAGGGGGAAAGCTGTGTGAATTCTCCACTCTATGGATCGGGCTCTATTGATGTGGATGAGAAGGAGAAAAGCCAAAAGAGAAAGAAAAGGGAAATGGAAGAGGAGGAAATGGGCAGAGAGAGAAAAGAAAAAGGGCCTTCCACTTTCTCTCTAAGATCTATGGAAATCGGGCCATCGGTTTTTGTTGGAGCAAGAGTTAAAGTTCATCTACGTGATGAGAGCTTCACATGGGAAAGAAAATCTGGGGTTTTCGTCAAACTCCTAGAGGTAGGGAATTTTCCTACTTTGATTATTTCTACCCTAAAAGTCATTTAATGACATAGGTTTTGTTTGGGGCCGTGACTGGCCCTGTGATTTAGTCCCAAGATTTTGGGACTGAATATTGGAAATTTTTTGGACTGGTTCTGGATAGTCTTGGACTGTGTTGAGGTTTGGTTTTGATCCCGGGACTGATGTCTTCGGGTTTTGTTGGGTGTTTTGGTGTCACAAGATTCATCTAATTAACCAAAATGGTTCATGCAGCTTAAGGACCGAGATGTGCCTCAGATTTATGGGTCCGAGATTGAGACCATTTTGTGTGTTGTTTCTTGATTGAATAACATGCTGTTGTGTGAGAAAGTTCATGTTAATATAGGCTTATCTGATGGATGCAAATTATATGAAAACAAATGTAATTATCTATGTTTTGGAATTGTTGCATGTCGTTCTCATTATGCATGTAACATGACATAACATGAAATGACATTTTTGCATTTCATATGCATGGGAACATCACATCAAGTTGGGTGTGTGTACATGGTAATGGTTATTCACCATTCTTGGTGAATGTGTAGTGAGCTTAGAAATAGGACAACGTCCAAAATAGAGATTCACAATCGTGGTAAATGTTTTAATAAGAATAATAATAAATCTCGTGTGTTTGGGTGAAGCAAGATGGGGTAGATCCCCTAAGGTGAAAGACCCAAATTTTATTCTTGGTTAGACATATGCGTCCAACGATGAAAGTCTACGAAAGTGTCGTAAAGCGTGCGAAGCTTGCGGTGAGACCCCGAAAATTTGCTACCCATAAAAACACACAGGATTTGATGGAATCAAATGAATATCGAGTGGCTCATTCAATGGGTTAAGTCATCAGAAACACCACTATTGGTTTTCACACTTAGTGCTGCGTGTGAGGAGCCTGGGCCAGACTCGGGGTTATGGGCACGTAGGAGTCCTTACTTCATGCATAACGAACATTCCACATCGATCGCCAGATGGAATGTGGTTTGATGTTCATATGCCATTGCATGTGCATTTAGCGGGAGTAGTCCCAGGAGAATTTTCTACTAGGCATTGCTCAATTCCGGCTGAAATATTTTTCAGGTATTGGAGGTACACAAGGAGCCAAGACAAGTTTAAGAGATAAATTGTGAAAAAGGCCGGTCTGTAGCCTATTCATGTGTTTTTTAAATTCTGGATTGAGTATCCAGTTTTGTTGAGGTAAATAATAGGTTTTGTAATAAAACCTAGTTTTGGACTTGTTCTATGTAGTGTTATTTTCCCGGATCGTTATACTCCGTCTATACAAATGCATGAGGCAAAGTAAGTATGGATGAAATGTATGGAAGAAAGCTGGAAGTGCATAGAAGAAAGGAGAATGGGCTACTGCCCATTTTCAATTTTCTGGCACGACAGAGAATTCTCTGTCGCGATAGAGATTAATGTTTTCATGTCATGATAGTGGGTCCTCTATCGCAATAGGATTGGCTATTAGCGGGGCGATGAGTGTCTAAAACACTCATGTCATACTCGCGTCTTTACTATGTTTTAGTTCTATTTTATATATTAATAAGTGCATTATTGCCCGATGTTTGATTTTAGGTCTCAGTACACAGGAATATTGTGGTTTTCTGCTTGAAATGTGAAGAAGAAAAGTGAAGACCTAGCAGCACACGCTCGTGACGCTTAGTCAATGTAGGTTAAAGTCAAAGAGTAGCTGAACACGCGATGTTTCACACCTCCCGCATCATAATTATAAAAAGCACCCGAGACCCAATTCTTCCTGGGGGAAGAGCGTATGTACCTGGACGAGGAGCAAGTAACACGAAGTAGGAGCGACCAAGAGATCGGGCAAACTCGTGTTTTTGTATTTCTCTTCTCAAAACTATCAATGATTTATAGAACTATGCTTGTAATAACATTCATTATGTTATAGATTTATTTCTAGGGTTTTGTTGAACCCTGCTAAAGTTGTATGTATTAGATTTTAATTATATCTTATTTAGTTTATTCATGAGTTATATCGAATTGCTTTATGTCTGTGGTTTATTTTCATGGTAATGTCTGGCCAACATTGACATGATCTTGCTTGGTATTTGAGATAGAGAGATAAGGACTCCCAGGGATCTGAGTAGAGCGAAACTTGGTCAATTGGCGAATATAGATATCTCGGTTCCAAGTGTGGCGATTAGGGTTTGAGAATTTAAGCATTTCGAGTCCGTGGTCAGCGTAGATGCCGCCAACTTTACTCGGCAAATATGCTGATATACTCGAGAGAGGATATCTCGTAGGGCACGATCACCCACAACGAGAATTCATTATCGATTGGAATAATAATTCCTCTAGGTAATAATCCATCAATGTAGGGAGGCAAACCCTAGTTTTCACAAAAGTAATTTCACAGTTATTTAGATTTATTTCTAATTTCTACATTGATTAGAAATTTATTAAGAGTTTAAGTCCGATATAAGTAGGCCAATTCCAAAGAAGCCAAGGCCCTTCTCCATGTGGATCGATATCCGAACTTAGGTACACTATACTACTTGATACGACATGTGCACTTGTGCATATAGGCGCTTTACCCAGTTATACAAGTCACACATCACGCTTTTGAGCTATCAATTTTTTGGCGTTGTTTCCGGGGAGAAGTTTCGTGTTGATATTGACAGTAATGCAATTAGATATTACTTTGGAATTTTATTTTTTATTTTATTTTATTTTCATTTGTGTATATGTTTGTAATTTGTCTTTGCATTTAGCAGATTACAAAGGGAAGGTTATTATGAGTGTATGCGAAGACGGGGTCAAGTTTAACTACTTTCGGTTGATCCTGAACCAGAAAGAACCTTACATCAATTACGTAGAGAACAAAGAGAAGCACATCAAAGAAATCTAACAACCATACAGAACAATGAAGGGCAAGATCAGGGCCAAGAACAAAACGAGCCGCAAGGGGGTCACAATGGGAATAATGGTAAGAATTATGCGCCCAGGCCGTTTATACAGCCAGATGATCCGTTTATGTTGCTAGAAGAGTTCGCCTTATCGCCTACAAAGTTCAGCCTCGCATCCGGCTGACCACCTATTCGGGTAAACAACTTTAAGCCGGCACCTTGCGTATGCCTCAACATTCTGTTCCACGGACTGCCAAGTGAGAATCCAAACATGCATCTAACAAACTTCATCGAAGTATGTGACACGATCAAGTACAATGGGGGTGATAGAAGAACCGCTCAGACTGAGATTGTTTCCACTCTCACTCGGTGATAGAGCTAAACATTGGTTGACGAGTCAGCCACCGGATTCCATTAGTTCATGGAACGACTTGGTGCAAAAGTTCCTGACAAAGTTCTTCCTGCCTGCGAAGATTGCACAGCTGGTGCAAGAGATCAATACTTTTAGACAATTGGAGGGAGAGAACTTAGCTGAAGCATGGGAGAGATTTCATGAATTGTTAAGGAGGTGTCCACACCACAGGCTGACCAGATGGATGCAAGTCCACACTTTTTATAAAGGTCCCGAGGGATGCCAATTAATGGGCGATGGGATGCCTCAATAGGGGTGCACTAATGAAGAAAAAACTACTACTCAAGCATATGAAATCTTGGAGGATACAACTACTAACAGCAATCAGTGGCCCAGAGATAGGATTACACCGGGAAAGGCTGTGGGAGGCGCATATAACGAGGTCCTTAGCAATTTGGTTACTCATGTCGCGTAGCTCACTAAACAGCTCACTAAACAATAAGGTACCGTTAATGCCGTTCAGACTAGCCCATTGGAGTTATGCGAATTTTGTGGAGGACAGCACAGTAGTACAGAATGTCATTCAGGACAGCAAATAGTAGAGCATACCCAGTATGTGTCAAGGTTTAATCAGCCACCATAGCAGGGTTAGTATGGGAGCAACAATTATCAAAACCAAAATCAGGGCCAAGGGTGGCGTAATAAGCTAGGGCAATCATAATTATGGATGGAGGAACAATCTAAATAACATGCCACCACCTCAAGTGAGCGAACCCCCACCAGAGAAAATAGTGGACTTGGAACAAGCCCTTGCTCAAATGCTTACTTCTCATACCGCCTTTATGAATGAGACAAAGGTGAATATGCAGAACCAGGCCACCCAGTTGAACAATTAGGCAGCACAATTGAGAAAACTAAAGGTGCAAATGGGTCAAATGGCTAATATATTGACTGAGAGGCAGCAAGGTTCCTTGCCAAGCAATTCAAAGGAAAACCCTAGGGGTGAAGTTAAGGAGCATGTTAAGGCTATCACGTTAAGAAGTAGTAGAGCTAGCTACACTACAATCCACCAATAGAAAGAGAAGACGAAACCGAGGTAGAGGACCAGTTCAACCCGAAGATTAGGAGGCAGTGGGAGCAAATTTCGTGACGCCCAACCCGACACCCTCAACACTGGGTGTCGCTTAGGTGTCACACTTCGTGACTAGGACTCTTTAACCTTTTCTTTCTCAAAGCTGAAACCTGTCCCTGTTTTCTCATTCATATGCATAATTTCTATAATAACAAAAATTCTTTTTACATATACATTATACATACCACCCTAGTGGTATCTATTATATTCTATACACATATACTAGAGTCCCTTTACTTACTATTACAATTTCAATTATTACAAACTATAAAGATATAAAATCAGATCAAGAACAAAGGTGGTGAGCACCTATCTCCGAGACGGCCCGTGTTGTTGGATGTGGATGTCCCGTCCTCTATCCTTGTCTTCTCGCTTATACCTACACTGATGAACCCGTGCTGCTTTACGCCTTAGTGGGAAAAACATATACATGGACTACCAATAACATTGATCGTCAGACCTTATTTAAATGCTTTCATATGTCTTTTTACCCAAGCTTCTAGTCTTTTCATCTTTCGCCTCTATAACTTATTACATTTTATGTACTATTACATATACTTATTTTTATCCCTGCACTGTGGCCACGCCCGATCCTTGGTCCGACTGTATTGGCGAACCGAACCGGCCGGGGTGCGAAACCATATACTGGGACTTCTTACCCGTTTTTTTTTTCGTGAGTCGACTTATATCCGTGGTATACAAACAAGTTTTGTAGTCCAACAATCATTTACATTTACAAATGAACTACCACCGAATGGTATCCATTAAAATTTATACACATATACTAAGTCCCATTCACTTATACAAATACATATACATATCTAATACAACATCGTGAGATCGCGGAACAAAGGCTGTGAGCACTCATCTCTCGACGCCCAGACCGCCAGGAAATGTCCTGGCCCTTTTATCTCCTCTTCGCACCTACACTGGGACAACACCCGTGCTAAGCTTTACGCTACTGAACATATAGAGACAAGAACGACCAATAACAATAATCGTCACTATCTTTTTACATTTACTAATACATTTATGTATATAACGAAGTCTATTCTTATGTGACTTCTAACTCATATCATATTATACATGTAGATTTTATCCTTTCGCATTCCATATCTTTATCTTTGTCTTCATATTACTTCCCGTGTCATGTATTTTATGTGTCAGAACTCATATCTACTACATGTATGATAGATCAAATCATGGAACCAGCAACTTATATCGATAATGGCAATTCGTAACAAATCAAATCATATCAATTTACACAGTTCAACCGACTAATACCAATACATATTAGACTCTTTTACTATCACTACCGAAGCCCTTAATTAAATCCTCACAGAATTACATTTCATGTTCGGGATGCCCGTTTAAAACATTTGTTTCGTTATATTAAATTTTCATTTTCAAAGTAGCGACTAAACCCCGACTTGACCCATGGCGATCCAAGCCGAGCCCCTACATTCACATTTTCAATCAAAATATTTTGTTTCGCTTTATTAAATTTATTTTCAAAAGTGTCGCGAATTCGAATCTCGACTTGACCTCGATCAAGGATCCAGTTTCGAGCCCGGTTTACTCCGACATTTTCAATTATCTTGTCTAAAACATTTGTTTATGTTATTCCATTTTAGACTTTTTAATTACGTGAGCACTTCTTTCTGCAATCCCATAAACACTTATACTAAAAGACCCCTTAACATTTACATTCAACAAAATGCATTTACAAATGATGCCTTTTACTATGTCCGTAATGTAAAAGATACTTAAACAATACAATTTTAATGTCATTTTTCGCTTATCGGTTTAGATTTCACATATATATAGAAGCTTCCATTCACGATGTATTCACTGGGGGAATCCCGCCCCGTTTTTGTCATTCAAGAGCAAGGTGATTTCACACTCAATTATTACCGTCTCACATAAGGGCTATAGAAGTCGACATCACTTACAGATTCACTTGGGGAATCCGCCCGTTTGTCATTCAAAGAGCAATGCGGATTTCGCATTCAATTATTACCGTCTCACATATGGCTATAGAAGTCGACATTCACGACAAATTCACTTGGGGAAATCCTGCCTTGTTTGTCATTCAGTAGCAATGTGATTTCGCATTCAATTATTAATGTCTCACATATGGCTATAGAAATCGACATTCACGACAGATTCACTTGGGGAATCCCCGCCCCGTCTCATGGTCCAAGAACAACGTGATTTCTCGCATTCAATTATTACCGCTTCACATATGGCTATAGAAATCGACATTCACGATGCATTCACTGGGGAATCCCGCCCGTTTGTCATTCAGCATAATGATTTCGCATTCAATTATTACCGTCTCACATGACTATAGAAGTCGACATTCACGACAGACCACTTGGGAATCCATTGCTCATTATCCAAGAGCAATGTGATTTCACATTTAGCATCATTTACCTCTCATGACGACCAACAGAACTTTGGCCATGTCTACCATTTTATGATACATTTCCAATCAATTTTACTTTTATGTGTATTTAATTTATAGTTCAAATACACGCATACATGCATATATATGACAAACATTTCGAATAACAATGATTCAAATCATTATATATTTCACAAATAGCATTCATAACCGATCACAATCACATTTCGATTCCAATTTCACTTTCGTATTATCTTTTCAAAGATATAATCAATCTATGTATTTTATTTCATAAACTCATTCATTATTGGCTCATTTCATATGCTCATTCATATATTCATTCACATACTCATTCATGTGCTCATTTCCATATACTTATTCACATATTCATTCACGATACTCATTCATAATACTACTTTTACGTATACTTATTCACGTATACCCTATCATTTGTTATCATTTTCGTTATATGTATAATAATCATATATCACTTAACCATTATGGGTTCATGACATATTGCCTCTCATGTTCACAATCATGTTTCAATTCGTTTTCATTTTCATTTTCCATAATCATTTTCATGTTTCATGAACACATCTTTACATTTTTCATTTTCTACATTTTCCTTGTCTCATGCCTATTTCATATGGCACTTCATATTCTTGTGAAGTATGATTTATGTGGAATCACACCTCATTCATATATTCTTATTCCTCTATGAATCTACTTATTTTAGAAGTGGAATCAACTTAATCATCATCCAAATTATTATGGCATTTTCACAAAGTAGCTCTGGCTTACCCGGATTACACTAGAACAGTTCGTATTACTAATTTTTCCTGGATCTTAACTCATGTTTGACCTCAGGTCATTGTATTCTTTAAAGATAAGGTGCTAAGGGTTCTATTCCAACTGGAATCACCCACCTAAGCAATCGAAACTCGTTACGCTCAAACAACCCGGACTACTCTATGTTCAAAGCTGGAACCAGAATTGCCGGTACACGTCCCACCTTGAGTGAATTTTTTAGGCCACTTAGGATCAGAATTTTGCAATGCCTATTCTTTAAGTTTGGTTCCCTTGAAGTCTATTTTATGTAGCCACTTGAATCACTCAAATCGGATAAGAAATGAGCAAGTTATGGCCAAAATACGAAAACTGGTCGAAACTGGGAACAGAGTAGCAGGTGTACCGGTACACCCCTAAAGTGTACCGGTACACTTTGGCCAAAATGACCAGAATACAAAGTGTACCGGTACACTTTCAAAGTGTACCGGTACAAGTCACCCGGAATTCTAAAATGTGTTTTCACATTTTTCCATATGTTTCAACCCCAATCAACTCTATACTCCATATACACCTCAAACCATTTTTAAATTCACCTTGTAAACTCTTTCACACAATTCATCTTTCAATTAGATATCTTTCTTCAAAATTCTTTCATGAATTTCTTCCAAAACTTCTTCACTATGGGTTATGACCCACTTCAACAAAACATGAATATTAATTAGGGTTTACTTAAACCCTAACTCATTTACTTACAATTAACCATGAATCCAACTACAGAGGATTCTACAACTATCTGTGCCATTTAGAGTTTTAACAACCCTAATTTCACATATCTTTGGTTAGATTTCATCCTACCAAACCCTAGGTTTTGGACAAGATAATAACCATACAAAACCAAAGATCCATACACAAACTAAAGTTCCATACTAAGCAAGGTAGTTCATACCTTTTTGCTGATCTCCTCTTCCTCTTCTTCTTCTTTCTTCTTCCTCTTCCTCTTCTCTTCTCCTTCTCCCATACGTTGGGAAGGCTCTCCCCAAATTGAGACCAATTTTGGTCTTTTTAATCCATGTTTGCTAAGGCTGTTCGCCCTCCAAAACCCATTTTTGGGTTAAGTTTCATTATTTGGAAAAAGGTCCTTAAATCTTAACCATTTGTATTTCAGTTTCCCTTTATTTCATTTGGCCTCAAATCTTCTTAATCCATGTCTTTTAGGCCCCTTTTTGGACAATTACAATTTTGTCCTTAAGTTTTGTAACTTTCCGGGTCTCTCGTTTCCATGTTTACTTGTTTAACTCATGGAACATTCAAATTAATAACTTACAAAATGCCTAAACATGTCGGCTTTGCTAAGGTGTATATTTTGGGGTGTTCACCGGTACCCATATCATGTCTCCTTACATGTAGTGGCTGCGCCCATGCTATACTATTCATTTTCTTACATATTATTTTATCATATATTTTCTTATACGAATCTTGTATTGTCATATACTTCATTTCATCTTTCTCTTTGTCATCTTGCTGCTCACTCTAAATACAACATCTTGTGCGCTGCGTATCTTTATATTTTTCCTATAGATTTTTCATATCTTGTGCTTTTATATCATGCTTTTCATATTATCATCATATACATTTCGTGTCGTGGGGCTTATTTGCTTGTACGTATACTTGTCATCACATAGCAATGATATGGCACATATATCATGTCACGTACTTTATCATTTACGAATCATGTGCATATATACTTGTCATTTGTTTTTATGTTTCATGCTGTAAACCTTAGAAGTGGATAGGAAATAGCGTATGTGCAGAAGGTACTATCATTATGCGAGACAATGATCTCTATCTTTATATTAAGCGGGACCGCTATAATGATCCCGAAGCGGGATCTATGTGTCCGACCCAAAGCAGGGGCCTTGATAATACGTAAACTATATGTGCGGGCTTGTATATCCCCTATAAGCATGTCTATCTATCCCTCTGCAGGTTCTAGCGGACAATCACGTGTATTTATGTTTAGTACATATCTCATATTTCCGAATAATTATTGTTATTCGGTGATATCAGATATTTACAACCATATATTTGTATCTTTGCATTTTTCATATATATCTTTTTTAACCCGATTCTTTGTATTCATAATTATTTATCATACATGTAACTATTTTCCTATCATTTATTTTGCATTTCTAGCATGTGTTGTCTAATCGTATACTTCCTAATCTCATGTAGTTCTATCATATATTCATTTCATATATTCCTATATTCATATTATTCATCTATTCATATCATCTCATATATTCATATATATTCTTATTCTTTATCTAATTTATCTCCTTCAATACAATTCAGGACTACCTGGAATCTAGTCCAAAAATTTCCAATATTCAGTCCCAAAATCTTGGGACTAAATCACACGGCCTATTCTGGCCCCGAAAACAACCTATCCAATTACATGGCTTTTTATTCCAAGTAGGGAAAATTCCTTACCTCGTGGAGTTTGATGAAACTCCAAGATTTTGAGAATAATCCGCAGCGTAGCTCGCGTCGCGTGGATCAGCTTTGTCTCTTGGTCGGAGCCAGTGCATTTGTCGGAATGCGTAGATTTGAGAAAATCTAGGAAACTTAGGATTTTAGGACTTCTTCTTGAATTCTTAGCGAAATCCGTGTTTTGGTACTCACGCATAGCCCTCGTCGAGTAGATGAACATTCGTTCTTTGCCCGACTAATTCCGACGGTCAAAACTCCATGTATCAAAAAAAAAGAAGAGAAGAAAATAAAAAATAAGCGCTAAACCCACTTTGCCCCAAAATACGCTCCTCTCCATATATATATATATATATATATATATATATATATATATAAAAGCTTAAGGTGGGGCCCACATGTCTCCCTTATTATCTCGATGCATTTCGACCACGAGAAACAATTGATTTACGGTTCAAATTTCAATAATCTTAAATGGACATTCTTTACATATTGTCAATTTTTGAGATTTTTCTAAAAATCCTGATTTTGGGTTTCACCCGACGCCCGTTACCTCGAATTTCGTGAAAATTCCGACTGTCTTGGAATTTGGTGAAATTCGATAGGATAGCTAGATTTTGTGAGATGATTCCAACGGTGATGTTCGTTTAAAGTCATCAGTGATCTGAAATTTTAGAATTTTCAAAGTGACCAATTCTTGGATTTGCCATTTTTCATAAAAATGTCATTTTGAGCGAATACAATTTTAACTTATTTTATACCATAAACATGTTATAAAGCATTAGAGTATATTTTGGTATTCGAAGCCTTGAGAGGGAGAAGCTAATAGAGACACCATATGGGAGGAAAGAGATTGAGAAATAGGTAGCTACAACTGAACCCTATGCACTAGTACCATATCCCCAGCGTTTGAGGAAGAATAAAATTGGATATGATTTCTTGAATTGTAGTGTTTAGAGCTTATCAACATTCCATTCGCATATGCATTAGAGCAGTGCACGACATGTCAAATTCATGAAAGATATACTATGTAGGAAAAGAAGGTTATCAGAATTTGAGACCGTGAATCTTACTGAGGAGTGCAATGCTATACTTCAGAGGAAATTGCCATAAAAGTTGAAGGATCCAGGCAGCTTCATAATCCCCTGTAAGATAGGGAACTCGATCTTCGAGAGAGCCCTATGTGACTTAGGAGCCAGTATTAACCTCATGCCTTTATCCATTTTGGATGGTACAGGGTTTTTAGGTGAAGCTAGACACTATGGTCACCACTACTTATTTGCTTGAGATAGATCAATGAAACATCCTCGGGGAGTGATAGAAGATGTGCTAGTAAAGGTAGACAAGTTTATCTTCCAGCTGACTTCATAGTGTTAGACATGGAGGAAGATAAAGAGATACCCATCATACTAGGCAGGCCATTTCCAACAACTGGCAGGGCTATGATTGATGTGCAGAAGGGAGAGCTGAAACTAAGAGTGCAGGATGATGAGGTCAGATTTAGTGTATTTAATACGTTGAGGCATCCAGCGGAGAGCGATGCATGCTTTATGATATAGGCAGTAGAGGCTATAGTGCCTAGCCAGAGTGGTTTAACTGAGCCTTTGGAGGCTAGCCTTGTGTAGAATGCTAAGGAGGAACTAAGTGAAGAGGCTGAAGAGTATGTGAAGTGGATGGACTCCTTCCGGTTGAAACGAGAAAGAAAGTATTATGGCTGGATTTGGGAAGACACTTTGCACTCGAACTTTAGTTGCGCTTTGGTAGGCACGACCACCCGCAGTTGGAACAATAGCCACTCCTTGGTCGCGGTATGCTTACCTAGGGGAATCCTGACCTACCCCGGTTATCATATCGACATCTCGACAACGATGGAAGAAGAAAGCTGAGGAAGTGCGAGATCACAAGAATTCTATCGGGTGGTCTCTAGGCGATTTGAAGATCGCCCCTCCATGTGTATGCATCGGATCTGATAGAGGATGGGCACAAAGTGTGTCAGTAGGAAGCTCGAGGTAAACCCGACAATGAAGAGGAAGTGGTAAGAAAAGAGGGTATTGAAATTGTGGATTTAGATGGAAGAGTGATCTACCCCATCTCAGATAGTGCGTGTGTAAAACCCAGGAAAATTAGTAATTTTAAGGAAAAATGGCAAAATAACAATAATAATAATAATTGCCAAAATGGTTCAGGGAATCCTAGAAAAATCTCTAGATCTTGGATGACCAGCGATTTTGCTTATTTGATGCAAAAAATTAGTCTCGCGAAAGCTAGCAACTGAAAGTTTCGTCGAATTTTGGGGCGATGAAATATTTTTTAAAGATTTTACAGTGGTGATTCTTATACGGTAGGTGTCATAGGAATCAACAAAATTTATAACCTAAATTCCTCCTACTACCGTAGCCTAGCTACTACAGTATTGTGGCTCTATGGTCGAACACAGGGATGGGTTTTCTTCACACAAATGATTAACAGTTAGCTCAAAATGGTGGATTTCAATTTGGATTTGGGGTTTTGATAAAAACAGTGGGGTGAAATGTTTGGAACTAAAAATAAAACAAGTTAAAATGTAAATAGAACTCCTTGAAGTGTTAGGTCCAGGGTTTGGATTCACAGAGACAGTAGGAGTTTCCGGGGTCCTTTCCTCGCTTTAGGGAGGATGACCTATAGTCGTTTCCCGAATCGGATCTTCATTTAGCTATAAAAATTGAGCCTTAATAAATATCTTTCGAAAAATGGCATCCACTAGCCATTAGTGCTCTTGGTCGTTAAAACACAAGTCACCTTTACTCACCTTACAATGGATCATAGATTATAACTAACAAACATCAATGGATCTAACATTAAGCATCCAATGAGCCCAAAAGCTTACCAAGTAATAACCATTCAAGGTGACTCAAAAGGGATCGAAAACCTAAGTTAAAGAAACGATAAAAGGCAATGGACCTGCGTGAAAAACATGGAACCTTCGATTTGCCTTCGAATCCTGCTTAAGCAACCTTCTCCTTCAAGGAGGAAGGGTTTCTAGCCACTCATCCTCCGAGTTGTCATCCTCGGAGGGTGTTTGGCTGCCCAGAAAGTGAGAGAAAATGAGAGAAACTGGAGAGAAAATGAGAAAAAGCGGGAAAAATTCTGCTCAGTTTATTCTTGCCCGAAAAGTCTCCACACATCTGAGATTTGTTTGGAGCTTATATAGTGCTCAATTCCTGACAAAAATACAAAAATATCCTCAATACCCACTTATCGCATGAAGGGGTAAAATGGTAAAATAGAAAAAGTGGGTCAATCCCGAGAAGTCAAAAGAGGCAAAAATCACAAATGCGAGAGCGATTTTATTTTCGCACCCTACGAAAATTTCGCCTTATCTTGATTTTTCGTAGGCTTCGTTTTCCTTGCCTTTTACGCTCTTATTTCCTTTATGATTTTGATTTCGCGATGCTAAGTTCGGCTCAGATTCTCATTGGCAGCTCAACAAAAGGTGGCATAATTCTTTACCGCAAAACATAAAATTAGCCACAAAATGCGATCAGTAGAATAGTCGGGACCTTAACGTGCAAATCGGGTTAATTCGGTCGATTAGTACATAAAAAATGCTCAAAACCTGCAATAAACAGGGTTCTAAATAGCACTTTTTGGGCACTAATCAGGATAAGTTGATTAGTGCTCAAAAAGTGCTATTTAGAACCACACATTTGCGGAGTTTTGAGCATTTTTATGTACTTAATCAGCGTAATTGGCAGACCCACATTAGGTGTCGCTGCTATTGTGATGCGGCTAGCTGGCTTAGTTTTGCAAGCTAGTATGCCAAAATTAGTCAAGCCTGTCGAGTTGAATGCATTGCGGTCGCTTGAAGGAAGAGGTGTAAAAAAAAAAAAAAGAATAGAAGAAAAAAGGCCATAGCAAAAAATTTTGCAGCTTTGTGAAATTTCGCGAGGTTGTGAGAAGTTCTTTCTAGCGCGCATTGTTCACCGGCTTGCCATTGTTCACATTTACGACCTTTGTTCCTTCCTCGCCTTTTTGCTCTTTGTCTCTTTTGGTTTTCTTCCCTTTTTGCCCCCATTGTAATAGTGTTTGCTATGTTATTTTAGTAATGAATTTTTATAAAAGGGGTTTGGTATAAAAGCAGAAGACTAGACAGCTGATGAATCTGTCGTTAATGAATCTCTTTTTGGCGAGGAAGCTTTTCGGCTCTCCGCCTCATTTCTTCTACTTCACTTTCTCTCACTTTTCTTTCCATTTTTCTGGGCAGCCAAG
Source organism: Tetrastigma voinierianum (assembly GCA_016808115.1). Lineage (NCBI taxonomy): Eukaryota > Viridiplantae > Streptophyta > Magnoliopsida > Vitales > Vitaceae > Tetrastigma > Tetrastigma voinierianum. The sequence goes on from JAEQBH010002513.1 coordinate 92,581, forward strand.
AAGCACCCTTCGAGATGTTTCCGGAGAGATGAGCGGCTAAAAAACCCTTTCTCATGAGAAGTGGAAGAAGCTGGCTGGGTGCAGATCTTAAGGCTATTGAAGGGGTTCCATGTTGTTTCACGCGAGTACTCCCTTGCGATTTCGTGTTCCTTTCTAACTTTTAGGTTTTTATCCCACACGAGATCTCTTGAATGACATTATTTGAGTAAGCTTTGAAATTCGATGGATGCTTATTACTAGATCACTGAGAGATCATTAATTTACCCTCTATGACCTATTGGAAGGTGAGTGAGCTATTTTTCAGCAATAGGTGACCACTAGTGCTTAGTGAATACCATTTTTTAAAAGGATAACTATTTTGGGTTAGGTTTTAATAGCTAAATGAAGATCCAGTTCGGGAGATGACTATAGGTCATGCTCCCCTGACTTAGCAGAAATGACCACTGGAAAACACTCGATTGCTACTAGGATCCTAAGCCTTGATATCTTTGATACTTCAAGGGTCCCATTTATTTTATTTAAATTTCAGTTTTCCAACAGCATCCCACTGCTTGTTTTACCACCTAAATCCAAACCAAATTCATCTTTTGGCCTTCAACATAAATCATTTACTTTGAAAAACCCATCCCTGAGATGACTCCCAAAACAGCTATCTTTGCGATAGCTTTGCTTCAGAACAAACTCACCAAGATAACAAATTTTGTTGATTTGAACACCTACTACACTATGAATCAAATGGCGCCGTTGTTGGGAATGGTGCCTAAGTGCAAATGATGACCTGATGAACACTTGTGATCCTCATCACAAGTCCTAGTGAATTTTTTTTCCTGTATATATTTTACTGTTAGTCTTCTTAATTTTAGTTCCACACAGTTTATTTTTTTAGGTAACCCTAACCTTTTAGGTAGGATTGTCTGTGATGGATTGGGTGCTATGCGCCACTGTTTTTTTATTATTTAGGAATTTCAGTGGATTAGAAATCTAGGAGGAAGGTTGGTTAAAGTCAACCTCCCACAGAACCTGAACTAATCTTAAATTGTGATAAAATGGAACACACAGAGGAGAGCGATGCCAAATAATACTGTGGAGAGAAACCACTAGGCGCAAATGTCAATGAGGGATTATAGAAACCAATGGATGAGTGCACACCTCTGTAGTGTTCCCCCAACTAATGCACCTCCTGCTTCTCCATATTATGCCTCAACTCCTCAGCCACCATAACCACCATAGTTGACATCTTTAGTTGAAGCGATTAATCGAGCTTGAAGCCGAACTAGTGGATAATTTCATAGAGAGGTAGAGGGTAGTGAATGTCAGGCCAATCGAGTGAGCGCAGTGGAGAGATTCTGAGCGAGAATTGGATGGGTTCTAGAGCGAAATTGATCATAAATTTGACATCCTGCAACAATCCATCTCAAAGCTCACGGTCGACGTTACCCCAAATCCGAAGGGGAGGAGAATCACGGAGGACAAGTAGTGTGACACTATTTTTGAGTGGCTTTGAGAGAAGCTCAACTATAGCTTTAAGAGGAATTGAAAGAGGAACCAGCAGAAGCTCCTGAGGAATTGTAGGATGCCCCAGAATCACGTGTTGTTTATAGGCCATGGAGGAGAGAAGAAGAAATCCTTCCCTTGTTGGCGAGAAACCGGTGGAAGGAGCGTGGAAGAACACCAAGAGCACGATTTACCCACACTTTATTAACTAAGTGTATATCTTGCCCACACCTGCAGGACACTCGAACCCTGAAACACCTACCACAAAGGCCACCCAATTTTACTTGCTTTGCACATACGCAAAACTTCAAGAAATTAGTGTCCTTGTACAAACTTTTGCCGCTCATCAAAACATTGGCAGCGCTCCTGCTTGCATGGCGCCAGTGGATGGATTGGTCTTGGATTCGAACATGGAGCACACGGACTCGGCATTTACGCGAAGCTCCACCAATTCCATTAACCTCGAAGGGTTGAGAAAGCGGTTTGGGAAGAGCAGTCTCCCCACTTTTGTTTTGATTTTTCTTGTTTTATCTTATTTTATTTTATTTTGATTTCTTTAATTTTTCTTCTTATATTTTCTCTAATTTTTAGTTAATCTTTGTTTTTAGGTTAATTTTCATTTTTTCTGCATATTTTTTTTTATTTTTCTTGTATTTATTTTTGCAAGTTTTTGCTTAATTTTTAGAGCAGAAAGAAACATATAGAATTTTCTCATTTTGCTTGTTCTACTTGAGGAGAATTTCGTAACCTGCCAAATTTTGCAACCTATATATATATATATATATATATATATATATATATATATATATATATATATATATATATATATATATATATATATATATATATATATATATATCAAATAATATAAAAAAAAAATGGTCTTTAAATTTTTTTTTATTATTATTAAAAAAAAATCGCATACGATTCTGCGAAATTTTCCCGCAACCTCCTCCCTCGATTTCGTAGCCAATTTTGTTTTGACCATAACTTTTTCATTGGAACTCTGTTTTGGACGTTTTTGATACCGTTGGAAAGCTTAGAGAATGTAGAATCCAAATATAATTAGAAAGAACACTTTTGAAATTATTATGAAGGTGTAATTTTAAAAATGCTCTAACTAGTCACTTTTTTCCTCTCTTTTATTCTCCTAACTTGTTTATTTGAAGCCCAAACGGAGTGAATAAGGTGTTGGTGGAAAGCTTGCGAAGTCTCCTATCCAACAACGAGCACATTTCATCAAGGAGAATTGGCACTTCCTTCTCTAACTCAATCAAGCCCCATTGTGGACAATGAGACGTTGGTTGGGGGAGAGTTAGAGAAGGAAGTAACTTACTGCTACTATTTTGAGCAAACCCATTTTTTATGTGTTCGGTGGCTTGCTGAGTTTTCTTTTTGTGAAGTTATACTATACGACTTACTTTTTCAATTCAAATTGCACCATTTTTTTTTTTTTTTTTTTTGGTTTTGCTAACTGTGAGAGTTGGAAAATTGAAACTTTGTCCAGTGTGTTGATGTTAGATTGATTCCATGACTAGTTGAGTGGATGATTAGTTGAATTCTTGTTGCTTTCGACCTTTTTCTTCCACCTCTAGCTAATCACACATTATGCACATTAGGTTTCAACAATAGGCTGAAGAACTACCTAACCTCCTAAACTTTGCAAAACCTACCCTAGTTTCGTTGACTACCTTTAAATGTTAAGGACCCCCATGAAAAGGAGGCCAATGTGTCTTCCAAAACAAAAAGAAAATGAAAAGAAAAAGAAAAAGAAGAAAAATTGCAACGCTTGCCTTGAAACAGGAAGCACGGTTCGAGGGTGGTATATGGCTAGCCTTTAAAGCCGGTGTACTAAGCCAATTGTTTGGGAGCCATCGACTTAGTGCTGCTACACGGGTGGATGGGTGGAGTTTAGCAAGTTGTAGGTGCTGGAGTTTCGAAATCATTCGAATCAGAGGTGAAGCAGAAGAGTTAGTGGTCGAAAGATCCTTATGACTTGATGCCCTAAGCCTTAATTGGTTGGGAGTCATCGGTAGATCCGGATTACATGGAGCTTTAGTGAGGAATTCGATTCCTCGACATTGCACCCCTACAACACAATAAGGAAGGGAGGGGGTTGTGGAATAAGGTGGATGCGATCTATTTAGGTTGGTTAGTGTCCTAGGTGGCGGTAGTAGCTTGGTTGGGGGGAGAGTGTAATTTAGCAGTTTATTGTTGAGAATTGATCAAACAAACACTTAGGTTTTGGTGGAAGTCTTTGGTTAATACACCAAGAAGGAGGCTCTTTTGATACTCAATTCTGTATGACATTCATTCTCTCGAGATAGTTATTGGGCAAGGGTTTCACTGATTCTCATCGAGGGTTAAGCATTACTCATTCACAACCTTTTTGAAATACCATTTTTGTGAACATCATTTTGTTTTCGTTTCGTATGCTCTCTCTTTCTTTCTTTCTTTCATTGCTAAGGGACTAGCAATGTGTAGGTTGGGGGTCGATTAATTAACCAAAAGTGCTATTTTGAACCTGTTTATTGCATGTTTGAGCACTTTTTGTGTGTACTAATCGCGTAATTAACGATTTGCACATTAAGGTCCTTTACATTATCTTGATCGTATTTTATGAATTTATAGTTTTGCAAGCTATTTATGCAAAATTATTTGAGTCGATCCAAGCACGAAGAATTCGAGGTTGAACTTCGGCATTGCGGATCGGAAGCGGAAAGGAAAGAGGGCCAGAAAATAGAAGAAAAGGCCTGATAAAAATTTGCAAGGCTGCCCGAAATTTTGCCTGATTGCGAGAATTTCTTCCTGCACCTTGTTCACGGCATGCCACATTCACATTCAGCCCTTTGTTGTTCTTCCCCTCTTGCCCTTTTGCTTTTTGTCTCTTTTGGTTTTCTTCCCTTTTGCCCCCGTTGTAATAGTGTTTGCTATGTTATTTTTGTAATTTTTGTAAAGGAGGTTTGGTATAAAGCCCACAGGGACTGAACCTTTATTAAGAATCTCCTTCATTAATAAAAATCTCTTTTTTGGCGAGGGAAGCTTTAGATCTCCCAGCCTCATTTTCTTACCTTCACTTTCTCTCATTTTATTTCCATTTTACGGCGACTGAAACACCCTCAAGGATGACAACTCGGAGGATGAGCATTTAAAAACCCTTTCCTCCTTGAAGTGGAAAATTTGTGAGATGGGAGATCTTAAGGCTCTTTGGAGGGTTCCATGTTGTTCACTTGCGGTACTCCTTTGCTTGATTTCGTGTTCCTTTCAGCTTTGAGTTTTTATCCTTCAAATCTCCTTGAATGACTATTATTTGGTAAGCTTTTAGGGTTGATGGATGCTTATTGCTGGAATCAGCGAGATTCATTAGTTACCCTCTATGACCCGTTTGGAAGGTGAGTCGAGGAGGACTTATTTTTCAACATCGGTGACCGCCCAGTGCTTCCGATGAATACCATTTTAAAAGGATAACTATTTTGGAGTTAAAGTTTTATAGCTAAATGAAGATCGGTTCGGGAAGTGACTATAGGTCATCCTCACGATAAAAATGACAAGAAGCCTCGGGTTGCCCTAGGATCCTAAGCCTATTATCCTGAAACTTCAAGGGTTTCTACTTTACATTTTATTTTATTTAAATTTCAGTTTTCCAAACAACACCCCTCACTGTTTTTATCACTACCTTAAAATCCAAATCGAATTCACCATTTTGGCCTTCCTTTGTAAAATCATTCGCATGGAAAGGCAATCAGAGTTCGACCCTAGAGGCGCTATCTTGCGAGTAATTTTGCTACGATGTAGGACTCTGAGATATAAATTTTGTTGATTCCGGAACACCTACTTTGGCACGAATCATAAGTCGCCAGTAACTCAAAGGACGAGATTTTTACGAAAATCTTGGAAGTCAAGAAATTGATTGAGCTAAGTTCAGTTAAAATAAATTGAACTAAAAAGAAATAAATTGTTTCGGAGAAGTCCATGCTTCGAGAGCTATGCGTGGGTACCAAACTCTTGGAGTTTCGTCAAACTCCATAAGGTAGGGAATTTTCCTCATTGGGTTATTTCTAGTCTAAAGGTCATTTAATGGCTTGGGGTTTTTCTTAGAGGCTTTAAAATTCAGTCCCAAATTTTTGGGACTAAGTGTAGAAATTTTTAGGAATTTTAGAGACTCTTTTTGAACTGTTCGGGCTGAATTTTTGGTATTTTTGGGCGGTCGAACAAGATTTTAGGGTGAATATTGGAAATTTTTTGGGGCGGATTCGGCCGATCCTCAGTTGGGTTCGGGTTTAGTTTTAATCCGGGATATTGTCTCTTGAGGTTTTGTTGAATTTTTTCAATTATCACTAAAAATTTGATAGATGGAACCACCAGGTTCATGGCCGTGAAGGGACCGAGAGGTGCCTTGTTTATGTGGATCCGAGATTTGGGCCATTTTGTGTGTTATTGTTGGAAAAATAAATAACATGATGTTGTGTGTAAAAATCATGTTTATATATACTTGCTTGACGTATTAACATAGAAATTTTGATAAATGAAAATTATATGTGGGAAATATAATTATCTGAAATTTATAAATTCGTACATATATAGCATGACATTGCATGAAGCCGACATGATTGCATTTATATGCAGTCACATTACATTGAGTCGGGTGTGGAGTGCATCGTCTTGTCAATTCACCATTCTTGGTGAATGTATGGTGAGCTCGGAAATGGGACAACATCCAAAATCGAGACTCACGGTTGTATAAAACAATAATAATAATAATTTTTGTGTGTTTGGGTGAAGCAAGATGGGACAGATCCCCCCTAGGGTGAAAGACTCAAACATTATTCTTGGTAAGACATATGGATCCAACGATGAAAGTTAGCAAAAGTGTTAGAAGGCGTTGCGAAGCCTGCGGTGAGACTCCAGAAATTTGCAACCCAAATAAACACACGAGATTTGATAAATTAAAATTAGAGAGTTGTCCAATGGTTGAAGTCAATGGGTGAAACACTAATGACTCAGTTTCTTCACACTAAAAGCAGGTGGTGAGTGGAGTAGGTCAGACTGGGTCATGTGGGCATGAGGAGTCCTTGCATCCCATACATGACACGTAATATTTAAGTATAGATCGTATTATTTATATGGAATGTGATCGACGTTTTCTACGTGCTGGGTTATCGCATGTGCATTTTAGGCTGTGGAGTAGCCCTCAGAGAAGAAATTTAATGCCATCGTCACTCTCATGGGACTCTTTCGTGTACAAGGAGGTACAGGGAGGCAACCTCCAACGAGGCCGCATTGAGGAAAGAGGTCGATGTGGCCTAGATATTACCTTTCAGACAAAGTATTTTGTATAAAATAATTGTAACTAAATCTTTACCATTGCCTAAATAGTTTCCGTATGTAATTATGGTAAGAGGGCCATGATCGGACTCTTACGAACTGTAATTAAGCATTTTATTTTCTTATATTTTAGATTTAAATGTGAATGAATAGGTAGCTTAAAACGACGTGTATATCGATACGGACAGACATGGTAATTCCTGTGGTCAATACTACTTACTGAGACCGATGGGTTATGATTACACCAAGATATAGGTTGTGGCTGTCAAGTGTGAGCTCCTGAACAAATGGAGACTCGATTGGTGAAAAATATGATCCCGATAAACGACACACAGTGTGGTATCGGGGTCATCCCCAACCACGGTGAATCACCTGGTGCTGATCGGGCTGTCAACTGACCTCGAAAAATCAGTAAGGCCACATCACGTAAAGCCTAGTACAGCGTCATCTCTAAAAAAGGAGGGACCATGCGATACTTTAACAACACGCTACCTTCTCGAATGGCTATTGCAGGTAGGATTCGTATAAACTACCAGAAATTAAATAAGACAACCAAAAAGATTATTTCCCCACTTCCGCTCGGATCAGACGCTGACCGTCAAGGTGGCATGAGTATTACCATTTCTTGAACGAGTAATTGGATCATAATCAGATCACTATATCACAGGAGGACTAAGAGAAAACAACATTCACATGCCTGTATGGTATGCTTAGTGCAAATCTCTTCTGGGCTATGTAACACACCGGCACGCTTCGCCGCATGATGGCCATATTTTTATTACGGTGAGAGGAACAATTGAAGTGTTCAAGGATGATTTCTCCGCTAGGAAATCCTTTGATAATTTCCCGGGAGAACCCGAGATAAACACTGATAAGATGAGAACCAACCTAGTGCCAATCGAAAAGTGTCACTTCAGCGGCGAAGGAAGTCATCAGATCGGTACCAAATATCAAAAAGAGGAACCGATAGAGATGTTTCAATATTGAAACAATAGAGAAGCTACTTCCCCATCTTCAATGAAAGGAATAAGGAGCCAGACGCCTCTAAACTCCGGTCCGCTGACAACCCACAACCCGCTGAATACTCTTGGAATGTGGGGTAACCCGGTTAATTACCTGAGAAAATCGTGCAGAGTCCCATTTATACTGGGACTCTACCGCCGTATAACCTTGTCCCAATAGTCAACAATGACTACAAAGGGTCTATACGCAGTAAAATAACTGCATCCCTCAGCCCTCAGATCAACACTCAACAAAAATATATCCAACTATATACAATAGTTTTAAAAGTAAGAAATTATTTTATACAAACATATATTAAAATTATAGAATTTCTAATACATGTCATATTATATTAATACCAAAGCTACAACCCCGCTTTCTTCTAAACGCTCTAAGATGAGCCATCTCCTCGAACGCCCCGACTCTAAAATAATATTCCTCGACAGGCGAGCTATCGCTTAGTGCGAATCCACCCCTAAACGGGTTGTTCTCACCTAAGCATATGCAATGTCTAAATGTAAACAAATACACTGGCAAATTGCATCCACTCAACGCTCCAAATGCCCGCTCCCATGTCTCGAGTCCTCACCGACTCCCACACTTGCCTAAGTCATGTGGATGAGAAAACATCATTTTCAAATAAAACTTATCATTTCTTGAAAATACACTACCGAAATATTCAATAAAAATATGGGACTACCCTCCGAGGCGAATATAAAGTTGAGAACCTTCCAAAATAATACACTGCTCCCTCCACGGTAATTGTAAGACCATCTCCCCAAATACCATTCCTCCAAAAATCATCCTATGAAATTCCTTTCAACATTTTGTTTTCAGAAAATCATGTCACACACACTCCACTCTAGGTTACCCCAAGTGCATATGAAATACTATTAAGGCTTGCTCAAATACAATTTATATAACATATGCAATATATTTCCTCATCATGCATATATTTATATAATTTAAATCACATAAACAACATGTTATATAAAATCTCAATATATTACACAAAAAATTAGCTCACATGGGCTAATTTTATCAAACACGGTTAAACTGATCTAAATCTCACTAAACTCAAACACATTTTCATAAAATATTTGTGAATAATTATTCATGTAGAATAAAGGGAAATCTTTCAAGCATTATTCACTACTAATCATCCAACACGGCTCACCAGAACCCGAATTTCATAGTCATTTCGCCTCACACACCACCATATAATTTATAGCATAAATTATACACTAGCAAAATTAAATGGGGCCTGGGTGGATCACAATGACCGGTCTAAATGGGTTCCATAATTCTTACACTGGTCCCAAGTTTGGGACCGACTAAAACTCGCCACTAAGACTGGCTGTAAACCAACCGAATCATCAAACAAAACACTTAAAAAAAGAGGTAAAGCAAGTAGGATAAACCCCTAATTCACGGGGCGTCGGTCGAAACTCCCTAAAACAGTAATACCTTACGCTAAGCTCCTCAAGTCACAGAGAACCGCCATCGTGGAACTGAGAAAGGATTAGATAGTCATCGCTGATTCGAGAGAAATACGATCTCATTTAAATATCAAACAATTTGCAGATCCTTTTTTCTTTTATTTTATTTAGTAAGAGATGATCCACGAGATGACTTATCCCGTGATGACATGATGTTCCAAATATCACTATGTCCCCTGGCGGATTTTCTTTGCATTTGGCACTTATCTACATCCATCTATCCCCCCGACCTTACAATACAAATACATGGAGTATTACTGCCAGGTGACTTTTTGATACTTCAATTATTTTTGATGAGAACTGATAATCGGTTCGAATGTAGAAATCAATATCTGACTCATTGATGGTCCACACGGTAGCCAGATCATGAGACGATCCAACATGAACCGTCATCATCCCGAGATCCAGAAAATCCCTTAACCCCTACTAAAATTACGATTTTGCCCTTCTTCCAGAAATTGGAATTTTCTCGGGTCTTACAAGCTTTCTAAGTTACACAGGATTCTACAAGAGATTCATAAAAGATTTCTCCAAAATAGCTAAGCCCCTGTCGAATCTGCCTGTTCAAGGAGCGCCCTTTGAGTTTGATGATTAGTGTTCCAAAAACAGTTTCGTTTCTCAAATGAATCAGAGTCGCACCTATCAGAAGAGCACCATAATGGACCTTCCTTTTGAATCGATGTATGATGTGAGCACGCTAGGCTAGGCATAAATCTAAGGCAAAAAAGGGAAAGTAAACATTTTAGGTTATCTATTATGCGAGCTAGACGCTGAATGGCACAATCCAATCAAGTGCAAACAACCCAAAAGAATCACGCGACAGGTTCTATATTTCACAAGTTCACCAGATTTACTGTACAGGTAATATAAAGATGATCAATATTCGAAATGGCAATGATCTGATGATTTGGCAGGCACTTTTAACCTGATCGATGGCGCGGTACTGGTTTATTCAAGAATTAACCAGAAATAAAGAGGGGCAGTGTGAACGCAAAACTGGAAGAGAAATGCACCATCCTTCACGATCTGCGCGGAAAGAAATTTGGTTCCCCGATGAACAACCGGCAATGACAGGAAAGAGTTTAGTACATGGGTCGGCAGATTTCGTAATTTATTTGCAAGATACCCCCGCGATCATTTGATTTCATAAAGAAGATAGTTTTTCTCGCATACAAAGCACTTCACGCCATCGTATAAACTATCCCTGATATTATTTGTAATGATAAGATAAGAGTGTCCTGCAAGAGGAAACATAAAAGAGCCTGTAACCATTATCATGCCAGTACAAAAGCACTCAAATAGTACAACAAGAAAAGGCAATTTCACCTGATCTATCGCCCATCTTTGGTTCAAGAGCGCACACTATTTTGTGTCCATCGGTGTTATTATCAAAACGATGAGCTGTTTTGCAATCTATTTTAGAGGAGTTGTTTGATATGGATCTTATGGTCTTCTCTATCTTTGTCAACCAGATTCCTTCGTCGGATTATTGCTTTCTAAATGGATGAGCTGATGTTCCGCTCAACCACGATGCAAAGCGGAGCAAGCTTCTCCTGAATACAGATCAATCAGTCTTAACTCCGGCGGTACGATCGCTGTATGTAAACATGATTTTGTGTCAACAAATTCATTGATACCAATGAGAAACATGAATGCAGAATCAAGATTTATAACAAGACTTCAGATCCTCACCACAAAATCATTTATTGGCAAGTAATGAACAGAGAAATCAACTCATCTTTAGAGAAAACCCGTCACTAGCCCAAGAAGATTAAGTGAAAGTAGATGACGCCCCCAAAGTACATAGAACACCATCCACACACCATCGAATGTCACCTATCCAAAGCCAAAGTGTCCTTGAAAGCGTGTCAATTTGCTCGGAATTGTGGAGTACAGGAGCATACTAGGCAATCCGTAGTAATCAATATGGATAAGAAGATGGCCTGTGAGAAACCCATGTTGCTGCACCAAATGAATTCAGGAGGAGTTCCACAAAGAGGAGTAATGAACGCTAAGATATATAAAGAAAGTGCATTTAAAACTGCACGATAAGATATTGTAAGGGAAAGAGTTGAGCCGGCCGACCGGTCCTCTTATTTAAACTCTACCAAACTTTCCCAAGGAATAAAGTCAAGGTGCTGGGACTAATTATCAGGATCTGTGTTTTTCCTGATGGGAGGAGCGGAAATTATGCACTCCAGAAAGGAACTTTAAAGTTGAATATACAATGATTTTAACGCTGCATTTCAGAGAGCAAGGTGCCATACATCCGATCACGCCAAAAATAGAGCATAGTGGGAGTTCATGCGCTTCAGAATCTCGAATATTGAAATTGTGTGGAGTCGAAGGACGACATTGGAAACAAAGAGCTACTTAGGAGGCAACCCAAGCCTTTTGATGTTTTTCTTTCCAGAGTGTAGTTCTGGTGTTTGTGGTTTTACATGTTTTCCTGCTTCTTTCTCTTAAAAAGCCCTCCTCACTTTTTTTTTTTTTTCTGAGCACATAAAGCCTCAATTTGAAAATGCTCTGCTTTGTTTATTTTCGGTGACCCAAGATAGTAGCACAGTAGAGGGAGCTTGTTCGAGAAACCCATTCCAGAGTACGAGGGGTTGGAACTCATTCAGTTGAGTTTTCTACTAGAAAGTTTTCGTAAAATAATTGAAATTACCTTCAGAATCGCCAAGACGCTGCTATGAATCGAGATGATTCATTAGTTATTACAAGTGGAAGAGGAGTATGATTCATTAGTTATTTTTTAGTGGCCAGAGATTACCAAGTGAATGATAAATGTTTTCAGTGATATAGTGGAATCTTACTTTATTTTAATTTTTTTTATCATGGTTTCATGATATATATATATATATATATATAGTATATATATATATATATATATATATATATATATATATATATATATATATATATATATATATATAGTTCTTTAGTTTTTTTAATTTTTAAACATTATGACAAGTACTTATTTATCCAAACACTTCAATTTTATAAGTGCTTAGAATGGTCTTTTTAGTAATTTCAGCTATTATAAGTGCTTGAGTAGTAATGCTTCCAAACACCTTAAAATGATGCATAAGCGCTTTTTAAAATATGCATCCAAACACAAATAGCTTATTGAATAAAACACTTATGACATAAGCTCTTATAATAAACCTTATAAAACAAGTGCTCTAATTGGGCTCGCTTATCCAAAGAGAGCTTCTTTAATGCGTGAGAGTTATTTAGGTATTAAAAGAAATAATCGCTTGGTCACTATTTAGCATGTTTTTTTAGTATCACCCTTTTTACTCTTTGCATTTATTGCTTTATTAAATTATTTTCTCAATGCAATGTTAACATTATTCTCCTTAAATAGATGTGCAGTTATCAAGTAAAGTAATAAATATTCTCCAATGAATCAAATATAGTCTCTAAATTAGAACTTTAAAACAAAATCAATAATCCCTTTTATCAAATTAAAATGTAATAGAACTAGTACCAATAGATACACAAATGATTGCAATATCAAATTGTCTGATATAATACCTCCATCCAATTCAAACCGAACAAATGTAAAGCCAAATTATTTAAAGAATAAACTCAAATTTAATAATTCAAAAACCATTAAAATTATATAACCTCAAGTCATTATAAATTTATATGCTTGTTCAGAACATTATTCTTCATTTCACTTAAATGGTCATTCTTCCTACTAATAAATTTTCGACTATTTAATTGGTTCTGTGGAATATCATTTACTATTAGTTGAAACCATTCCCTTATCAAATTCATCTAAAATTTTCTTCTTTATTAACCTCTTTTACATTTTCCTAATTAGTGTTTAGTAAGAGGGATAGAACTTATGTTACCTCCAACCTTTGCTCATGTATCTCTAGCTGTCCTGCATTAGCCCTGAATGACATACACTAAATTTGTTGCCATAGTTATTTAGAGAATAATTAAGAAGTATGAGGTGCATGATATGAACATACCATATGTTCTTTTCTTTTTCTTGTAACTTTTTTATCTGAATAAATCTTAACAAGAAAATGAAATACACATGAACCATCACACCCCAAAACCCACTCTAAGGACATGACGATCATTTCATATCTCAAGTCTAAAGGCTCAAAGTGTAAATGGGATCCAAAAAACTTCTTCGTGATTGGTACCATGAATTGGTTGTTCCGCTTTAAAGTAGAAAATACAAAATTCCGCATGTGTAACACCCCGTCCCGAGAAGGTATACAGTACATGTAACTGTAGGGGCGTATACGAATACCAAGTGTCACATTGTGGTATCTTGGAGATGAAATGGTGAAATGATAAATTTATGGAACCCGGAATGTGATGCTAGAAGAAGGGTAAAATAGTAATTAATCAAAATGGGACATAAATGACATAATCAAAGAAGATAGTATGCCAAAATAAAAATATCAAAAGTTGAAATACAACTGTTGAGAGATGGAGGACCTCTTTGCAATTAAGGGAAATATGAAACTATAAATAGGAGATGAGACAAACAAAAATCTCATTCGGTTTCTCCTCGCTGGGCTCCACGCTTAAAGAAGAGGAAGAGGAGGAAGAAGCAAGTGGGAGAAGACCAAACCAAGGTATGTTTTCATCTTGAAATCATGGGTATTTTGGATTCTAAGGTTTCGCTCAGAGATTAGTTCTTCTTTTCAGTGGTTTTGTGGGAAGAGATCACCCAAACTCCTGATTTGTTGAGGCTATGGGTAAAACCCTAATTGGTGAAATTAACATAAATCCTCCCTATTTATATGGTTTTGTAGGAATTGGTGGACCTGGGTTAAATCTGTAGGATTTCACTTCAGTGGTTTGGTTATATGAGGTTCCAAATCACTAATTCAAGTGTTACGAGTGGTTTTCGATGAATTCCATGTTGATTCTCGAGGTATTATGGAATATAGAAGCCGTATGAAGAGAATTGGTACCAAAGATGCAAAATTAGCATTTATGGGCAAAATTATGAGGCGGTACTGCATTAAAACAGGGTGGTACCCCAGACCACTCCAACAAGTCAATCTGCACCAAGATCGACATAAGTGGCAACTCAGACTACCTTTACAGAATGTGTTCGCATCGTACCAAAATGTGAGTGGTACTGGTACCACAATCGCCTAAAATGCCCATAATGCTGTGATTTTGCATAGTTGTTTCAAATCATACAATCGAGCAGTATAAGAACCTTATTGTAAATGATTAAGAGAGGTTCAAATAAGATCGAACTCAATGAAAACGAGGCAACTCGGGCACGCCGGGCTTAATTGAGTGTGACTAAGTACTAGGAAGTACATTAAGATTATGCGTTTACGTAGGCGATTAATGTGTTCACCGTATTCGTTTGAGTGTGTAGACTAAAAGCAAAGGCGGGAAAGCCAGGAGTCAGGCTCAAGGCTTAGTAAGCAAAAAGGTGAGTGTTCTAAACCTATTTTTCAATACTAGTGTATTATATTATAAATTGTTTTACACTGGTATTTAATGGTTTTGAATTGTTAAACCATGTTTCAAGCAAGCAATGAGTTTAGTAAGCAAACAATGGTTTTAATTTAAACCATATTTGAAAAGCAAGCAATGAGTTTAGTAAGCAAGCAAATGGTTTTGAATTATTAAACCATGTTTCAAGCAAGCAAGCAAGGCAAAAGAATATTTTCGAAATGTTCAACTAACCCAAAGAAAGCGCTATTGTCGCTCAGTTAACAATATGCATCACATAGGGATATCATTCATGCATTTTAGATCTGGCTCGGGTCGACAAACTTAGGCCGCTTAATTTGGCACGAAAGGGAGACCAAGTAACGTGACAGGAGTATATATAGGGTTAATGTTAACTAAATTATGGTGATGGAGACCTAGGGCTTGACCTGCACCATTTGCTTTAAAAAGGTGAAGTGAAGTGCGCCCAGCCCTTTCACCTGGTGAGCTGACTGAGTCCGAAATGCACCCAAGCATCTTCCGCCAATTCCTGTGCCCCGTGGTTCATCAGTGGTACAATAAGCAAAGGCCTCCAAGGGTTGATGATTTATAAGCATGCTTTATATACTTTGAATACATCGGTGCACGCTTGAGCCTAAGCCCTGTGGTTTGTTTTAAGGCAAACTGGCCGAGCCTAAGCTCCCGCTTTTATTTCAAAACAGAGCCGTCGAGCCCAGTTCCCATGGTGATTTTAGCAAACAAGCTGAGCCCAGTTCTATTCGATTATAAAGCTGCCGAGCCTAGGTTCGTGTTTATAAAAAGTTTTTGAAACTTTTTAAAGCAAGAGGTTTATGAAAAGTTTTTATAAACTTTTAAAGAAAAGCAAAGCAAGAAAGGAAGCAAGAGATTTGAGAAAAGTTTTAGAAACTTTTAAAGCAAGCAAGAGATTTGAGAAAAGTTTTAGAAACTTTTAAAGCAAAGTAAGCAAGCAAGGCTTCTGGAAAATATCTTGTAAAAGAGAGTTTTACGGTCTTGAGATGTTTTCTGAAAAAGCAAAACATTTTATAAAGCATACACTCACCGAGCCTGCTTAAATTTTACTATTTTGTGTTTTAAAACTATTTTCCGTACAAGCACTGACGCTGAGCATAGTAGATTCTCCGACATTTGTAATAAAGGCTGTAATTAAGAATATTTTGTAAGGAAATACTTGAATTTTTGTATTGCAGTATATGTATGTACATAGTATAGTTTGTGAAAATGTATTGAGCCTGAGGCTCTATTAAGAGAATCACGTTGCCATATTCGAAACAAGTAAATCAGGTGTACAAGAAAAGGAAAATCTTACAAAGAGTTTTCAGCTAGGGCAAGACGCTTTCGCTTCACAGAATTTCTAGTCGTTAGAGGTAATCTACTGGGATTTCGTGAGTGGCACAAGACACCCACGCTAGTAGGTGGGGTGTGTCAACATGTCTCAAATTTCAAATTTTAAAGCTAAAACATTAACTAAAATGTTATTGTCTAAATAACTTTACATTAGATAATTCTAATGGGGATTTGAGCAATTTAAAACCATTAAAAGTATATAAGCTTCGAGGTCATTATGACAGCTTAGATAAAAATAATAATCCGATCATATGGGCTTGTTCGGGCTAATTTTGTGGCTAGTCATTTCAGTTCACAATGGTGTGGATTTTTTTATGGGCATTACATATGCCACACCGCCTTTAGGTTGGAAGTATTATCACTGTGATACGCTGATAATTGTTGCCTGATGAACGCCGATATGGGTATGCTTGTATTGACATTGAAATGAATGTTTGTTTAAAATTATATGCATGTGGTAATTGTCCATTATACATGCAAGTGTATGGTTTATATCAGTCTATATAAGATTCATTATACATGTGATATTGATTTTGACATGCAATGGTGCATCACATTGCATATGCATGAGAACATTGCATTTCATGGGTGTGAGTGTATGGTTAGGATCAACATCGCATTTGGTGATTGATGGGTGGGCTAGATACCGTTGGACGAAGTTCAACAGAGTCTCACGGTTGTACGAATGGAAACTTGCCTGGGTAATGAAGAAGAAGGGCTAGATAATTCTCGAGAAAGACCTTGCCATCGGTTCATTACACTCTAACGTTGAAAGTCCAAAAAGTGTAAAAGGAGTGCGGAGCCTGCTGTGAGACTCCAAAATCCGCTGCCTACAAAAGACACATGGTTTGAATATGAAATGATCATTTGAGGTGTAACATCCAACAAGTTTTGGTTTGTAAACAAATTGATGAGCCAAATGATCATCGATGTAATCCACTAATGATGATTTTATCACACATTGGCATTGCATTGTGTGATGAGAGCCTGCAGAACTCTGGGTTATGGTGCATGAGGAGTCTCATTTCATTTCATAGCATGACATGTATAATTCCCAGTTAGAATCAGTATATATATATATTGAATGTCATGTGAAATCAGAAGTGTAAACATTGCATGTGCACTTAAAGTGTGAGTAGCCTTTGCAGGAATTACTCTATCGCGTGGCTCACCCTCTACAGAAAACATTTCAAAGCGGACTTACGCAGGACTGCCTTCATCCGAGGCCGCAAAGGTGAAGAAAGTCGACGCGGTGGCTTTATAATTACTTTTGTAATTATTTTGTAAAATAACTTGGAACAAATTATTTTTGCAAATACTATTATGTAAAGAGTTGTAATTGAACCCATATGGACCGCTTTTAATATACTTACATGTTTTTATATATGAATGTGATAAATGGGCTCGATGTGGTCAATTTTTACTCATAAATGTGGACCTAATGCGGTCATTGTGTCAGACGCCCAGACGGGTCATGTGATCGTATTATTGTACAAAAAGGTTTTAACAGAACTCCTCGTATTAAAGGAGACTATGTCTTATTTTGTCAAATTATGGATCCCAGAATGAGTTATTTAAATGAATGTGACGAAAGCTACACGATATCCACAAGCTTTCCACAGTTAATGGACGATCAATGTATCTCTAATCTCAAGGCCATAAGTAAAATTTAAACCACTATAAAACAAGAATATTTTGTATAATCTACTAGTATACGTAAAAGGTTGATCGATTGTCACTCTTTAAATGCTATCGAGTTCCCACTCTTAAATAGAGGAGGATCCCTTACATGTTATTAATTTGATGAGACTTATCAGATATCTTCAACCATCATTTCTCTGATAACTTTACCTCGTGGGTAGAGATTTATGCATTCATTAAATGAGCATATCAGAGAGTAAAAATTTTTGTGTCGACTCTCACGAGCTCGAAGTATGAAATATCTTGGGTCGAGAGAGTGTCTCATTGTGCTTAAGGAGAAAACTTCTAGTGTGTAATGTTTGGAAGGGAATCATGAAGAGCCCATTTGAGCCATAATCCAAGCGTAAAGAAGCCTGATTTGTTGAACTCAAGTGTATATAGCTTGAAGAGGTGCCCATCGAGCCATAATCCAAGTGTAAAGTAGTTCGGATTGAGCTTTGAACTTTAAGTGTGTATAGCTTCTGAAGAGGTGCCTACTGGAGCCATAACCAAGGTAAAATAAAGAAGCCTGGTCGAGTCACACTGAAGGGAACCCCCACCGGTCAAGGTTAGCGAGAGCCGGATGTAGGCAAGGTGTCGCAATTAATATAACCGGTTTTTCTTTCTCTATCCTTATCTTTTTACTTTATTGTTATTGCATTAAATTGATTATTTATTGTTGTTGTGCAAAAAGTTTTTGAGAAAACCAATTCACCCCCCCGCCCCCCACCACCACCCTCTTGGTTAGATTGCAAGTCATATCGAATCTCTCACTGCATGCCATCTAATGCCCACTATCAGAGATGATATGGAAAAAGCTCTCATGATGAGCGAGAATGAGGTAAGAGACAAATAAAAGAGGCTCTTTAGAAATGATTTTATACTTACTGATTTTGAAATGAACTGCCATCTTATTTTTGAAGCTATTTCTTCCTCTAACGCTTTACTTCGAAAGAAGCCATTAAACCGAAATAATTATATTTAAAGAATTAAACATGGGATCTTAGTCGATTTACCTTCATGAGCAAACTATTGGTTATAAGGCGGATTTCAAAAGAAAATATTTCTAGACGGTTCTATTGAAAATATAAAGTTGTGTTAGTGTTCAAAGTTTCTTCACTAAACAAAATGTTGACTATTTTGATATACTGGTTTTTGTTACTAGGATTTCTTCCATTCGCTTTTGATTGTTTTGGCTTCTATTCATAAACTTATTATCCATCAAATGGATGTTAAACCGCTTTTTTAAATAGACAGAGGAAGAAATATATATGTTACAACCCTAAGGTCAGATACACTCGACAAGAAAATAAGGTCTGCAAATTGAACAAGTCTCTAGCTATCGTTTAAAACAAGCACCACCATGGCATGAGAAATTTGATAATGCTTTGTTGGAAATGGGTTTATCATTGAAATGGGGTAAATGTGTGTATATACAAAGCGTACAAGAAAAGAATTTTGTAATCATTATATCAGATGTAGACGATATGTCATTCGCTCTAACCTCGAGCGTGGTACATAGTACTAAGAATTCTTAACTTCATAGGGTTTGACATGAAAGATATGGAGGAAGCTAAGGTAATTTCAGTGCAAGATCACAAGGATTTGGTGATAAGATATCGCTATCACAATAACATTATGTTGAGAAATACGTAAGAGGGTTCTGGAGATTTTCGATGTCAAACCCGTGAGTACCCCTTATGTCACATAATAACCACTATTTAATGAAAACGCAGGTGATCATGTGGTCAAGCTGAGGGCACAAATTATTGGAAGTTCGATGCATTTGATGAACTTTTTAGACATGACATAGCATATGCAAGTGTGTAGATTAAGAAGTTATAATGATAATCCCAATAATGATCATCGATGCATTACCTAGACTAATGAAAACTTAAGGGGTGCCATGAACTATGGTATCCTATATAGTGGATTTCTAGTCAGTTGAAGGATACAATATGCTAACTCGACTTCGATTCGATGAGATAAAATCCACACAAGCGATTACTTCTTTACTGGGGAGGTGGTACATGCTTGGAGAAACTATCTAAACAAACTCATCACATTTCCTACCATGGACAGGTTTATATTCTTAATTTGCTGGTGAAGAGGTTTAGTGGTCGAGAACTTCCTACCAGACTTTGGGAATGCAAAATTGACACTCGGGTCTCTATGAACAGATTGCACAAAGAATATCGATCACAAAGAATAGTTATCTAATTTCAAAATAAACATATTCGTCTAAGACATGAGTTCGTGAAACAGTCAAAGCAAAGAGATGAATTATTTCATTGACTATGTAAAGTCATGAATTTTGACCCATCCTCTAACTAAGCCTCAAGAAAATTAAGTTTGAAAACACTGAGTGGAAGAGACTGGCTTCAATATGTGAGATTAGTAGCTGATTGAGTAGAACCCAACCATTATGATCGATCCACAAAGAAGGTTCATATGGGTAGTAAATAAGCTACTGTTAACCCGCTTAGCACCAAACTAAATTATCCCTTCCTATGTTTGCGGGTTATGGTACTATGTGCCATATTCTCGAGAGGTCGAAAGTTATATGCCTTTAATGATTTACATATGAGATCACCGTGGGCGTGAGGGGGCCAGCTTCTATGAAAATGGTTCGGGCAAAATTTCTCTAGAGCACTTATAAATTCAACCAGGCATATGTGAGCTGCCTAGAACAGCATGGTTAACTGTGCTGAATAGCAAGAGAACTCAGATGTGGGTGGTGTCGATGATAAGGTCCCTAATCTACTACAAGAGTACTATGTCTATAGAACTACAGCCTTACTTAATACTGGGAATTAAATCTTATTCATCCGTGTTTGGTTCATAGTTCATTGAACAATTCAAATTTAAGGCACTAACACTTCCATATTCCAAACAAAGTGTTTTAAATACAATTTTTTAATACAACCTTCCTGCTTGAAAACGTGGGATTGTTAGTAAACAATGGTTTTTCAAAAAGGTCTTGTCTTACATAGAAAAAAGATAAGAGTCTTTATCGGTTTGGACATACAACTCAATTATGGGCTTGTACATGACTTGGAGAAAGCAGAGTCCTCACAAGACAAGAAATGTAATAAACTTATTTCAATGCAATCAATTAAATTCTCACCCACTTCTTCTCACAAGTGGGATATACCTTTAGACATACATTCGCCATTTCCAAATCAATTTTGTTTTTGTTTGCTCAAATAAACCAAACGTCCAAGCTCATAAAATCATGGTAAATTCAAACGGTTTGATTTAATTCAATTCTAACAATTTATTTTGTATTTTATTCATGTATACACTTTTCATTCTTGTACCGCAACTTACAATAATCACTAATTTTCATCTCCAATTTGAATCCTACGATAACCTGCTCATCTATGTTGCTTGTTCCTGCTCTAGAGCCTTCGTTGTTTTATACATGTCTCAGCTTACATTCTTTTTCTCCAAAATTGCCTCCATTTTGGCTGTGGCTAACGCACCTCTCTCCCGAGGATGCGTTTTATACATCTCGCTTACATTATTTTTTCCAAATCGCTTCTCTCGCTTTACAGTACACTACACTCTTCTCCCGCTTTCATACGCTACTATTTTCGCTGGTTTCATTCCTTCGCTCTTCGTTTATAACAATATTCGGGCTTATGCCGCGCGCTGAGAAGGTATCATGAGAAGATCAACGTAGGCCGGAAAATGCTTCAGTAAAATACGCAACTAAGACATACTATTCCATACACCATAAACGCATAATGTTCCAAACTCGCCTCATCGTAAAGAAGTGGCTCGCATTGTAACAAACTACCATGGCCGCCGTAACGATGTATAAAGATATGTTAGAGCCGCACAACACCTTTTCGGCAAGTGTTTCAAAACTTTAGTCGATCCGGTAATTATGGAAAGAAATGCAATGACGAGGGTGACCGAAACGGAGAGAGAGCAATCAGAGATGAAATTATGGAAGACAATAAAGCTGGATGCCGCTTCGTCCGTCGCTGCCTTCCCCCGTGAGGGCCGCCCCCGCAGCTGGTCGTTGTCATACACAATGCCGCTTACAACCGTTGCCACTAATGAGCATGAATCGGAGGTAAAGGATTAGCCACTCCTCATTCTTATCAAATTCATGTCTCCATGAACACCTCTAATCTCCACTGCTTATTCATTGTTCCGATCGTAAAGAAATTCCTGCAATAATGCTTCAATGACTGACATGGTCACGGAAGATTAACAAGGGGCCCTAAGATTAATTAATACTGGGAAACTTTGTTTCAACCTATCGATTCGGAATAATCAGAAAAACGATTTAAAAGCAACAATTACAAAGAAGATAAAAGAATACAAAATACATGATCGATATTAATTTCACAAAAATAATTGTGTTTCGCTATGATAATATTATTTAGGCAACAATCTTAATAAACTACGGGTATTATCTTAATAAAACTCGTAGCTACTACCTTAATGAATAGTATTAAGATAGTACTTACATTTATTAATGTAATACCTAGGTAATACTTTTATATCTAAAATACAATCATTATTTTCTCTGTGAAACCGTATTGAATCATGCACATTATATTTTTTAATGTCTACCTTGTAAATACCTCAAGGTTGTTTTAACAAGGAAACACAAGTTTCTTAAACGTTTTCGGGATACTCGTTTTTTTTCTAAAATTAACCAATAGAAAAAGAAGAATATACCTAAACTACTTGATTTACGTATTCCGTGTAGGAAGCTGTAGGAAAGCATTACGATCATCTAAGGTTGCAGCAACATGCAAATACAAATCGCCCTCGGCATCAATAGCATGAAACACTTCGCCAAGAGGATTCCGTCGACTAATAGCTCAGAGGCCGGCAGCCTATTTTCGATCGACAAAAGAACTATATTATTGCTCTTCTCGAAGCTCATTCAAATGGCCATAAAACCTCAGAGGATTCGCTTACCATTTCAATTATCCCACTCACTGCAATTATTACTGTGTCTCCCCTATTTTTAAAACCTCCTTTCCATTGAAAGCCTTTTTGATTCTCCATCATCCGCCAAACGGAGCTAAAAAAACAAAAATTTAGCGATACGATAAATTGATCAAATCATAGACTTCGCTAATAAAGATAGAAAAGGGACAGAGGATCAAGTCCTGCTGAAGCAGGAGAGAGGTGACGAGAGATTGAGAGATGAGAGGAGAGAAAGGGAAAGAGTTTTGACAAATGGATGCGAGTTTACACGTGGTGAATGGAACAGGTTATTGATTTGGTTTTAAAGTGGATGGCAAACAATTCTTCATATCATTTGTGATCTAAGTACTATTTGAGTTTATCTTCCTACATAAGTATTCTTTGATAACGGTAGATATTTAAGAGCTTATAAAAATAGTTTGCATGATTTCCTATAAGCTACTTTAGCTTGTTTCCAAATAAGCTTCATGGAGAAGCCTATAAAAATCGCCAAAAACAAATTATACAAAGACTAAAATTGGTCATCTTAATGATAATAATGTCCTTCAAAAATACAGAAACAATCTTTAAAAATTTATGTAAAAATAGGTAAAATATTTAAAATCCTATAAAAAAGGAAAATTTTGTGAAAACAATGAAATAAATTCAAAAATATGTAAAATTAGTAAAATTTTGAAAAAATTATGTAAAAATTCAAAATATAAACAACTTCCGAAAAATTTATGTAAAAATTGTTAAAATTTTGAAAATTATTATTAAAATATGAAAAAATTTAACATATAATTAAAAATAGAAAAACTATTGATGATGCAGAGAGAATAATGATATTGATGATGATTTTCTTTATTTAGAAATTGATACAACATCCATAAGTATTTATTTTGTTTCGAAACTTAGAATTTTTGTAATGATGTGGAAAGTACTAATGGTGTGTTTGTATATTGCCTTTATTTATTTTGGAAAATGTTTGTGATGATGGGAAACACTAGTGATTTTTATTTTATGTTTGATGTCTTTTCTTTATTGTATTTTATTATTAGATAAAAACTATAGACAATATTTAGTGAGATGTATAATTTTTATTTATATTAAGTAGAGTGTGCATCACTTAAAAAAGTCTGCGCCTCAAGTGTACCTTCCGCCTCAAGGCCTCAAGAGGCTTTTGTGCCTCCATACGTATTGCACCTTAAATAATTATGAGTATATGGTATAACACGTTTCAATTTATAGAAAGCATCCAAATTAAAGATTTTAATGAAAAAAAATGGAATATTTTAGTTTTTATAATCTATTTGATGCATATGAAACAAAAATCAAGCATTTAGAGCATTGCCTATTAGTTATTTTTTTATACTTTAGATCGTGGCTTAATCATGAATGTTTTTTATATAGTGAATTCTTTATTTTATTTTAATTTTTTTATCATGGTTTTCATGATATATATATATATATATATATATATATATATATATATATATATATATATATATATATATATATATATATATATATATATATATATATATAAGTTTTTAAAACTTTTTAAACATTATGACAAGCAATTTATTTATCCAACACTTCAATTTTATAAGTTCTTATAATGGTATTTTTAGTAATTTCAGCTATTATAAGTACTTGAGTAGTGATGCTTCCAAACACCTTAAAATGATGTATAAACACTTTTTAAAATATACATCCAAACACAAATAACTTATTGAATAAAGTACTTTCACTTAAGCCTCATCTACCAAGTTCTTTACTCACTAATGCCCGGAGAGTTAGTTTCAGTATTAAAAAGAATGATTGTTTGGTCACTATTTGAAGCATGTTTTAGAATTCAAATCTTAAATGCATGAGTACCGACTCTTTCTTTTACTCTCAGATGCATACTAAAGTAACCAAGTCCTATATACCTACGCAAACACACCAAGAAGGATCAATACGCCAATCGAAAATCACATATGATGCCTAATGAATCATCTATGATAGTGTTTGAAGGTGGTCGACCCTTGGTTCAAAAGATTTAATTCCTTGGAAGAGGAAAATAAAAGGGTAACAAAACCCCAGTCTTGAAGAAAATAGCACTCCTAAAGAGGCTTCTCCCATAATTTCTAAAATCATAACCCTCGAAGAGGAAAGTGTCATTGAAGTGACACATGCCCTTGAAGAGGGAATAGTCCCTAAAGAGATACAAAATCATGAAGATGCATAAGTACTTGCAAATGATAGCCTCATAAATTATGATCCACAGGAATCAGGGACCATACAAAAGTGGTTATTACGAGGCATTTTTCTTCAGAGTAGCCACAAATGAAAAGATGATAATCATTTAACTACTAAAGGTTTATGAATGTCGCAAAGTAAAACATGATCGTCAAAGTGGAAAGAAGAATCCAAGCAGAATTGTGACTCTATAGCAAACGCAAAGTATTTGGGTCTCAGAATTCCAACACCCAATGACGTAGGTGTCTCGCCTACGGGAAGTGTTAAAGCTGCATTTTGAACCAAGGAAGTTACTCCTATTTTGATCATACGCACTAGCTGTATTTTGACTGATTTTTAGGTGGAACCAAAGGATTGCAGTGAGTCCTTCAGGTAAACTGTAAACACATCAAAGGAACTTGATGTTAGGCTTTAACTTCCTAAATCGGACCTTCAGAGCTCCAAGTTACGGTCCATTTACTCAATAGTCTAAGTGGTACGTTGAACGGCTAGTGGCTAAGTCTCCACGGCTAATCTGCTATACCGCCACGGCTGCTAGTATCGCCGCGTGCTAAAATAGCCGACCACGGCCAGGTCAGCCGAGCCAGATCAGCAGCTAACAAACAGTCACCAGTTAGACTAAACCAGCTAACGGCCAGCTCCATCCGGCCACTAGCTAGCTCACCGGCTAGTGGCTAACCTATTAGCGGCAACGCCAAATAACGGGCCAGTGGCCATCTGCCAACAGCAGCTGCCAACCATTGCTGTGGCTACCATTAGCGGCTAAAACAGCCAGCTATCGGTCAGGGCTGTCTGTTAGCGATTAGGACAACCGACTAACGGTTAGGTCACCGCTACGTTAGGGTCAAATTGGTCGGGTTCATGTGAGGCTCCAACTCGGAATTACCATAACTTCTTCGGGTCCAACTCGCTTTCGGGTGTTCTTTAATTTATGGTGCCCACGAATAAGATTCTAAACATATTCCTATGCGGATGATATCGTGAGCATAACTCTACTGAAATCTGCGTTTTCCCGTGGCTTCGAAGGCTAGGTTGGCCGGCTAGGGTTGGATATTCATGTGTGACATCCAACTTCGGAAGGTCATAACTTCGTATTTATTCGCTGGGTGTTCTCGGTCTCTATGGAAACTCCATCGAGTAAATATTTATTCTATCCATATGCCTTCGATGAAATCGCGTGCATAACTTGCTGAAAACTATGTTTCCCAGGATGTTGACGGCCAGGGTCGTCAATAGGGCTAGATATTCATGTAGTCGAACTCTCGCACGTAATTAACTTCTTCGTCTCTAACTCCGCTGCGGTTCTCGGACTCAATGGAAAGCCTATCGAAATAAGATTTCATCCATTCTCGCTGAGAACAAAGGTGACCATATCATTGTTGGAAAGATTTCAGCCGCATTGCTTCGGGTCGTGTGGCTCGATGCGATAGTCGTTTAAAATGACTATTGCATGCATGTCAGAGTTGCTGTAATGGGTGGTGGAATTACTTATGAGTTAGCCTAAGGAAGGTCAGATGACATTATTTTTAGTCAGTTGACGATGAATGCTAATATGTTTGATACGATGTATATATATATTGGCATGAAGTATATGAAATTTATATGCTTGTGATATATGTTGCATGGTAATTGACATGAAGTACCATTGATGAGAATGGTTCATGTAGTGTGCATCATACATGTAACATGAGAAATCGTAAAGTGACATTAGCATCGCGATAAGACAAGATCATCGCTAGTCGAAATGATGCTGGTGTATAGAAATGCTTAGTTCACCATTCTCAGGAATGCGTGAGGTCAATGGATTTTTATTTAAATGTCCCAATTGAGACTCACAAGGTATAAAATGAATAAAACAAATGAAAATAAATTAATGTGTGTCGGGCGGAGTGCTATGGGCCAAGACCTCTGTGAAAAGCTCGAACATCGGGTGTAAGAGACCTACGGCGGATCCTAAAAGTTCGCTGCCCAAAATACATTACTACTCGATTACCACATAGAATGAAGTCAGGTGATGTGGAGTCGATCGATCGGGATTAATTGCCCATTGGCACTTCTGTAAAGGTACCGTGAGCCGGGTAAGGGTTCAGATATGTGGGTCATTAAGATTACCAATGACTGGGTCAATAAGCACTTGGCATAGATGTGAGGGAGCTTCGAGTGACTTTGATATGGGCATGATGACATCTCACGATGACATAATGGAGTATTCATGTACACTTTCACTTAGATATGTATGGGTTAATTTGATCACGCATGAGCACTTAAAGCGGGCGGAATCCATTTAGAGATTCACTATCGGGCTTCGCCACCTCGCCGCGGGATCCCCTTTCTTCGTATAGTCCAATGTAAAGTACTGGACCCGCATATGGGAATGCACATGATGAGAGCCTGATACGAGTTCTGCTTGTTTCTGTTGGTCTCAGTATTATATTCGGAAGCAGAACCGAAATACGTGACTCTTTTTGTATCGGGCGGATCAGAAGAGACTCGTGAATATGGGCCATCATATATTTTGTATATCAGAATTGGAATACAGGAATGGGTCTCGATATATGAGACACATGAGTGTGATACTCCGGCACCATATCTAAGTTTCAGGTTGACGGCGTCAACGGGACCCCCGGGATAGAGGCGCTTACAAATACGCGCCCTGCTTCGGTAGCACGCCTCCCGTGGCATTGTCGCCATAACAGTCTAATCCTGCTCGTGCGCCCGTGGCACTCCATTGCCGCTTCCCAAAGGCGTCGCGGTTAATCCCATGTCGCGACACGAGCCTCTAATACAAGACCCAAATCACCGCGTGACCTAAATGTCGCGTCGCGACATCGGAACCTCCGCTACCTCCAAGTCCGTCAGCGATAAAATTCTCCCCGCCGCTTCGCGCAACCCCGTCATTAGCGCATCCTGCGAGCACGGTGTCGCCGCATGCCGAGCTCTATCAGGGGCACAGAGCACCCGTGTCGCGGGCTAACTCTATTGCGACTAAAACTGTCGCGATTGCAAACTCTCCCTACCTCGGTCAACTCCTATCAGACATAGAATTGCTTTGTCGAGACATAATTTCTCCTTGCGTTAGCCAACTCTGTCCTGACCCAAAAATTTTCTATCGTGACATAAAAACTTCCTAGCCTAGCCAACTATATCGTAACCTAAATTCCCTGTTGCCCCGACTTGGGAACCTCAAGCTCCGTCTAAGTCTATCGCGATAGAGAATTCTCTGTCGTGAAAATCCCCTGTCGCTACGCGCGACTACACAGGTACATCCAAGGCCTCCATCACAGGCGCCGCTTAATCACTGCGGCGCCCTCGCCCGGTCTCATTGCAATACATGGCCTTCTCTTTGCAGCGCCCATCGTGATCTAGAAATCCCCTCTATCACATAAATTCTCACTATTCTGGCCAACTCTGTAGCGACACAAGAACCCTACCCAAGGCCAAACTCTATCGCGACACATAAATGCTTGCCGAGACATACAAAACTCTCGCCTCGCACTAAACACCTGTCGCAACCTATAAAACGTTATGTCGCCGGCACAAGGCCCTTTGTCTCGCCAATTGTCGCGACATAGAATACCCTGTCTCGACACAACTCCTTGAAAATCCTGTCGCGACACTACAAATCTCTGTCACGACACAAAATCTCGTCTCGACCAGCCCCGTCGCAACCCTAGCCTATTGCCCCTGGGCTGCCTTGGTCACGGCCACAGCGACCTCTGGCTCCGACATTGTCACGACAGACAGGCACATTGTCGCGACATAGGAGTGACCTGTCACGACTCAAAGAGGTTCTGCCGTGGATCTCCAACCATCGCCATACTCGCGGAACCATGTCACGAAGATAGAGAATAAGAGTCGCATTACGCAGCCAAAAGTCTGGTCGTGACCCAAACCCGAAAATGGGCAGTAGCCTCTCTAGGGTTTTTCCTGCATCTCCAACCCTTTTTTTCCCCTTTCTAAACACCCTAAATTCGATATCCAATAACCTTTTTATCACAAAGGCAACATGAAACCTGGAAATAACTTTGCTAAATCAGACATCATACAAAAATGAGTTTAATTACAACTCTTTTCTTTACATAAATAAATCGACAGATCGCCCGGTAATTTTAACAGTAATAATATCCGTAATTTTACATGATAAAAATAAGCTAATCCGCCCCTTTTCACAACTAAGACCTCGATGCTTTTATCCTGTACCTCCCCGTACTCGAAAAATATTTTCCCACGACGAGGTGAACAATGTCTAGTAGATGAATCTCCTACAAGGGCTACTTAAGTGCACATGCAATGACAAACACACATACATTCAAGTAAATGATGCACATTCCTACTCGAATGACTACATGTCATGCCCCATGTCCAGTCCGTCGACTTCACATTACGAACTCCTCGCTTATGAGCAAAACCGTTTTCAAAACAAAATTTTTTTTTTTTTGAAAACTCATTGAGTCAATCTTGATATAATTTATTGGACATACTCGATAAAATATGTGGACAACCCTCAGATATAATTTATTGGACGTATCGATAAACATTAGTGGACATACTCGATATAATTTATTTTTGGACAACCCTCGATAAAATTTATTGGACATACTCAGATATAATTCATTCCAAAACCCAGTATCATGCACTCACACCCGTTTACGCGATGTCGTGTCATAAATGCAAATTCTATTTCATGAATAATTGTATTTCTACATATAATTTACATAATCATAACTATGTTAATTCATGAATAAGCTATATCAACATGATTTTTCATACAGTCAGCATGCTATTTATTTTTCCAGCAATAACACACAAAAACAGCACACACAGTTAATGATTAGTCGAGCGCTCGCCATCCTAAATTCCCGGTCATTGAGTCCTAAAATATTAGGATTAGACGAGCATGCCACCTTGCCAGAAAACCCATGCCATTTAAATGGCTCTTAGACCAAGACAACAAAGTAGGAGAGAAACCCTACCTCTCGGAGTTTAGGCGAAATCAATTCTTATACCCTGAAGCTCTTGTCGTGTAGATAAGCTTTGCCTCATGCTCAGAGCGGCGATGGCTAATCTCAAGTGAATCCTAGAGATAAGGTGGAGCTTCTCACTCATTTTTTCTTCTTCTTTCTTTTATTTTCTTTCTTTTTCTTTTCTTTTTCTTTTTCCCTTCTTTCCCACCGAGTTGTTCCAACTTGGTTCAAGTGGGAAGTTTCCTCCCACCTTCTCCTTGCCACATGTCTCATTCTCATCGGCTTTCTTTCTCTCACCTTATCCCCTTGTCCAAAGACTTGGATTTCCTTTCTCTAGGGGCTTGACACATGGCCTCCATGGGTCACCCCTTAGACTTTCCTTTTTGTTTGAGTTATCTCTCCATTTGACACATGGCTCTAAATTAGCCATTCAACCAAGTGTCATATGTCACTTGCTACACCCGGTGCCTCGAAAAACGTGAAATTTCGATCATCTCAAAATTTGTGAAATTCATTTAGGCCTTCGTTCGCAAGACGATTCAAAAGTGAATTTTCGAGTTTTTACAGAAATGTTGAAAAAATTAATGTTATATTGATAAAATAATTTAATATTTTACTAATGGTGATCATTTTAAAATTGAGAATCTTACTTTAATGTCAAGGTAAAGATTAAAAATAATTTTTAAAAATTGAAAATTTTCAAAGACATCGATCATTGATATTAGTTCCACTATGATAAATCTATTATATATATATATATATATATATATATATATATATATATATATATAATTTCTTTGCAATCATTTGATTTTTCATGTAATTTTAATATAAAAACTCTTTTAACTATGTTATATTTTAAAATGTATAGTGTATGATTTTTAATAAAGTATATTATTTACACATTAAAATGTTAACCATATTGTGATACCTCATACTATTATAACTAATCATTCTAATTAGTTAAATTATACTTTTTAATCTATTAGATAATGTTATTAAAAAAATTAGTTTTTGAACTAAAATAAAATGTTATCTTAAATGTTTTAAAACTTATATATATAGTTGATCAAAAACTTATATATTTAAAAACCTTAATGTTTGAATTGATAAAACAATTTTAATTTTTACTAATGATGATCATTTAAAATGAAGAATCTTATCTTAACGTCAAGGTAAAAATTAAAAAGTTATTTTTTTTTCATTTTAAAAATATGAATATATCATTGATATTTAGTAAGAATATAATAACTATTTTTAACATTAAATAATTAATTCAACTTCAAATAAACTACTTTATTTTTTGATTAGTAATTAGTGTACCAATGAAATAATATATTTATAAATATATTACTGATTAACAAGAAAAATATATGTATGATTTTTTTTTTTAATCATTTTGATGTTTAATTTAATTTTGATTTAAAAATCTTTAATATTAATTCTTATTTATTTAAAAACTATTAATTTATCTATTTGTTTGAGTAACCATTAAAATTGATAAAATAATTTTATTTTATAATGATGATCATTTAAAATTGATAATCTTACCTTAATTAACCTCAAGGTAAAGATTAAAAGATATTTTTTTAATAAAAAAATGTCAAGATGCCATTCATATATAGTTTCAATAAGATAAATCTATTTTTGTATATTAAATAATTGATTCAATCTAAATTAAGCAAGTTATATAGATTAATGATTAGTATACCAAATAAAAAAACAATATATACAAAAGAATAATTTTAAATAACAAACAAAATATAAAGGTATAATTTGTTTTTTCAATCATTTTGATTTTTGTCCATTTATTTTTTATTTAAAAATTTTGATATTATTTTTTATTTATTTTAAAACTATTAATTTATATATTATTTATACATTAAGATGGTAACTAGTTGTGTGATATTTATATTATCATGTAACTTATTATCATATTAATTGTCTAATTAGTTTTTGGAGAATCAGACCTAATTAGTTCAAATTATTTTTATAGTTTATATAATGTTATTAAAATATTAGTTTTCTAATGAAAATAATAATATGATAAGTGAGATCACGTTATATTATGTACTACCATAATTACATAAATTCAATACTACCAACTTTTTAATAACATTATATAAATTATTAAGATTTAAATGTTTTATCTGAGATAATTTTGTTTATCTTTAATTATTTTTATTATTTATAAAAGATAATATAAATAACCCTATCACTACAAATATTAATTTTCCTAAATAATATGTCTTTGCATCATTCATAACAATTTAATAACACTATTATTAATAAAATTACTCAATTTGTGAGGAATAATTCATTCACCAATAAAAATTATTTCGTTAGAAAATATAGATAAAGTTATAACTTTTTGGTGATAGATATATTTTGTTACAAAAAAAAAAATATATTTAGGATAAATTTTTTTGTTAGCAAACCTTTTATTTTGTTACAAAAATATTGGCAATAGAAAAAAATGTGCTAACTTTTCCCGCCATATGTTATGGTATTAAATCTTAGATTTGTCAAATAATTTTCAAGTTGTATTACTAAAGAAAATTCAAATTTTGACAAGAAAAACTATTTTTAGACCGAACTTTTAATTCATCACTATAAAATTTCATTAGGAAAAACATGTTTTGTTATGGTAGTATCCTCTTCGAAATGAAATCTAATTTATTTCTAATTCTGATTTGATAGCTTAGAAGTCCGGATCTTCTATGATTTAATATTTATCCTCTTGCCAAATTGATCCCAAGCTCATCGGTACCTTGCTCCCCAAGTACCTTGGCCTCTAAGTTTGCAGACTCTCGTGCGTCCCACGTCGACTCTACTCCTAGTCCAGACTTCTAAATTGACACGTTCTATCATAAAGATTTGCCTTGGATTCGAACTACTTCTGATCCTACTAGGGACTTCACACATATTTCATCAAATCTTCATCAAGTAGGATTATAGGGTAGACATCTTCTTGTAGAACTTGTGAGACAAAGATATGGAGAATCTCAAACCCAACATTAAACATGACTTATAAAATAATTTATAGTAAAAAAAAACGAAAAAAAGAAAAGCTTCAAGTAATACGTACAAAGCAGTTTACTTATTTGCAATAATTCCACTTTATCTTTTGTCTCAACTTGTTTTCTTACCCCAACCTCTTTTCTTACCTGAAGTCAATTATCCTCAACCTTATTAATCTTACTTATTATGTATGAGGATAAATATACAATTATTGATTTAGAATAAATTTTAATTTAATTTTATCAAAATAATCTTAATTAACACTTAAACTAAAAATTAATGATAAGCTTTA
Organism: Tetrastigma voinierianum; assembly: GCA_016808115.1. Classification (NCBI taxonomy): domain Eukaryota; kingdom Viridiplantae; phylum Streptophyta; class Magnoliopsida; order Vitales; family Vitaceae; genus Tetrastigma; species Tetrastigma voinierianum. The sequence goes on from JAEQBH010002513.1 coordinate 125,853, forward strand.
AATCAACTACTTAAGTATCATTTTAATTTAAGAAGTTCATTTAGGTGATTAAAGTAATAAGTTAAAGTTTTATCAAGCACTTCTTTATACATCACCAAAATTATTTAATTTTAATTGTAAAATAATTCAAAGTACCTTGTATAAAAATAATTTATTTTAAAATTATTTTAAAATTATTTACTACTTTTCTTGTGTTTTTGCAATTGTTAGGCATGCGTTCAAGTTACACATGAGTTCAAAAGAGAAGGTGTAGAATAAGTATAAATAATTTCCAATTTATATATGCAGACCTTTTGAGTAGAATCCAAAGACCATGATGCTCTCGGTTCAAAGTGGACAACAATATTATATCAATATGGAGAAGGTGAGGTCCCTTGGGTTTCCTACAAGTGACATCAAAAGTCGAGTTGAGAAGCTAGTCATATAGGTGAAATCCTTGTTTGGCAAACAAAGTGCATGTTGAGCCCCAAATCATGATTTTGTGCTTTATCATATGAGGAGAAAATAGGCCTAGATAAAGTAAGCCCTTGGTGATGGTCCTTAAGGTATAGAGAGTGGATGGATATTGTTTGATTGGAGGCTGCTTTGGTACTATTTGAGGAGAAGAGGTTTGTTGATAGGAAGTGTGAAGTCTCACGTGGGTTAGAAATAAGGAGGATAATGAAGTTAGCCAAAGTGTGTGGATAATATTCAATTGATATGAAGCTTTTAGGTGGAGCCAAAAATATGTGAACCATGAGGACATTGGGGCCGAAACGAACGTTATCTTTCAATGTGCAGAAAAATGGGTACCCATTAGGCACCTACATTATTTTTCTTCCTTCATTTATTTTCCTTAAATCTTTACAAGTTCCAAACATACCCTTGGTTCCTCTCAAGTTTCAACAAGTTGCTATCATCAAAGACAAAGCAAATTTTCATTGAGGTTAATGGATTTGCCGTAAATAAAAGTACTAACAAATACCATTTTTTTTTGGTAATTGGATACAAGGAGTATGGACAGAGAATTATTATTTTAAATTTTGTTTTGTGAAAAAAAAACATGAAGCAACCAAGGACAAGAAGAAACGAAGAAAAGAAAACATATGGTCAGCCGGGCCTTTTATTAAAAGATTGCCCAGGTGTACTAAAGCTTTAGGTTATAAGAGCATAGTAAGAGAGAGAGTGCATGATAGCAAAGTAACTGCTACATGCAGGTAGCTACTATTGCATATGACAGATATACAGTATGTTTCAATTCATCCATATGCAGGAAAAGTGGCCCGCACAGAAGCATACCATCGCAACACTTTACTGGGACATAAAAGCGTTGTCAAAGCCACCAACAGCTTTTTGGGCAAGTCTCTCCCAAAATCCTTCTGGTCATATCTAGATGTAAGTATGGACAGAAACGCAATGACGGAGGTGATGGAACAAGAGAGAGCGACTAGAGATGAAATTGTAAAGACTTTAAAGCCTGGATGGCGCTCGAGGTTTGGTATCCCGCTGTCACCCTTCATGCCGCCCGGCACGGTTGCTGTTGTAGCGAAGGCCACAGTTGTCACCAACATTTGCCACTACCGAGCATGAGTTAAGTCTCAGCTAGCCATTTTCCTGCTTGTTTACTAACTCTTCGTGTGACTCCCCTGAACACCTCCTTAGGTGTTTTGTTTTTGATTTCGATTCAGAGAAATCTCGTGGTACAGAAAGCTTGACGTGCTCAATACCATGCCGTGGGTGGTCAATTAATAATTCCCAAGTAAGTAATTATACAAGTAATTTATATTTATGCTAATTTATATTTAGCTTGCCTCGTTTAATTACCCCTAATCGTGACCGGAAAAACTGTTTTCCAGAAAACTTAATTAGTACCAAACAAATCCTAAAGTACTAATTCATTTAAACAAGTAAATATAAATAATTTGTGTATATACATACCTTGAACCACGTGTCCTCCCATTGCATTTGGAGTGCTGCATATGGAAAAACCCTATGATCACCTAATCTGGCGGCAAGATGCAAAACACTGTTGCCATTATTATCAACATCACGAAATGCACTTTCGTAGAAATGTTTCTTCCGGACCAATTCGTAGTACAGTTGGGTTCGCCTATTTTCAACTGCCAAATGCACTATATTCTTGTTTGCTGAGTCCTTGTCCAGAATGGCAGTGGGGAATACCTCTAGGATCTTCATAACCATTTCCTTTATCCCGTTCTTTGCTGCAAGTATTGGTGTCTCCCTTCCTCATATCACATTTGTTTTAACCAACAATTACTAGTGAAATGTTTGACAATTCTAATATTGATTATTTCTTTTCTTTGTAGTTTGCATGTGATATATAATGACTATGTTTGATTATGGGGAAAATGCTAGAAATGAATAAAAATAATTTTCTACTCGAAAATCATTAATGCTCCGTTGGAGAAAGCAGGTTGATAGGAAGAAAAAGCACAATGAAAAATTTTGAGGGAAAATAAAAAATAGATTTAAATTTAATAAATTAATTTTATAAGTTTATTCATATTCATTTTATTTGTTTCTAGTCATGTTTGGTTGAGCTGATTGGGGAAGTTAATGGCTTATTCACCCCGATGGGTGCTTGGGTACAAACTCTGACAGGCTGCGTGGCTTGTTGTAAGACCCAGAAATTTCAATTTACGGAAAAAGAGAATGAATTGTAATTTAGTAAAATTTGAAATTTATTCTCTAGATCTCGGATAATGAAAGCAGTTTCACCGTTGGAATTGTCTATGAAATCTAGCTAACTTGTCCAATTTACGTCAAATTAAGACGGTCGAGGGTACGTTTTTCGAAGACATCGAGTTCAGTCTTTGAAAAGCAACTTTGCGATGTGACAAAAGTCACATAACATGTACTCATGTTACACACAAGTTTTATGGTGAAATGATGGGAAGCAGACGGCCGAGATAGTGCGAGTGTCAAAGCGGAGAAAGAAGAACATAAATGGTCATTATTTAAATTTTAAATGGCCTTCAAAGACAAAATTTAAATAGTGCGAGTCTCCTACCTATGAAAAGGAGCCAAAAACGTGAAGCAAAGAGAAAAAGAGATTGATGAGGTGCAGTTTGACATTTTCAGAGTGAAGGTGATTTCTCTCTAAAATACCGGGCAATCGGACCGTTGAAATTCATCGAGGCAAGAAGGAGGCGAATTTCATTCTCTGTGGCGAGGAGCAACGCGTGAACATAGATTTTCTTGGAGTTTTGACAAACTCAGTGAGGTTGAGGGATTTATCCTACTTGAGTTTTACACTTTATTTTAAGTACTTTATAATGTTTGGTTGGATTGAGGCCTTGAACGGCCGTTTGATCGGTCCAAAAACTTGGGACCGAAGTGTTAGAATTTTTGGGAGTCGTTTGGGCAATTTGGGTACTGTTACGGACTATTCTTATGTTGGTTTGTATAAAGCCGGAAATGGCGTGAAGTGAGGTTCTGAAGTGAGCCCAGGTGATTGGTGATTTCTTGGGAGCAGTAACCCGAGGTTTCTTTGTTCATAGGAATAGTGTTCACAAAATATTTTTGTGAAATAATGTGTTTGGTTGGAGTAATTCAAGTTGAATTGCTCGTGTTTGATAATTAGCCCAAGTGAGCTAATTTTTGGTGTAATGAATTGTGAAATTACATGTTTGTGATTTAAATTATTGAATATATGCATTATTATATATTTACATGTGTTATATAATTGTATTGGAGACACCTTGGCATCATGCATTGCATATGCCTTGGGGCACCTAGAACAATAGGAGTGAGTGCATAGAGGTGATTCTTGAAGAATGGTTTAGGGTTATTGCAATATATAATAATTATCAGAGGGTAGTCCATATAAAATATCAATCGTCGGAGTCGGCCCAATTGATATACATCGGAGAGTAGTCCACTAAACATAACATCGAAGTCGGTCCAATATTTATATCGGAGGGTTGTCCACAAATAAAAACAAATATCTTTGTTTGAAAATAAGTTTTCTCATACGTGGCTTAGGCAAGTGAAGTCGGTGAGACTTCGGGGTATGAGTTGATCAATTAGACATTCAAGTAGGATCATGCATTTGTTTGAATGTGTGTTTACTTTAGACATTGTATGCATAGGTGGAGAAGTAGCCCATTTAGGGTGGTTACCCTCTTTTTGAGCATTAGCTCACCCTGTCGAGGGAACATATTTTCAGGTACAGGGAGCGCACGAGGAGACGGCTCGTCATAGAGGTCGCTTTAGAAGAAAGCTGGATTATGGCTTTGGTTTTGTGGTGTATACATGTATTAGAATTCTAGAATTTTAATATATGTTGTATAAGAGTCATTTATTAACTCTTGAAACTATTGGATATAGTTGGATACATATATATTGTGATGAGTATTGGTTTATGGGCCCAAGAGGCCGTTTTTACTCATGTGATTGGTGATTGGGACAGGTTTGTTCTTGGGTAGAGCTCACGATATAGAGAGTTACAGATTTTCATTCATTGAGTAATCGGTCGCCCGACATTCAAGAGTGTTTCAGCGAGGTTGTGGTGATCAAGGACCCGAGATTTGGGCCGTCACAACTTGGTATCAGAGCTTAGGTATACGACACCTAGGGCTTGAGGGGCTTGGGCTTAGGCCATAGTCTTTGAGGTGTAAGAACACCACCGCTAGGTATGGTTCGATGTTCGGTTTAGGTATGAGATTACCTAGGAAGACACGGAACAAAACTAGGACCAACGCATGTGTTTTGTGTGTGACGATGACTTGTTATTGTGAGAAAAATATGCATAACATGAATGTGTTGAGATTATTTATGTGCTTAGTAGTTAACACATTGATGTATTTAGAAAATATTTTAGAAAATATTTTTAGAGTTTCTGATGAAGTAAAGCGGAAAGAAAAGAAAATGAAATAAATTTGAATAAATATATTTGGTTTATTGGATAATGAATTAAAATTTTAATAAATTTGAGGTTGAACACTAGGGTTAGTGTTAGATCAGGAAGTTTTGAGAAAATTTTTGGGACAACATGGTCCAGAATAAAAAGAAAAATAAATAAAATAAATTTTATAAGTTTATTTGGTTTAGAGGTGAAGAAAATAATATTTTTAGGTTTTACAAGGTGTAAAAGTGAAGAAAAGTGAAAATAAATTTTTATAAATTTATTTGAGTATTTTCAGAAAGAAATGAGAAAAAAAAAATAAGTATATAAATTTTTATTTATTCTTTTCCATTAATTTGGAAGAAGTGATTTTTTTAATTAAAATAAAAATAAAATAAAATAAATCAAACAAAATGAGGACAAATTTTGAAAAAATAAAATTTTAAAAATAAAATTTTTGTTGATAAATATGATTTAATATATTGGATAAATGGTCTTGCATTTGCTTGTGAATGCGAGGACTTGAAATATACAACGATTACGTATGAATAGTGTCTCGAGGGTGTGCTTGCCTTAGAGATCTTGTATTGTATTTAGCGCGTTTGAGGAATTGTGTAGATAGCTAGTAGAGGATGAGGACGTGGGCGGCGTCCGGGGTCTTGGTCGGGCACCAGTATTTGTCGCAGGTGCTAGTAAGAGGGTGTGGGTATTGCGTGTGCTATCGTGCAGACTAGCGTAGCAAGTGGTCGGAGGTCTAGTAACCTCCGAGTTTAGTGCGCATCATCCTCCGACATTGGGAGGAGATCCGATGGTGGCAGACCATTGGTTCATCTAGATTGAGAAGGTGTTAGAGGTTATGGAGATTACCTCTGACACTACCGAGATTAGACTAGGCGTATTTCGACTAGAGTGAGGCCCAAATATGGTGGAAATAGGCAAGGACCTCTAGAGACCTTAGAGGAGCCTTTGTGTGTGAGTTCTCCCCTGGGGATTTGGGCGAGAATATGGATGATATGTTGTGGTTGCGAGTTGGAGATCTCGGGGACTCTACTCACAATGGACCTGAGGATCATGGACATGTCAGAGTTCGATGTCATCCTAGGGATGGATTGGTGGCGGCTTACGAAGTGCGTTATCGATTGAGCATAGGGGTTAGCCATGCGGGACCCCGGTACTCGTGTGGTATTTCGGGGGTACAGACTTGGTCATCAGGTTACACCACGGTACCTCACCCATCTCTATGACTCTGCATAGGATGGCACCAGTTGAGTTACAGGAACTCAGGAGTCCATCTATAGAACTCTTTTTGAATGAGGGTTCATTGGAGCCGAGCACCGCATAGGCGCTCGATTACATTTGTGAAGAAGAAGAGACAGACCGCCATTTGTGCACATTGATTCTGACGAGTTGAACAGGATTACGATCAAGGATCGGTACCCATTACCGAGGATTGACCATTGTTTGATTAGTTGAGAAGAGCGCGAGTCTACTCTAAGATAGACCTTAGCACTAGTTACCATCAGCTGAGGGTTAGGGAGACAGATATCCCTGAGACAACGTTTAGGACACGTTATGGTCACTTTGAATTTATGGTGATGCCCTTTGGATTGACGAATGCGCCAGCAGCATTCGTGGATCTCATGCATAGGATATTCTAACCTTATCTAGATCAGTTTGTCGTAGTCTTCGTGGATGACATCTTGATCTATTCCCAGTCAGAGTGGGAGCATGAGTATCACTTGAGGATTTTGTTATAGTTGTTGAGAGACCATCAATTGTACGCCAAGTTCAGTAAGTGCGAGTTTTGGCTTACTGAGGTGAGATTTTTGGGACACGTGGTGTCGGCATCAGGCGTGTCAGTGGACCTAGAGAAGGTTGAGGCCGTGATGAGTTGGGAGAGATCGAATGTCAATCTTCGAGATACGTAGTTTCTTGGGATTGGCTGGGTATTTGGGGTGAGAATGGGTGAGTTGTCCTTCGGGCGGGATCGTAGGACCCGCCTGCAGGACATGGACTCCATGGTTGGGACGACCACGACCATAGGCAGAGAGATCGAGATGCTCGGGCTTTTCGGGATGCGGGTGTTGTTAGCAAGAGAGATCAACCTTCTTCTAGTTCGGGGAAAGGGCGAGGAAGACTTACCTTCACACGGGTTTCAAGACAAGGGCCGGGATTGGGCATGTGAGGCGGGATTGCCGAGAGGCAGGGGATCCCGGGACAGGGCAACCTGAATCCCAGATTAGGCCCATGCAGAAACAGGAGTATATAGTTCATTCCTCCACGCCTGTGGGAGTGGAGGAACCCCGAGTTTGATTCGGGGTGCTGTCTGACACTTCCATCAACACGAGATAGGCGGAGGAGGTCGGAGTGTGGGTCAAAGTAGGGGACGGACCGAGGAGTTACGGCGGGCGTGGTGGACATAGGGTGGTAGACATATTGGTGGTTGATGTCATGCTTAACATGGGTGAGTTGATAGCCATCGGGTTAATCGATAGTGGGACCTTATTGGGTTGTCATGCAGACACGACCTTAGATTTGGGCTTAGGAGTTAAGGCCTTTAGAGAAGCCGAGGTATGGATGTTCTTCCCTAAGGTGTAAGGTGAGAGTTTACGATAGTACGGGATTATGGTGAGAGAGAGATCTCAGTGCTCATGGTGGACCTTGGGATTTGGTGTCACAGTATGGCATTATTGCGTTCGTGTGCATAGTAACATCGCGTCGAGTCAGGTGTGGGTGCACGGTACGGTCATTCACCACTCTTGGTGAGTGTGGGTTGAGTTTGTCTTTAGGACTACGTCCAATGAAGACTCATAGTTCGATTCGATTAAATGAGAGTAATTAGGTGTGTTAGGCGAAACAAAAAGGGGGTCGTAAATCCCCTAAGGTGAGAATCCTTGAGTTAGGGTGTAGGAGACAGGAGATATCGTTACGTGAATGTAAAGAGCCGAAGTGTGAATTTGAAGAGTTAGGTTAATCGAGATGAAAACACACGGTCAGGTTATCGCGTAGACTTAGAGTTGAGTGATAGGAATCGAGTGACTAAAGTTTGGATACCCTTTGGAAATTGCATTGGGTGTTGTTGAGCTGGCAAGGGCTCGGTATATGGATGTCATACATGACATGGACTAGGTTGACAGTCCATTGGATTGTCAGCGATTGTGACCTTCGGAAGGTCAGCGTTTACACACAAAGTAAGGGTTGTGTAGGGTTACACGTTGTGTGGATTATATACAGGTGTTAGAGGACACGTTGCGAGCATGCGTCCTAGATCATTAGGGTAGTTGGGAAGAGCACTTTCCTTTAGTGGAATTCGCCTACAACAACAGTTACCAGACGAGTATACAGATGGCACCATATGAGACATTGTATGGGAGGCCATGCAGGTCACCATTATGTTGGACCAAGGTAGGAGAGAGTTCCATCACTAGTCCTGATCTGATTAGAGACACCTCAGAGAAGGTGAGCTTGATATGACAACGTCTTCTCACGGCTCGAGCCGTGAACTATCACGGATCTGCGACGTCGACCATAGAATTCAAGGTTGAGATCCACGTCTTCTTGAAGGTGATGCCTAAGAGATGAGTGGTTAGGTTCGGCAAGCGAGAGAAGCTATCGCCGAGGTTTATTAGGACCTTCGAGATACTCAAGAGGATAGACAGCATTACAGCGTCACCCAGGTTGGCGTTCTGCTTGACATGTAAGGTGTCAATGAGGTATTTCACTTCTCCATGCTCCGGAAGTATACTCCAGATCCAGCTCATGTGATGGATTGAGGACAGATTAAGGTTGACATTGATGGGACCTTCGAGGAGGGACCAGTATGCATTTTAGATAGCCGTGGTCAAGTTTTGCGACGCAAGACCTTGAGGCTAGTGAGGGTGCTATAGTGGCACTATGGAATGGAGGTCGCGTGGGAGGCGAGGACACGATGCGGACCACTGTCCTTCTTGTTTAGGGATGAAGGTATGTGGTTTAGTCGAATTTACATGCATGGTATAGTGCCGCGTTGCATATGCATGTAAGTGTTGATTGTCAAAATTTCGAGGCGGAAATTCCTTTTGGAGGGAGAATGTAAGACCCGAGAAATTTCAATTTCTGGAAAAAAGGGTAAAATTGTAATTTCGGTAAAAAATTCTGAAATTTATTCTCTAGATCTCGGATGACGAAACGGGTTTCATCGTTGGAATCGTCTCGCGAAATCTAGCTAACACGTCGAATTTTGTCAAATTCCGAGATAGTCAGAATTTGCACATTTTTCGAGGTATCGAGTTTCGGGTGCTGAAAAATGACTTGCGATGTGAAAAAAGTCACATATAACATGTACTCATGTTAAACAAGTTGCATGAGTAGAGAAATGATGGAAACGGACGGCCGAGATAGTGCCAAGTGTCAAAACCGGAGAAAGAAGGGACATAATGGTCACTATTTAAATTTTAAATGGCACTAAAAGACAATTTAAATAGTGTCGTCTCCTACCTATGAAAGGAGCCAAAAACGTGAAGCAAAAAGAAAAGGGGATGCAGTGAGGTGCAGTTTGACATTTTAGAGTGAGAAGGTGAGACTTCTCTCTAAAATACCAGGCAATCGGATCGTCGGAATTCTTTTGGGCAAGAAGGAAAGCTGTTCTACACGCGAGGGCACCGGTTTCTTGGAGTTTTGACAAACTCCATGAGGTAGAGGATTTATCCTACTTGGGTTTTACACTTTATTTAAGTATTTTATAATGTTTCGGTTGGATTGAGGCCTTGAACGGCCGTTTGATCGATCCCAAAACTTGGGACCGAAGTGTTAGAATTTTTGGGAGTCGTTTGGGCAGAGTAAAGGTCTTGATATGGACTGTTATGGTTTCATAATGTGATAATTTATTGAATAAATTATGTGTTTAGTTTGTATAAGGCGAGAAATGGCGTGAAGTCGGGTTACAAAGTGAGCCCAGGTAATTAGTGTTAGAACGATGGCTTGAGGTTTCATGTTCATAGGAATAGTGTTCACAAAATATTTTTTTTGAAATAATGTGTTGGTTGAGTAATTCAAGTTGAATTACTCGTGTTTGATAATTAGCCAAAGTGAGCTAATTTTGGTGTAATGAATTGTGATTACATGACATATTTGTGTGTTAAATTATGTGAATATATGCATTATTATATATTTACATGTGTTATATAATTGTATTGGAATTGACATCATGCATTCCATATGCCTTTAGGGCACCTAGAACAATAGGAGTGAGTGCATGGGTGGATTCTTGAGAGAATGGTTTCAGAGGGTTGACTAAATAATTATCGGAGGGTAGTCCATATAAAATATCAATGATAAGATCGGCCCAATTGATATACATCGGAGAGTAGTCCACTAAACATAACATCGGAGTCGGTCCAATATTTATATCGGAGGGTTGTCCACAAATAAAAACAAATATCTTTGTTTGAAAATAAGTTTTCTCATACGTGGCTTAGGCAAGTGTGAGGGAGTCGGTGAGGACTCGGGGTATGAGTTGATCAATTAGACATTCAAGTAGGATCATGCATTTATTTGAATGTGTGTTTACTTTGGAGCATTACATATGCACTTAGGTGGAGAGTAGCCCATTTAGGGTGATTCCACTCTTGAGCATGCTTCGCCCTGTCGAGGGAACATATTTTGGTACGAGGAGCGCACGAGAAGGCTGACTGCATCATAAATTAACTTTAGAAGAGAAAATGGATTGTGGCTTTTGGTTTTGTGGTGTATACATGTATTAGAATTCTAGAATTTTAAATATATTTGTATAAAGTCATTTATTAACTCTTGAAACAGTGGATATAGTTGATATATATTGTGGCAAGGTATTGGTTTATGGGCCCCGAGATGCGTTTTACTCATGTGATTGATGATTAGAACCCGGGTTTGTTCTTGGGTAGAGCTCCGTACAAAAGGAGACCTGCCCGATTTTCGTGAGAAATGTCAGGAGTCACCGGCATTCACGAGGTGTTCCATGGTTGTGGGTAGTCAACGGACCCCCGGGATTTGGGGCGTCACATATTTGAACTAAACACCTAATGATAGGAAAAAGCTATACATCAAAATCCTCTTTTTTATCTTTCTTTCTATATTTTTGTAAAACGATTTAGTATCTCAAAAAATTCGAAAAGAATATTAAATTATTTTAAATAGTTAATGACTCTCAATACTTATTAAACTATCATTTGACTTCATCTTTACTTGATTTTTTAAAAAAAATCCTTTATCATACTAATTTTTGTTTAAAATTTGAATGTAAGGAATATTGAAGAATATGAGATATTTTAGGCTTTGTATAAATAAAATTTATTAATTTTATTATTAACTAAAATCTTAATGCAAGTATTTTTATTTTATCATAAAAAAAAATGAATTCTTTTACTATTTTATACTAATAGATGAAACAAAGTAAATAGTATTTTAATAAATTTGATGTTAATATAAATATCATGTCTAAATATTTATTCATGTAATAAATATTATTTTACTATTTCATCTGCAATTAATCATGTCACTACAAACTAAATTAATCACTTGAAATTTCTTTGAAGAAAAATCAATAACTAGAAATAAAACATAAATTAGAACCTAAGGTAATGTTTGGTCATTTCATTTCATGTGGGTTTGCCGTATATAGCTAAACCCACATAATTTAGCTTGTTTGATAAAGTTAGTTTCTATTTTCATAAATTTGGCCACCTTATTCCACCTAAACATGATTCCCCATAAATATGTTGTAAAAATAATTTTTAGTTATATTTACCTAATATTTAACATGAGGTAATAAAAGATAGAATTTAAAATTTATTCTAACTTCATAATTTAGCTTGTTTGATAAAGTTAGTTTCTATTTTCATAAGTTGTACATTATTCCACCTAAACATTATTCCCCATAAATATGTTGTAAAAATAAATTTTAGTTATATTTACCTAATATTTAACATGAGGTAATAAAAAATAAAATTTAAAATTTATTCTAACTTCCATCAATGTATAAACAAGGAACAAGATATCGGTAATTACGGATATATCAATACTTGGATTTTATGGATATATCGGAAATATCGGTAAATATCGGTGGATATTTTGACAAAAATATTGGTAAAGCGAAAATTAACAAAAATACTTTGAAATTCATGGAAATACTTTGTTGAACTATAAAAAAAGACATAAATAAGCAAATATACGTTTATTAAAAACAATATTCATCATAATTTATCGAGAAATTACATTATAATAGTAATTTAAAACCAAATTGAAGACCGATGTAGCTCCATTACATTATTTGATGAAGGGATCTCATCTTGATGAAGATAATATTATTCATAATAAGATCTTCAAAATATTGAGATAAATCACAAAGAAAAAATAACTTGAGAGTTAAATGGAGTTTGGATGTGTATGGATGAGTTTGTAAAGAGATTGTATGAGTTTAGGGGTATTTATAGAATTTTGTGGAGTTAAAATAGTCATTACCGATATTTTACTAATATTTACCGATATTTTACCGATACTTTAACTATATTTTTTCAGAAATTCCAGCACATGCGCGCATGAGATAAAGTCTTGAAATTTCTCCGAAATTTTATCGAAATATCGGGAATTTCCGATATTTCGCTGATATTTCGACGATTTTTCCAAAAAAAATTTCGATTTTTTGTCTAACAGATTATCGGTTGGCAATTTTGTTTCGGGGCTTGCCGATAACCGATATTTCTGCCGAAAAAACCGAAATTTTGTTCCTTATGTATAAATAATATTTTTATTTATTTTTAATTTATGTGATTATATTTATATTCCTCATATTTATAAAAAATTTGAAGTTCCTAATATAATACATTTTGCAGCCTTGATTCATATAAAGATCAATTATTTGTATAATATTGGTGAGAACTTTGAAAGGATTCATTTGTTTATTCCAAGTTAAAACTAATGATGAAAATGTGGATTAAACGCAATTAAAAAAACACCATGAATAAAAATGATTTTTTTTCATTCTATGTTTCTTTTACTTTTCCATATAGTTAACCAAAGAAGGGAAAATGAATTCCCTGTATCTTCTTTGAATTTTCCATGAATTTTTCTTTTCTTATTTTATAATTCCGTTTTATCCATTTTAGATGATTTGTAATTATAGTTTAGGAATAGTCCCTCGAGTAGTAAAGAGGTGAGATGGATATATGAGAAATAGAGTACTATAATATGCGAAGTGATCGAATAGATGTAAAAAAAAATGAAGAAAATTATTGTTTAGGAATAAGATACAAGAATGAGCTTCACATGTGATTTCTGTAGAGTAATCTTTTTGATCTTTTGCCTTTGTGAAGCAATGGCGTCATGTTTTCTCTTCCAACGGATGATAAAAGAATGCATATCAACATACTTTTTAGATTTTCTTAATTATTGAATGCTTCGAATTAAGAGTTAGAATTAAATAAGAGAATAAGAACTAAAGAGGAAGAAAGGTTTACATACTTTGCTCTGTCTCCCACAGTTCAGGCAAACAATTATGAAAATCGTTTGTTCAATCAGGCATTGATGAAATTGGGCCTGGATTTTCTATCATTCAAACTTCCTATCCAATTAGCATATGTGTAACCCTGAACAATTATATGGCTGTTCTTGTACATGCAATATAAGTCCTCTCATTGGTGGTGCCTTCAAGTAGCGGATTATTCGAACCACAGAATCCATATAATCTTCATTGGGATTATGTATAAATTGACTAACTAACTAATGGCGTAGGAAATGTTCATGTGAGTGTGTAATAGATAACTTTATTGAACAAAAATTAAGATTTCAGACATTAATTTAAATAAAAATTAATAGTTCATACACTAAATTATAAAAAAAAAATTTCAAAAAGTTGAGACACAATTTATATAATTAATCCTTTTAATTTCATTTGCTTATGAAGAAATAATTGAAAACACCAAGTAATTAACCAACGGAAATGAATTATGAAAGAATTAAAGGAGGAATTAATACATGGGAGGCCATGCGCACTTAGATCATCTTTGCTAGCTAGGCAAATGTCGAGGCAACTTCGAGAAACGATATCATGTACAAGATCAAAGTAAAGGGAAACTGCTTCATCGCAAAATACACAACTGGCAGACATACTACTCCATAAATAGGAAACGCATTATAACAATTCATCCCTCATCAGATAGAAGTGTCCAGCACAGAAACAAACCAACATGGCCACTAACGATATAAATAGATATGTTAGAGCATACAAGAGCTTTTCTGGAAGCCTTTTTTCGAAATCCTTTAGGCCGTGTCTAGGGGTGATAATGGTTAGAAATCCAATGACGGAGGTGAGAGAAAATGAGAGAGCGATTAGGGATGAAATAGCAAACACAATGAAGCCGGATCATGCTCGAGGGTTTGAGGGCTGCTGCCTTCTTCATCCCGCCGGGAATGGCGGCTGTTGTCGCAAAGGCCACCGTTGTCACGACTGTCGCCACTACCGAGTAATTAGTGCAGATTAGCCATTTCCCTCCTTGTTTTACTAACTCTTCATGCGACTTCTTAAACACTTCCTCGGCTGTCATGTTTTGATCGTTGCGATTCAAAAAGAAATCTCTTGGCACTGAATTCTTCACGTCCTGTAAGGGTTAATTCATTCCATTCCAAGTAATTAATGCCGCTATCACCAAAAAACAAAAAAAGCCTAAACTACTTCATTAAGGTTGTGTTTGGTTCTGTCCATATGCATAGTTTGGTTGGTAGAACGTCAAAGTTTAAAAAAGCTGGACAGGAGGGGTCACAGGTTCGACTTTGGGGATAGTTTACTACATTTTTCTTCCCATTTTCTTTCCCTTGCATTTTCCTTAGTATCTTCCAGGAACCAAAATAGCCTAAAGGAGTATTAAATACTTTCAAAAATAAACAAAGAAAAGAAGAAAACATATATATATATATATATATATATATATATATATATATATATATATATATATATATATATATATATATATATATATATATATATATATATATATATAAGCAATAAATTAATATTAGTATATACCTTGAACCTTGATCTCCATTGCATTTGCAGTGTAGCAGTGGAAAAACCATAATCACCTAAAGTGGCAGCAGGTACGAAACACTGTTGCCATTATTGTAACATCATGAAATGCACTTTGTAAAATGTATCTTCTGGACTAATTCCATGTAGGAGTTTAGGTTCGCCTATTTTCAACAACCAAATGCACTATATTCTTGTTGCCTGGAGTCCTTATTTCAGAATGGCAGTGGGGAATTGTTCTAGGATCTCATAACCATCTCGGTTATACCATTCTTAACCCGCTGCAAGAAGTATTAGCGTCTCCCTTCCTGCTGTCACATTTGTTTTCAGCAACAGAGAGTAAAAAAACTGATCGTACAAAATTACTTTTTTTTTTCTCTATGGTTCTTAGTAAATTATAGAATTGGGGTTTGGGATTAGTTCTTCACAGTCCTCTGATGCTGTGTTACCATTTGTTGGGAAAAAATAAATAAAATATTTTCACTTTTTATGCAACCAAATAGGAATTCAACCCTATCAACAATGTAAGCAGAAAATAATTTAGGCAATAATAATATCAAAACTCAAGACATCAAATTTTAACGTGGAAAACCCCCTAATGTGAAAGGAAAAACCACAGCCTTATTAGCCACCAAAAATTCCACTAATAAAATTAATGGGTACACACACTTGCAAGCACTAAGATTCGAACCCTCCCCCCCCCTAAAATGGTGGAGTAATGAGTCAATTGGGCTATCGCCCATTACCTGTTAATCTATGCCCCCTGACCATAAATTCTAGCTTCGTCACTAGGTACACCAAGGTTGTTCTCTAGGATAATCTAGAGGATATCAATCAAGCTGGTCACCCAAAAGTGATTTTCAACTCAATAAATCAAACTGAAAGCATAGTTTTAAAGGCCCCGAGACGAACCAAGGCAGGCTCTTGGAGCCTTGAGGTGAAAGGTGGCCTTTGAAGTGAGATGTGACCTTTGATGCACATCAATTTTATTAAATATTATTTAAAAGTATGATTATATTAACAAAAAATTAAAAGTTATATATTTACGGAAAAATTCAATGAAAAAGTAGTACAATTATATAAATTTCCAATATATAATTAAAAAATTTTAAAATCAAAGTATTTTAAAAAGAAGTCGTGGTTTATAAAATGTGCCTTTTTAGTAAGGCACATGTGTTGGAAGGCAAGGCATTATAATGATGGAGTGGTTATGCCTTGATCCTAGGTGTCTTTAAGCTCACCTTTTAAAAATATGCTTGAAAGGTTTGGAGTCTCTGAAACTCAAATCTTGCAGTGAGAAGGCGAGAAAGACTATCAAACTTGTAGATAAATAGCTTAGGCCATGGCAAATAATATACTAAGCTTGAAGAAACGATGGAAGGTTAAGCTAGATGATAAGGAATACATCTCAACATACTTTTTTAGATTTTCTTAGTAATTGCTCGATTTAAAGCGCTATAATTTTAATTAATAAGAATAAGAATTAAAGAGGAAGAGGTTTACATACTTTGATCTGTCCCCCAGGTTCAATAATATTAGCTTTCCATCAATGTATGAATAATATTTTTATTAATTTTTAATTTATATGATTATATTTTGTTCCTTATAAGTTTAAAAAATTGAAGTTCCCTAATATAATACATTTGCAGCCTTAATTTCATATAAAGATAGAATTATTTGTATAATATTGGTGAGAACTTTGAAAGGATTCATTTCTTTATTCCAAGTTAAAACTAATGATGAAACTGTGGATTAAAAGCAATTAAAAAAACACTATGAATAAAAATGATTTTTTCCTTATTTTTCTTTTACATTTCCATATAGTTAACCAAAGAAGGGAAAATGAATTCCCTGTATTTTCATTGAATTTTCCATGAATTTTTCTTGTCTTATTTTATAATTTGGTTTTATTCATTTTAGATGATCGTAATTATTGTTTAGGAATAGCCCTTGAGACAGGCTCAAGTAATAAAGGGGTGAGATGGGCATACGAGAAACAGAGTACTATAATATGCAAAGTGATTGAATAGATGTAAAAAAAAAAAGGAAGAAAATTATTGCTTAGGAATAAGATACAAGAATGAGCTTCACATACCTTTATTTCTCGCAAAGTAATCTTTTTTATCTTTTTGCCTTCGTGAAAGCAATGACGTCATGTTTTCTTTCTCTTCCAACCAGATGTATACATGTCAACATACATTTTTAGATTTTCTTAATTATTGAATGCTTAAAATTAAGAGTTGGAATTAAATAAGAGAACGAGAATTAAAGTGGAAGAGGTTTACATACTTTGATCTCTCCCACGATTCGAGAAGAAGAGCATTGTAGCAGCAGTTTCATGATTTCTAATGACCATATGTTCTTTTCCTTCCTTGCTGGCAGCTTCTCGAAGAACTTTTTCAATCCGAACAATCGCACTATATATAGAATAAACGTACGTTAGCATATGTGTGTGTATATATCAAGGTTTTCAGACCCGGCCCAGGGTATTGACAGGGAGGGAGAGGTCAAAGGAGTCGAGGAAGAGTTCGACCCGAGAATTGGCGGGGTTCAACCGGACGGATAGACCAGTCTATATACAAAAATAAAATATATTTTCTTATATATAAAACTTAATTTTCAGCCGAACAATAAAAATTAAAGAGATACATTCAATACATATTAAAGGAGTACATACAATACATAATCAAGTTCATACTTCATATAATAATAAAATTAGACAGTTAGCAAGTTACACATTAAAGTGAACATACGCCATCTCAATCTTGAAGCACTAAAGGCGGATCACTTGAACATCCATTGCGAATATCACTAGCTCAGAATATATCCACTCCTAAATCGTTGTCATAAATTTTTTTAAAAAATAACTCATTTAACTTAAAATAAATAAATATATAACAAAAATAAAATAACACACAAATTTTGAAAAATTGCAGCCAAGAGCGCCAACAATATTGAAAGTCTCAGTAAGCATAGGAACTGGATTATTCTGATTAATAATATTATTCACTTCTTCATCACCAAAATCAGGAATTTCTTCTTCAATAATCCAAAAGTCAGTAGTATCAATGCAATCAATATCCACAGGATCATAACTCTTGTTTTGGTAGTGAGTCTTTCAAAATAAAAAATAAAAAGATAAAAACATATTTAAATTTATAAAACAAGAAATCAACAAGTGTCATTTAAGCATAGAGTTTTTAATTTACCTATACTTGAGTAGCAGGTTATAATTGACATAAACAAGATCATTTAGTCTTTTGTGCTCCAGCTTATTCCTTCTCTTTGTGTGAATGCGATCAAATAAACTCCAATTTCTTTCACATCTAGATGATGAAGCTGTTTGGCTAAGAAAGCGTATAGCCTTTTTGTAAAATACGAGCATCGGTGCCGATAATCTCACCATTCATCTACATGTAAAATAATTCCATAAGCAGTTACAATTGTCATATAAAATCAAATCTAAATTAATTAGTAATATAAATAAAGTACCGAGTTGAAGTGTTTTATGACAGTTAATGCTGATCGTCGAAACTCATAGGCGCTCTCGATATATATCCTAACTTCTTTCATTGCTTGGACGCTATCACTACAAATACTTTCTGTGTCAAGCAAATCAAATAAACTAATCGTAACTTCAGATTGTGTCGACAGAAATTGTCCGCATAAAATGTTGGATTGAAAATAATTTTTGGAGATTGCAGCGTAAATGCTTATCCCATCGATCACGTATTAATTTTAATGTATGGTTGATAAAGATCCTTCTTATTCATGAAGGTCTCTTGTACTAATAACCTTGTCCAGAGAAGCATACCTTATAAAATATAAACATAATAAAAATATAAAAATTTCCAATAATGAACATTAAAGTAATAAGTTAATAACCAAATTAACTCAAGCTAAAAGTAATCAAGTATTTAACTTGTATAATAAAATAAATAATATATTCATAAGCGTAGCAAAGAAGGTTTTTCGCCAGTCTACAATACGCAAGAACTTCACAAGCTAGATACTGACCTTCACTATCATCGAAGCACTCTGTCCAGGCTGATCTAAAACAATTGTAGAAGCAAGTCTCCCTTGTGTAGTTTCAGATAATTTATGCTCCATAAAAAACTTGCTACTCCTGTTGATGTTAGATTATATCACTATGTTCCATATTCTGCGGAATTGATAAGTTGTAGCTTGAGTTATACACGGGCCTTACGATCTCCTTCCATCCATCGGACTTCCTCAGCCATGATAATATGACACCATGATTGTACACAAACTTGGTTACATGAGAAGCTCTAGAAACAGTGAACTCACATGTGACATGCTACAAATATCCTTCAAAATTAAATTCAAACAATGAAACGACACAATGAGACCCGATAAATATTACTATACTTCTGTAGCAGCTTACTTAGCTAATTTATAGCATTTGCATTGTCGTTAACCATGTTACACCACATTTAGATGGCCCAACCCATTCCAACCACTTCAGAGAACATATGAAATAAAGTGTTTGCATCTTTCATGATCAAACATCGACAGATTTTACAAATACAGCAGGATTGGAATGATACGAGAAAATTAATCAAAGTCCGCTATCTTTGATTAGTCCAACCATCTGCCATAATTATGCATCCATTATCCCTCCAATTACTCCGATAACTATTTATAAGAAAATCCAATTCTTTTTTGCATTCTTCTAACAAATTGACCCTCATATCGCTGATATGATGGTCCTCACGAAAATCAACACGATACCGTGATTGCTTTTGTCGGGTTTAAAGTACGGAATTAATGGCATTAAAAGGAATACATGCATCATAAGCTCATTTAGCAAGAGCTATATTAGCTCTATGCTTTACCCTCTTACTAGAAAATGCAGACTTGATGGATGGTTGAAGTGGGTACTTTCTGCTCGTCTTGTTTCTCTTTCCCGCTTCTCCTTCTCTTTTTCTTTCTTTATCTTATTCTCTTTCCCTCTTTTGACCGTTGCTCCTGTATCCTTCTTCATCTTGAGACAGCTCTTGCTCTTGTATTTGCACTTCCTCCTCTTCAACATCATCAAATGCATCATTAAGTATCTCCTTAAGGGCCTTCTTTTCAATTCTCCTTGTTTAGATAATCACAATTTCAATCGCACCTCATTTGGAACACTTCTACAGGATGATATTTGCCCGGGAATGCAAGCCAGATGATATTTCATTCTATTGATTCTCCACCTTTAAAGGATTTTGCACAATACATGCAAGTGTAGGTAGTCTTTCTATTCGGACCTCGAGTCTCAGAGAAGTGACCATATTTGGATCACTCTTACCCCTGAATGTTTGGTGCTTAGAAGCTACAGACGGTATCTCGGAAGATTGAGAATTCATATTGGCCATTCCTATAACAACACACAAAGCCATAATGTCCAAATTAGGGACCAAATAAAGTCTGACATGTGAATTGTTTCATAATTCATCATCGCAGAACATTTTTGAGTCCATGTTTGGATCGAGAAAGTTAAGAAAGAAAGAAAAAAACACTAACCTTAAAAAAAAAAACACATTTTGGAAGAGACTCTATTCTTTCTGATTTTCAGCTCATGAAATGAATCGGAATAGCGATATATTGCCATGTGAGGCATTTAATCTGAAACCCGGCTTCGATCGAAGTCATATCTTTTCAATGATCTGATCTTGAGCAAAAGCGATACGAACCGTAAAAAAATTAAAAATTAAACATTTGAGAAAACAATTTGGCGCCGCAGCGAGGATTTGCGGAGATCGGAGTTTGGTAAGGTTTATCGGTCACGATTCATCGGAAACACGGACAGAGAACTCGTCATATCTCGTAAAAAGAGTTAAATGAAAGCGAAATTTCGAACTTTCTATGGGAAGAAAAAAAAAAAGAAAGATAAATAGGAAGAAGTATCATGGAACAAATAATAAATACTATGAACCATGGACACATCCATCATATTGTTGCAGTTTTTTCTCGTAGTGATTGCGATTCCTCGAAGAAGAAAAATAAACACCTGACAAATTAAAACCAAAAACCTGCCGAAGAAAAAGCTGCCGGCGGAGAGGGGCGTGATTGGGACGAGAGGATAAGCTGCGGTCGGAGAAGGTGGGTTTGTGGCGGTGGACGATGGCGTGATCGGCGTCGTGTCAGACGATGGCGTGATCGGTGGCGATGGTGGACGATGGCGTGATCGGCGTTAGGGTTAGGGCTAAGTGCCCTAGCTATTTTGCTTCTTTGCTCCAAGGAGGAAACTGGAAAACCAAAGGCAAGTGAAACGCACGTTCATGTTTTGATTTTATTTTTAATTAAAAAAATCGAGTGAAATAAAGGGCACAGAAGCTAACCCGGGAGGCAAGGTCATCCGGGTTGCGGTTCGGCCAAGTGGCGGAGGATTATCCGGGTTTTGCAATTTGCTCCCGGTTTCAGAGTTGGACCGGACCGGTCACGGTCCCGGTACCCTGGGTTTCTGTTATACCAAGGTTGTTAAAGCGGGGCCAGGCGGCGGTCAAGCGGGAAAACCCGGTCTGGGACGGGCGTCGATCGGTGAACCCGATCGGCGCTGCAAAACCCGAGATATCCGCCGCCACGGTCAACCGGCGGCCGGATGACTTGATGACAATACCTAATGCACCAGAACCTCATTCTTTGATAGATATAAATTTGATGATCATCACCTTCTCATTCGTGATCCTTTGCCTACATTTGGTAACCAATTCATTTGCCTATAGAATAGATGTTTAGAAGTAATGGTTATCTTATCAGTAATTTTAATTTTAAATGTTTTCTAAAAATTAAAGTATAAAACAAAATATAAATAAATAAATAAATAAAAACAAATAGCACCTAAGTAACATTAAGGGTTGAAAAAATATGAAGAAATTTTTATCATATTTGATTGTCAATGAAAAATTGAAAGAATTTAGTATTATTAAAATTAGTTAAAATTTTATATAATTTTAACATTAAATTTTATATTCATGAGTTAAGAAAATTAAATTATATTAAAGTAACAAATAAAAAAATAATTCATGGGTTTTATTTTATTTTATTTTATTTTTCAGTTTTGTAATGTATTTTAATCCTTTAGGGATAAAATAGTAACAAGTTTGTCATTTTTTTTTTTTAAATATTTAAATTTTTTCACATCACCTCAAGTAACAAATTAATATCCATGCCTTGTACAAGGATCGTATCCAAGTATATAGATATTATCCGCATAGTTCTTATTACTAAAACATATTTACTTGGTTAAAATGAGTATTCATACTCATATAGTACCAGAACTTTCAACAATATTTTAATATTGGATATGATACCTTAGTTTGAGTAATTTTTTGAAAGTGAAAATACCATTTAAGCTCAAAATGAATTTTAAAAAGAATTTATGGCTATAAAGATAAATATATATACCTTAAAATAAAGTCAAGAAAATATTACTTTTTGTAAAGTTTATTTCTTTATTCAAAAAGAATCATTTGTATATGATAAGCTTTTAAGCTAACTTTGGTTATTTGAAATATTAGGGAAGTTAAAAATGCAAAAATTCATTTTCTAACTTTGAATTATATATATATATATATATATATATATATATATACCGTAAAAAAAAAAAAAGATCTATTTTATGTTTTTCCTATTCCCAACTTAACCTTTTAAAGAGACTAGTGAAAGATGTTACAAACTAATTTTCATAGTATTTTTCTTTTCATTTTTCATTTTCAGGAAGCAAATGAGAGAATATGAATGAGAAGTGAATAATGTAGTTCAATCTTTATAATAAAAAGAAAAAAGAGTGAAATAATTTTAAAGAAGCATATCATAATAATATTATTAATAATGATAATAATAATAATAATAATAATAATAATAATAATACATTGTTACTCCCATAAATAATCCATCATTATAGACATTAATCAACCTTACACCTATCATATTATTAAGATACGTTTCCTTTGAAAAATGAAATAAATGTAACTTTTCATATTGTAAGATTATAATTCTTAGAGTTATATGTATATTTAAAATGTCGACTATAATTTTTTGTATCTCCTAGGTTTTTTTATGGGTAAAATATATAAAGAAAATGAAAAATATTAAAAAAATTATTTTTTATGTTTAATAAAAAAATCAGATTTAATTTTCTAAACCTTGTTAGTTTTTTTCTTTTCTTTTTTAATAAAATAATATTTTTTGACTTCTACTCACTTTGCATAGTTTTAATATATATTTTTACTTTTATTTACTTTGCATACTACATTGTAGTACTTGGTTCTTACAAAGATTCAAGTATGGGATTTGTCATAACCCAATCCCACTTAAGCTAGACCTTAAGGGAATAAAATAATAATAGTAATTTTATACTATAACTAGAATTAGGTGTTTAAGAAAAGGAAAAAAAAAGCAATACTTAAGTAGCATTATGGTTGTATTTGATTCTCAAAGGTATGAAAAAATGTTTAAGAGATTATTTTAATTTCATGTTTTAGTTTTCATACCAAAAATTTCAGAGATATAAAATATTATTAAAATTAGTAGAAATTTATAAATGCTTTACTAATTTAATCTTTATACCTAGTTCATTAAAATAAATAAAATGATTAGTTTTAATGTAATAAATAAAAATAATTTATCAATTTTATCTTTATCTTACTTTGCTAATTTTTCTTTCTATTCTTCTCTCAATTTTCTTTCCTAGTAATTTCTCTAAAATTTTTTTAACAACCAAACATATCCTACATAAAATGTATTTTAATCTTTTAGTGCTTGTCATAATTTGTCATAATTTTTAAAATATTTCAATTCTGTTGCACGTTATCTCAAGTTTTCATAACACTTTTTATAATGAATATTGAAGAACTATTCAAGAACAAGTAATATCAAGCCTTGTTTGGAGTAACTTTTGAGAACTAGAAAAAAAAAAAATATTTAAACCCAATTCTTTGATAGAGTTTATGGCCAAAAATAAAAGAAAGAAATTAATGCATAAGTTAAGAAGATATTAGATTTTGTGTAAGCTCATTTTAATTTATATAAGAGTTATTTCTATTTGATGGAATTTTATAATATCAATAGTATATATTTTTTAATGGTTATAACTTTGATTTTTATTTTAAATTTATATATATTGTGAAATTTGCTCATAAGCTTTTCAATTTCATGCTTTGTAGAACAATTAATTACCTTGATTGGTGTCGGGGTCTCTGTACGTCAGGCTTATTTGCCTCCATATGCTTCCTCGGCGTTGATATGGAATGGGCCATAGTTACTGGTTCAATAGTAGTGAGTTTCTTCACATGTAAACCTTGCAAAAAATATATATAAGCACAATTAATAAAATCTCAACACTAAAAAAGAGATTATTTCCAAAAAAAAAAAACCTTAACAGGAGATACAATAATAATATGGCATCTCTTCCCGAACAATAAAAATAAATGAAAAAGAGATGGTGCTTTCATGGTGCATGATGATGAAGTTATTCTTTGTTAATCAAGGGAGGTCTTACAGTAGTAAAATGGAAATCTATCGAATGGGCGAGGTGAAGACTACTTCTGAATAAGGTAGTTTCTTGGCAAGACATGGAGAGAGTGTAGCCATTCTGGGTTGACACAATAGATAAGATGGAGATGCTTGCGTGATGTTTTTCAGCCGGCCCGGGAGTGCAGGGCATCTTTGGAATTCTTCAGGTCGACCAGTGACTGCAGGCCTTTGGCTCCCTATGAAAACAAGAAACAAAAAGTTGGCGGGGATGCTTGGGTTTGCCTCTCCGATACCTAAGTCGATTCTTTCGGTGGAAGAGAAGATCAAGCGCGAGAATGAGTTTTTGTGCATGCATTTCAACGTCACACACTTCTCCAAGCAGAGTGCTTGGGTCCCCGGCTTTGGGCCTTCGTGTTTTGAACATGTGGTGG
The DNA here is from genome assembly GCA_016808115.1 of Tetrastigma voinierianum. NCBI lineage: Eukaryota > Viridiplantae > Streptophyta > Magnoliopsida > Vitales > Vitaceae > Tetrastigma > Tetrastigma voinierianum. The sequence continues at coordinate 150,643 of JAEQBH010002513.1, forward strand.
GTCGAGGCACTTTTATGTCTTTTATTGAGCCTGCTTCTTTATCCCCTCTCAAACCCTTTTGGGCTGGGCGTCTAAGCCACACATGTGGTTTGGACCATCGATTGCGTCCCCGACCCTTGGTAGACGAGCTTGGGCAAGGGCTAAATTGTTTCGGATCGGGTGCGATTTCCACGTGGCTAGCTGGGGATGGTTTGATTAGGGCTTTGTTGCCGTCAGATGTCTTGTGATAATGATGGCCATTCGATTTTTGCACTCATTCCCGGCTGTCATTTCCTGTGCTTTTAGAAACATCCTCTGTATCGTTTTCTTGTGTTCGTGAAGACCTCTTCCTCTGTGGGTTTGGAAGTGTCTTCGACCAGTGCTCAGAACTGCTTTTGGTGATTTATGTCTTCTTGTCTCTGATTAGTGCCCAAAAAGTGCTATTTTAGTAGTTGTGCAGGTTTTGAGCTCTTTTTGTGTACTAATCAACGAATTAACCCGATTGCACATTAGCTCGGCTATTCCTATTGATAGATTTTATGGCTAATTTTGTAGTTTTTTCAAGCTATTAATGCCAAATTTGTTGAATTGATCCAACCACGAAGAATTCGAGTCGAACTCAACATTGCAGATCAGAATCAGAAAGAAAGAAGGAGTAGAAGCATAGAAAGAAGAGAAATGAAGAATTTACCATGGTGCAAAATTAACCTTTATTGTACATTATTCTGATGCTGGTATTACCAAACTTTCTTGTGTCCCTTTTTATTTCTTCCCATTTTGCCTTGATGTATAGTGTGAGCGAGGAGCATTTTGTATTTTCCTTTTCTTAGAACCTATATAAGCCTAAATCTTGTAGCAAATGGGGGACGAATTTTGGTTGGGTGAAATACAGAGCACTTGGTAAGCTTTCCCGCTGCTTTCCTTTTTCTTTCATTTTCTTTGTTTTTCTTTTATTTTCTTATGCGCCCGACACCCCTTGAGGATGACGCTTCAGGGATGGTTGGCTAAACCTCCATCCTTGAAGAGGGATCTTTGGGCTTGGGCGAAGTGGCCGACGGTTCTCACGTTTTTAATGCTAGCATTTATGTTCATTGTACCTATGTCTCTCATAGGACTAAACCAGCAAGTAGCCAGTTATTTGCGCATTTTTCGCGTTTAAGTGTTCTATGATACGTTTTGTGGGGTCAGATTTCCTTCTGTTAGTTCTTTAGTGGAGTAGTTCAGGATGTCTTTATATCAGCCATTCAAATGCATATTCAAAGTAACAGGGTTAAAGTTCATGTCTGTAGAATCCAGTTGGGTGATGATCATCCTCCCAGCGAGGAAGGACCCGAGAACCTTTCATTTGCCTTAGGACCTCAACCCAGTAGCCCGATGCTTCAAGGAGTTCTTTTTCATATTTTACTTCATTTTATTTTTAGTCTATAAATCACCAACTCTCACTTTTTTTACTAAAATCCCAAATCCAATTGAATTACACCCTTTTGAACTTAGCACTTGCATCATTTACCAGAAAACCCATCCCTATGTTCGACCCTAGAACCACTATATTGCAGTAGCTATGCTACGGCAATATGAGGAATTAGGATTATAAATTTTGTTGATTCCGACACCCCTATTACGGCATGAATCAGCTTCCCGAGCTGTTTATGCTCTTTTAGCGAGCGCTGTCGCTCTGGGCCTGTTCTAGCCTTCTGAACCGAGCTACTTGGCTCCTCGGCTATTCTACCTCCCGAGCCGTTTATGCTCTTTTGAATTGAGCTATTCACTCCTGGGTTATTCTGCCTCTCGAATTGTTTATGCTCTTTTGAACTGAGCTATTCGCTCCTAGGTTGTTGCGCCTTCTAAATTGAGCTACTTGGCTCCTAGGCTATTCTGCCTTTTTGAGAAATTAAGCTCTAAAAAAGCGTAGCAACCACGGTTGTTGCTCCTTACGAACTTAGCTCTTTGGGCTCACGAGCTATATGGCTCGTGCTCATAGCCTTCCTTGGCCGATCGTGCTCTATAATTTGAAGCTACTAAAAACCTCGACTGCATGGCTCCCGTGGCTCTTAGCCTTCCTTGAGCAGTTATGCCACATGTCGAGCTCTTTGGGCTCCCGATCCACCACATGGCTCTGAGCCTTGCGACCTTCTGAGGCTGTTAAGCTGCGAGCTAAATGCGGTCTCTGGGCGCTGACCTTCTGATTGTTAAGCTGAAGGGGTGGAGTTGCTAGGCTCCTAGGCGCTAAGGCCTTCCTGAGCTGTTAAGCTCTGCAAACTAAGCTACCGAGCTCCTGGGCGTTGAGGCCTTCCTAAGCTGTTGAGCTTTGCAAACTGAGCTACAGGGCTTCTGGGCGTTGAGGCCTTCCTAAGCTATTAGAAACTGTAGGCCCCAGGCTACTAGGCTCTGGGCGCTAGGCCTTCTTAAGCTGTTAAGCTCATGGCGACTGCGGGCTCCCAGGTGCTAGGCCCTTCTGGCTGTTAAGCTCACAGCTGATTCTTGGGCTCTTGAAGCTGAGCCTTCTTGAGGTACATTAAGCTACGCAAGGCTGAGCCTCTTGGGCTCCTGAGTGCTAAGGCCTTCTTTGTTTTGTTAAGCTCTACAAGCGGAAACTCTGAGGCTCTGGGCGTGAGGCCTTTTTAAGCTATTAAGCTGCAAGCTAAGCTCACAGGGGCTCCTAGGCGCGGGGCCTAGTAGTATTAAGCTCTGTGAGGCTAGAAATTCACCCAGGCTCTGGGCGTTAAGGCCTTCTGGTTGTTAAGCTCACAAACTCTTCTTTGAAGCCACAGGCGCTAAGGCCTTCTGAGGTTGTAAGCGCGCAAGCGGTACATTGGGCTCCTGAAGCTAAGGCCTTCTGGTGTTAAGCTGCGCAAACTAAGCTATAGGGCTCTTGGCGTGAGGCCTTCTAATTTGTTAAGCTGCAAAGCCCGAGATATTAATCTCTTTAAAATGGTATTGGGCTCTTAGGCGTGAGGCCTTTACGAGTACATTAAGCTATGCTCTGGCCCGAAATTCTTAGGCTCGTGGGCACTAAGGCCTTCTTGAGCTGTTAAGCTCTAAAGCGAGGCTGCGGGGCTCTGGCGTGAGGCCTTCTTGATATCCGTGCAATTCCATCCGGTTCTTAAATGTATTGAGGTGATCTATGGGGTCTTTCGTTCCATCGAACGTTTCGATCTGTGGCATTCTAAACTTTGCCGGAAGAGGAAGTCACGGCACCATTTGTGAACGGGGGATTCGGTTCTGTTGCGCAGAGGCGATCCGTAGGGCGAAGTTCGGCCCTTTACTGCTTCCTTCATATGGTTGAGCTCTTGCTGGATGTCCCTGAACCTCTGCTCCCATGATCGCTCCTCTATCTCTTCTATTGATAAAGGATGGGTCCATCGCCTCTGTTGTTCCTACCATTCCTCTCCTCATTGCGATCCTCTCCAGGGGGTTTATAAGGGTCATACTACCTGGCTTGGCTAGTTTCTCCTTCTCCATCTGCTTCTCGAGGAGGGTTAAGGTGTTGTTCTTCTCGGGTAATAGTGTTTTGGCCTTCTCGGCCTGTCGTGCCTCCTGGGGGCGTTGTAATTGTTTGGTGAGTTGCTCTAACTCGGCCAAATGTTGGTTGGTGAAGCGGGCATACTCCATCGTCGGTGTTAGCCTGTAGAGTTTCTAGTTCGCCTCCGGGAGGTCGGTTATCTACGTCGCCTTGCTGGTCTTGCATCATTGGGGGATTGGCGTGGCTCCTGCTTGCGTTCCAAGTCGATACCATCGATCGAGAGGTCGGCACATTTGTAAAGGCTTTTCGTTCCCCACCAGTGTATGGCCCCGATGATGCTTTTCAATCGAGCGGGCTGGAGCGTCTTTGGAAATTCTTTAGGTCGAGCTGCTGACTCTGGGCCCCTTGGCTCCTATGAAAACAAGAAACAAAAGGATTGGCGGGGCTCGCCTATTGCCTCTTCGATGCCTAAGTCAGTTCTTTCTGGTGGAAGAAGATCAACTGCTTAGAGATGAGTTTTTGTGGGTTTGTTTGCGTCGGCTTTCACGATAGGGTGGCTTGGTATTTATAATGGATGATCATGATAACTTTCCTAGTTGGATGATGACACAGAATAGTATATTTCCTTGTTAGAAAATTATACGATATTCCTCCCATTGGGTGAGAGATTTTCTTTCCTTATCGTAAATCGATTAATAAGGAATAATTGATGGGCGATAATTGGAAATATAAATGCTTTTTGATTGGTGGAAGTGGGTGTTTCCTCTGTCACAGTTCCTTGGGCTGGAGTCTTTTAAAGGGACGAGTTGGACCCTCGTTTCGGGCCTGCATTTCTGAGATACCATTAAGGGCCTAACGCTGGTACTGGGCCTACTTTTTAATCCTGAAATTTGGGCTTGCGTCCTGAGCCTGCGCGCCTATTATTTCAAACTCCATTACTTACAAATCTTATCATATCTTGAAATCGTAAAGCCAGAAACACTTCCAGCATTATACAATACAACAAGGGGATATATATATATATATATATATATATATATATATATATATAATATGCAAACAAACATTAATTAATTAAGAAAGTAGTGTAGTAGTACTAACCAAAGTACTCTCCAGAGATGGCAACATAAAGAATGGTTTCACCGTCAGCCCTTCGAGCATACTCATAGGGCATCTCAGGGCCGTACATCTCATCGAGGCTATTAAGAATACGTCTCTTACCACGGAGAGCAGCCAGGAAGTGAGGCGTTTCCCCTGCAGTGTTGCGATGGCCTAGTAGTTGTTGAAGCTCCCCTGAAGAGAGGTGTTTGGACATGCACATGCACTTACACATGGCAGTATTCCCAATTGATGCAGCTAGATAGAGTGGGGTATTCCCTCGATCGTTCGTTACCATCAAAGGGCTGATATCTTCAGCTTCTGTTTCAGCTGCATCAACCAATTCAACTGATCTTTTAACTGTATCCTCTTTCTTTTCTATTACAGCTATATCTGTTTTGTCTCCCCCTGATCTGATCAAGCTTCTCATTCCGAGAGCCATGGATCTCCTTATGCACGTACAACTTTTTCCCATTTTCCTTCCATGGCGTTATATAACAACTCTTGTTTCACTATCTCTGGATCCACAATCTCCAGATATAGTTCCACTATCTCCTCGGATTCCATTAATTAACTCCTTCTCTTCCTACCTTCAACAACTGAACAACAATATATTAAACACATGAAAACATAATTTTGCTTTAACAATAAAAATAATACTAATAATAATAATAATAATCGAAAATATCAATTAGCAAACAAGTAAAGGGAAAAAAAAAGAACGGGGACTGTTATAAAATGAATAGTTTTTTTTTTTTTTTTTTTTTTGACAAATTTACAATGAATTTGTATGCAAAGTTGCTCAAGCAAAATCTATAAACTCACAAAGAAGGTGTTACCTACCAGGAAATTAGTATTTTTCTTTTCTCAGCAAAATTAAAAACTGATTAATACTTGATAAGCAGTACAGCTCGATTTCAGCTATATATAAAGACCTGTAACAACAAACTGAAAAGCGATACCTTGCTTCAGCAAATATATTGTAACTTGGAATAAAGTTCAAATATAAAAATGCACAATCTTTATTTCATCAACTCGATCAAGCAAAGTATTATATTGTGAGAATGGAATAAAGAAAATAACAAAAAAAAGCTGCAGTGTTTATTCTCTTTGTTATATATTCATATTTACATTTCAAAATAAGAATCAAGATGATCTAGACCTTGTAAGCAATGCTTAATTTCTATTTCAACGTTCATGTTTCACGTGATGCTCAGTATAAGTAAAGGTTCCATTCATTTCAAATTCTCAATCGTGCTAGAAACATTTCTTAGCTTGAACCTAGTTATTATACTAAGGCCACGTTGTTTTTGGCTTAAAGCAATTTGCTTTCAGATTTTAGACTTTTTTTTTTAGAAGACTTAATTTAGACTGGTTTTTAACATTTACAAATTTTAAAATTTTCTTCCTAAATAGAAAAGTCATATTTTAGTATCGGGTATAAAATATTTTAAAATTTACACAAAATATTTTAAGCACAGGCGACGCACACCCAAGATCATTGTATCTTGGGAGGTAGACGCTCGGTATTCCATAAACATCAAGAGTGGGAGCGAAATCTATCTTAAGGACATAGTATCAAACACTAGCCTTAATCTACCTAAAGTTCTATCACAGTTTCTGTTCTGCAATCGGGTTAGTATCTAGTTTGCATATATTAGAAACTGTTACGTGTAACACTTTCATGTCACACTTCTCATGTAACATATTCATGTCACACTTTATCTTTTCAGGTGTAACAACACATATAATTGTTTCACGTTTACTTGTTCTTGTTTTAGTATACTTTGCATGTTTCAATTGAAATTTCAACTAGTATGTACTATATTTGAATACCCTAGAGTCAACCTTCCAACAATATATATATATATATATATTAAGAGGAGGCAAATGATCTTCTAGTTCTGCAATTAGAGTGAATTTTCATTGGGATCATGATAAAAACACCAAGTCGTGCAAAATGTTCAAGAGTGCTTCTTTCTCTCTAAGTAATAAGTGTACCTTAGGTTAGTTGTACTCTAAATAAAAGCGCAAGCCATACGAAACTTAAATTTGTCAAACATTGACCACAATGTATACAAGGAAAAATGATTATTTAAATTTTTATCTGCTTGAACACCCAAAGAGAAAATAATAAAAAAGACAACCTTGAAGGACGTAAACAAGATAAGAAAGCATCGGCTAGCCCTCATCCAAAAGGAGTACGTTGAGAACATGCTTGAAGGTTTGAGTATAAGAGCAAAGTAGAAGGGAAACTGCATCATAGCAAAATAAGCAATGGAAAAACATGTGTACATATATACCAGATATCCACTATGTTCAGAATTCATCCTTCACGAAACGAAGTGAGCTTCACAGAAACAAACCAGCATGGCTGCTAACGATATAAAGAGAGATGTTAAAGCCATAAGAGCTTTCTTGGCAGGTCTCTTCGAAGAAAGTCCTTTGGTGGTATCTAGAAGGTTAGTATGGACAGAAGCGACCATCGAAGTGACCGAAATCACGAGAGCAATCAGGATGAGATTGCGAAGACAATAAAGCCAGGATGCCGCTCAAGGTTGGTCTGCCACTGCTTGTACCACCAGGGACAGGTGGCTGTTGTGGCAAAGGCTACCGTCGTGATTAATGTTGCCACTACCGAGCAGTAGTTGGAGGTTTCTTTTAGCCATTCTCCGCCTGCTCTTACCAAGCCTCCGTGTGATTCCATGAAGACCTCTTTGGGTGTCTTGTTTTCATTATTGCGACTCACAAAGAAACCTCCTTGGTACAGATTGCCACGTGCTGTCAATCAATGCCGATTAAGCTGACAGTATAAATCAAACGGCTCACTATGGTAAATGGAAGATTAGTATGTTGTGTTTGGTTCCCATAAAGTATAAGGCTGAGTGAACCAGAAAAATTACTAGTTCACGGTTCACTGGTCGAACCGGTAGTCGAACCGCGGTTGAACCGATGACGTCATAAATAATTAAATATATAATTTATATTTATTAAAATTTAAAATAATTATAAAAATGGTAATTTTTTTATAAAATTTGACAGCATCTCCTTTATTTGCTAAGCGTTTTTTTACCTATAAAAATCACGAGATATCATATTTCTAATACAATATAAGATGTTACATTTTCATAATGTAAAATAACATAATATTTATCAAAATTCAAAACCTTACTATTCTACTTCTACATATCACTAATAAAGTAATAACGACATAACTATTATGTTCAACACTTGTATAGTTACACAACATATGAAATGTCAACATCAAGAGTTTCTCATATTAATAAGTTCATGCATAAAAATTTAAAAATATAAATACATGTCTTCATTCACTTTGAAAATTAGGATGTGAAAAGTCAAATTGGATATATGGAAAATTAAAGTTCTCTAAATCAACTTTTTCTAACGTCACACCACCATCATTACATCATCCACAAAAAAGACAAAGAAGATATGTATCAATAAAAAATCATTTTAAAGTAAAATAACAACAATTTAAAATAAGTTTAATAAGTTATTCTAGCAATTTGAGTTGCTGAACTTGAGGCCTTGACCACATAGGAAGAGATCCTTCCTCATCTGAATTTTCCATTTCTTCAAGAACTAGCTCTCGGGTTCATCCTCATCAATAATCAAAAATTCGATTTCATCGATGCATGCATAATTGACTAGGATCATAGCTTCTTTTCTTGTTGTAGAACCTAAAAAGAACAACATGTGACTATTCATAACTATCCAAATAAAATTCCTAATCAAACTAACAATATGAATATTTATCTGGAATTTTCTTACGCAAGATTGTAATGAATGTATACAAGATCGTAAGCCTTTGATGTTCCCAGTATGTTCCTCTTTTTGGTATGTATGCGTTCCAAAGCCACGATCGATTCCTTTACACCCAGAAGATGATGAAGTTTAGCTCAATATTTGAATTGCCAACTTTTGCAAATTTGGGGCACTATATCCATGTAGCCTCCACCATTCATCTAGTTTTCATTACACATAAAAAATGACAAAAAAATCACTGGTAAGTTTAAAATATAGCTTAATCTATATTTTTAAGTACATCGATTATATATTAAAGTGTAACTACTTAAAAATAAGTTAATAGATAAGTATGATTTACCGAGTTGTAATATTTCACATGAAAGAATATCTGACTCTCTTCCAAAACTTTCTAATCGATCACGATACAACTTGCTTCGTTCATCACTTTGTTTTTCCTTTGATGAATAATGTCCATAACACCTCAATGACTTAAACATCACAAAGTTTCTTGATCATATTGAAAACATGGATTCAACTAATAAGCTGCTGAATGAATGCTTTTGCGAAGTTATTTATCCCAATGTTGCTTTATGATATTTGTATAAGCCTTGTATAGTCTCTTGTTATGATTAAACAGTTTCTTGATGCCCAAACAAACCTTATACATGCCTTCATACACATATCCCATCGAAGGCCTTTCATCACAATCAACAATACGCAATAAGCGCACAAGTGGAGCCATGAGTTTCACAACTATGAAGCAATCATTCCAAAACTTGTGAGTGCAGATGATAAAAACCTAACTCTACGCTATTATCCTTTGAATATCTAGAGTGCAAAAGAACTTACTAGTCACGAAGCTTGCAAATCATGTTTATGATCATGAAGGCTCTTGATCGCGATGAATGTAGTAGCAAAGCGAGGTTGCACGGTCGAAGAATCTCACATCCATCCTTCACCTCTTTTTCTTAGCCTGACTTAACAAATGACATGATTATACACAAAAATTGTCACCTTTGATACACATCTTGCAAGCTCGTGATATAGTCAACTTACAAATATCCTTAAAGATTAAATTAAGGCAATAGGCTGCACAAGGTGACCAATTAATGTTTATATTTATGAAATCGGTCTTCTGCAGCCATGATTTTCCGCATTATCGGTGACCATTTTGGACCCATTGCTTAGGCTAGCCAACTATGATCTCATCAAACGGTAGAAACAAATTGTTTGCATCTTTCACAATATATGAAACACATCAATAGACTTCACAAATGATATTCCTTGGGAATGATAAACCATAAAGTTGATGAGTGTTCTTTGTACATTATATGACATTGTATTGTGTACACTCAACTTTTGCCCAAGCTTCACGATAAGAATCCACAGAGTAATTGAACTTCTTTCTTGGCATCCTTGAAGATTTCGTAGTTGATAATGGGTAGGACAATATCCAGGTTGATTGCAGCTATAGCATCGACATTGGTTTGAAGTAGAAAAATTCTGAGCGTGGCAGGGATCCATGCATCATAAAAAAATCTCCCAATAATATATCTGCTCTCCAGCCAACTTCTTTCCTAGCTAGCTAATGCACTCTTAATGGAAGGTTAGGCCTTGAGTACTCTTTGGTTTGAAATACTTATCCATTATTGATTTTCTTTCACTCATTTAAGTCTTATAAAGTTTTACTTATTGAACCCTCTTCTTGCATGTGCTCATCCCCTTCAAATTGCGACACATTGGGACCATAGCTAGTTTTCAAACTCATAAAGCTTTGCTTGAGATGCTTTTTGGATTTACAATCTCTTATAGGAATTCTCCATTCGATATTAACATCGGGGAGGAGCGTCTACATGGTCAATGCTCCCTTTACTCCGGCCAAGGTGTTGTTTCATTCTATGGATTGCCCCACCTTTAGTAACTTTTTTGCAATACAAGCATATGAGAGCTTTCCTTCCATTTGAACAAATTTCTTCAGAAACATGCTCCCATGTTGGGTCGGTCTTGCTTCTAATAGAATTTGAATTTGATGTTGAATCTTGATGAAGTTAGTCAAGTTTGATTCCATTTCCTATCAATTTGTAAAAAAAAAAAGAAAAACAATATCATTCATGTGACAAATTGTATTTCAATGACACCCACCTCAATATCACTCTCATTCCCTTTATATCAAATTATGTGCATAGACCCATATTTTGTTTTTAGTTTTCAAACCTTCAGGCATATTGGATCTATAGAAGAAAGGGTGAGGAAAACCCTCCCAATTATGACCTCAAAATTTGATTGATATTATGCTTTCCCATTGGAATGAAAAAGAAGCAAAAAAAAACCCTTTGAAAAATTGAGTTTGTCCGCTGGAATTTAAGGCTTGGGTGCAAACTGACACAATCATACTCACGAAGTCATCATATATTGTTTTGACCAGTTATAGACACATTTTGGAGATTAAACTTTGTCTCTTAAACTCCTCGCTCAGTTATTTCCCTAAAAATGTCTCGGCTCATTTTTCAGTTTCCCAATTACTTTATTCTCATAAATCCAATAAACTGTTTTTTTAGTTTCCACAATTGCTTTATTATCTCATAAATCAGAAAATACACACACTATTTTGAGTTTTCCAGTTTCGATTAATTGCTTTAGTCTCTCATGAAATCTGAAAATGATCAAATACAATGATGTCAAAGCTATGTTCCGTCATTCATCTTTTACAGTTTTACTGTATTTCAATTTGTAAGAATTAAAAACATGATATATGAAATTCTATCCCAGTCCAATCTATACAAATCCTTAACTACAAATGAGTCAATGACAATAAAAGGAAAATCGAAAATCATTGAATCAATGAAAAGTTATTAATCATTGGAAGGGGAATGGGTACCTGGGCCATCGGAATGTGCTACTGCTGAGTTGGAGGAGGATCGGCTATCCGATTTGGACCTGGATATGTCGCTTGGAGGAGAAGACTTCCTGCTGCCGCTGCCGCTGCCACTGCCGTGGATCTGCCGTTGCCGCTGCCGTGGATCTGCCGTTGCCGTTGCCGTGGAGCTGTCGCTGCCGCTGAACCAGAGAGTAGAGCTGCCGCTCCCTCTGCTGCTGCCGTTGCTGCTCCCTCTGGCTTTGCCACTGCCGCTGCCATGGAGCTGCCGCTGAACCAAAGAGTAGAGCTGCCGCTCCACTCTCGCTATATATATTCCTCTGTAGGCGTTGTGGCTGCGACGTCGCCGTTAATGGAGGAGTCAGAGGCTTAGGAGCCAATTAGAGAGAACAAGAGAGGTGAGATTTCAGATTGTAGAAAAAATCAAAAACTGAAACCCGAGAACCAGATGCAGCGGAGGAGATAAAAGAAGAGTGAAAGCGGCGTCGTTTAAGTTAAAAAAATCCCTCTTATGTATATTTTGCTGAAATTTTCAAAAAAAATAAATGATGAACCGCCCGGTTCCATAAGAACCGGCCGGTTCAATCGGTTTTCCGGTCCGACCGCCGGTTCAGGCGGTTCAACCCTGAAACGGTTTTTAATGGTGGACCGGACCGGTTTTGTCTCCGGTCGACGGTCGGACCGGCCGGTCCGGTCTGGCTTTAAACCATTGAAGAAAATGATTTTCTTGTGTTTAGATGTCTACTAAAAAAATCTCAAAGAAAAAAAATCTGCCAATCATTCCTAAAGACATACATATTTTAAATCATGCATTGATGAGTTACATAGTAAACAAATGGTTAAAATATGAAATAAAAATAATATATTGGACTTCACCAATTTTTTTTTCAAGATTTTTTCTTTTCTTCTACTTTTTCTTTATATTTTCTTTCCCTCACGTTTTCTCTCAAATGTTTTGGAACCAAACATAGCCTTAATGAAATGGGTGTAACTATGCATACATTTTTTATTCCATCGAACCAATATTAAGCGAAGAAAGAATACGATGAACATACCTTGGCCATTTGATTTCCCACTGCATTTGAAGTGCCGCAAAGGGTGGGCTGGTAATTATCAAATGTAGCAGCAACATGCCTGATATTTCCCCCTTAACATCAATAGCTAAACGCACTTTGGTCTCGAGGCTTCAGTTGACTAATAGCTCATTATAGTTTGGTTTACTATTTTGACTGACAAAAGAACTATATTATTGCCTTCTGGGTCTTTGTGGGAATGGCCATGCATAGGAGAAAACCTGTAGGATTCGCTCTACCATTTCAAATTATCCATTCTTGCAATTAGTATTGAATTGTCCCTCCTTTTCGAAAACCTCGGTTTCCAATGAAAGACTTTTCTGATTTTCCATCATATGCCTTTGAAGCAAAAAGAAAAAAAAAAAAAAAAAATCTAAAGGACATGGCAACTTGATCAAATCATAGACTAAGCGTTAAAAATAGAAAGGGATGAGAGGGGATCAAGTCCCAAGAGAGAGGAGAGAGAAGATGAGAGATATGAGGAGGAGAGAGGGAAATAGTGGAAGGAAGGGATGTAAGGTTGACATGCTTTATACACCCACATCATTTAATGGCTGAATTATTTCGGTATTTAAAAGAATGACCGTTTGTTTTTCAAAAAAAAAAAAAGAATGACCGTTTGATCACTATTTAAAGTATGTTTTTGGGATTCAAATCGCCAAAATGGATACTCGTTTACCTTGCATGTATACTTTATTAAATTATTTTTCCTTATTCTCACTAAATAGATGTGGGAGTTACTGCTAAACAATATTCTTCTTGTGATTGAAAATTACCAATTATTAAATTTCTTTTTAAGAGTAGTGATACAAAATTCGGCATGTCTCAATTTCAAACTTTAAAGCTAAAATATTAACTAAGTATTATTGTCACAATAACTTTACATTAATAATTCATTGAGGATTGAGCAATTTAAAACCATTAAAGTATATAAGCAGGAGTCATTATAAAATGTTTATGACAATTTTATTTTGTTTCATATAAAGGTCATTCTCATCTTCATATCCCCTTTGGTACTCTTTTAGTTTTTCCTTATCCTGACCTTTTCTTCATTATTTCATTTTTTCTTCATTAGATCAATAGATTTTCCTAACTAGTGTTTAGAAAGATAGAGGGAGAGAGGAAGTGAGCTTTACATATACCTCCACCCATTTGTCGGGGCTGATCATGGTGAGAAGATTTTCTTAGCATGAGGTCCAGGATCTGAACAGACCATATATTCTTTTCTTTCTTTTCTTTCACACATTATTTCTCTTTATACCCATCAATCAGAACTGGCAACACAAGTATATGCACGAAATAGTTCAAATCTGAGTGATTGCATAATTCGCCATCATGCATGTTGGGATGGTATGTGGGATGGTGATATACCTATTAATTAAGGATGGTCACATTAGGATCGTGATGCTTGTTTGATAATTTGGGAGGAAAGATTGTGGTCTTTTCTTTACAAGATCTTTCATGTTTCCTCTATGTGATGGGGCATATGATTAATAACTACAGGAGTAAATTTTTATAGTAGTTGTAGCTGTTCTAACAATTGTTACATGCATACAATAGCAAATGGTGATATGCCTATGTGCCAAAACTTAATTACCTTGATTCTGAGGAATATAAGTATTCCTTCTTGATTCCTCTATTCTTTTGTATTTTCATATGCTTCCTGCTAGAACTGGCAATCCATCTATCTATTGTGAAACTATACAAAATTCATTAGGTTCCTTTTCTTCAGCATGAGCTGACAATATTCACTGACCATGAACAAGCATACAACTAATTACATATTGTTGTTTAAGACCCATTTCACTAAATAATAATAATTCTTATATAAAATGTAATTATCTTAATTAGAAATTACATTGAATGTAATATTTTTCCTACAGTTTTCAATAATAACACTAAAAAAATTATCCGTCACCTGACTATTTTTCAATACCATTTTTTGATACCTGTCTGTGTAGATTCTCTGTGGATATTCTCAGTGTTCTTGACCTCCCCTGAAAAATGTTTATGCATGTCTGTATGATCACTTCGCTGGCAATTGTCGTGAGAATAATATTGTTCCTTGAGTTTTTCGACATGTAAACCTTGCGAAAAATATATAAATATAAGGTTTCACTGTCTTCTAATTTTCCTGATTAGGTTTGGATGGTCAAGCAGCAAGTACTCAACGATAAATAATTCTGTTGATGAATCCGTCTGGCGAGAACCATACAGACCACATTTGGGTTACTGGCACGGAGATGTGGTCCAGTGGAGCCGCTTAGGTAGTCTACGGCGAACATAAGTTCATCATGAAGTAGAAGTATTTATTCTGCCAATTCTGTAAAGACAAATAGTTGACTATACATATATATACACAATACCAAAGAACCAAAAGATGGATGAGTATGATATTTAGAAATTAAACTAAATACTGACAAAATATTGTTACTAATGGCAAACATGAAGAATGGTTTGACCATAAACCATGTGATAATTACTTGTTTTGTCCTCTCAGAAATGGGATACCTGATCGGAATAAAGCATTTTTTTAAGTCACAGAGCAGCCAAGAGGAGCGTCATACCTTTGTAGTTTCGATAGTCTAAGAGTTCTTCATTCTTTTTAACAATGCACTTGCAAATGCCAACATTTCCAATCAATACTGCTAGATGGCTGGTGGAAAGTCACTTACTTCCACAAGCTTTTTCACTATATTTTCTCTGCCTTCCGAGACAGCTATATGCAATGCTGTCTTCTCTGATGCTGTTAGCTTTGCAGTTTGAATGCTTCGATGGTTCTTATAAAGTCTACAACACCATTTACGCACCGGCAAATATTTTAACAACTCTTGGCACTGCACCCCTCCTTCCAACCATATCGGTGGACATGCATTAGTGCTTCGACTCACTCCTACTCTGCTCTAGTCCTACGGCAAATGAACAACCATCCTTATACATACTGGTAATAAGATTATCCGTTTACAGGATATGATAGATGACGTGTTAGGAGGAATTGAAATTTGATGCCGTGCTGGTTTTGAAAAAGAAAGAATACATTATTGGAAACTCCTGTATGAAAATAAAAGCACTTTATGTTTGAAGGACAATAGTGAGGGAAAAACATTGGAAAAGTAAAAAGAAATAAATACAACCAATTATTTTAAGCAAATATTAAGTAATTTCATTTTAACATAAGTTTTTATTAACTATAATTGTAATTAAACGTGTTTAAAATCGGACGAAGCTGGGTCTTCATTGAACCCATTTCCTAATCCAGTTCTCTTTGAACATATGTATATTAAGCCCGAGTGAAACCGTCTAAACCAACAATAGACAATAAATCATGTAGGTTGTGATTTTTGCTTAGGCAAGACAATTCAAACTAGGGATAGCACACTGTATTTTTTTGCTTAACATTTATGAATTTTTAAAGTTTCGATTTAGAAAAACCATAGTTTAAGTCCACAAAATATTTTAAAATCCACACAAAATATTTCAAAATATTTTAAACACATGGAATATATAATTTTAGGTTCATCAATTCATTTATTTTATATAAACTATATTTTAGTTATATAAAATAAATAAATATAATAATTATTTTAAGACTATGCATAATGGAAGTATTATCCATAATAATTTTATCATTTTTTTATAAATATGTCAATTTTTTTTTTTTTGGGGTGTAAATATGTAGGACGGAGTTTGTTTAATTGTAAATAAAGTATTTGAGTTATAAAAAAATGTGTTAATATGTTACATATATTACATAAATATTTTTATTTAATCATAATAATGTAAGTTATATTATCGTTACACAAATTAATAAGTACTGCTTAAATTATTATTTTTTAATATATTTAAAATGTTAATTTTAACCTTATAAAACAATACTTAATACTTAATAAATGGAATATAAAAGACACAATTTTAATATAATACTATTAAGCCTTATTAAACCATTAGGTTAAATAAAAATTATATTATGTAACTAAGTAAAAAAACAGGCATAAATCAAATTTCTTTTATTTTGAATATATTTAAATTTAAATATGATATATTTAATAAAATTTAAAATATGATATATTATGATATTTATATTTAGAATCACCGATAATATAAAAAGCAAAAAATAATATTATATTAAATATACATATATAATTTATATATTACATGACTATACCGATCACACACCAAACTCGGAACCATTAACCTAAGAAAACAGCATAGATAAAATGAAAAATAAAATGAAGAGCTGCTATCATATAGCATGATTTGAATTTAAAGCTTTTTGTGGCACTTCCCAAACAGAGTCCAGTTGCGACCGTTTAACTGCGAAAATCTACCGTCGTTTTCGAGACACACATAAATAAAATGTACATGGGGCCCATACATCCATACTCATAAAACAAAATAATCAACTATATTCCATGGTTTTTGTGCTTGTTCTCTGAGGTTATATGGCCCCAAAATATTTACTTAAAGCCCACATTTTGGTAGCTCTTTCTCAGCTTCACCTCTACGGCGTCACAGTCTCACTGGATAGTCCCTATGAAAGGGGTCCCACCCGACTGAGGTGAAGCAAGCCAGTGAAAGTTTTCCCTCTGAGGTTTTCACTAAAAATCATGTACAGTGGCATATATAACAATCAATCACATTCAACACAATTTATTTACTATTATGCAAATGTCTATATCATGCACATGAAATCGACCCCTCGCTCATAACTGGTCCACCCAGGCTCCCTCACACTTGGTAGCAAGTGTGGCTAAAACAAGT
Organism: Tetrastigma voinierianum; assembly: GCA_016808115.1. Taxonomy (NCBI): domain Eukaryota; kingdom Viridiplantae; phylum Streptophyta; class Magnoliopsida; order Vitales; family Vitaceae; genus Tetrastigma; species Tetrastigma voinierianum. The sequence goes on from JAEQBH010002513.1 coordinate 167,660, forward strand.
CATACATATAATATACTTACGACTAACCATTGGACCCCTCAATTTATTTATCAAAGCAGTTTTCCTTTTTCTTTTAATTTGTAGTTATAGTTAAGGTTCTAAGTGGGAGCGCCGCCGCCTCTTGCTTCAACATTTCACGAACTTACCGTCGGAGTTCATGTCTAGTAAGATAACACATGGGACTTTCACCACAGAAGTGGGGATCTGACTTGCTCAGCCCAGTATGTAATTTATCATTTTGATCATTTACACTCTCATTTGATACTCTACCTTGGACTTTGTCCCATTTTTCCAGAGTTCCACGACCCATTCATCTATGGTAAATAAACCACTTACCTGCACCCACCCGACTGGCCCAGCGATGTGACCGTGCACCATAAATACATGATGCCATTGCATTTTCCTCATGTTACATGCATGAATGAGCACTACCACATGAAACCTTTACAAACCATGGAAAATTATAATTTATACATACAAATCTACCTCCATAAATATATTAATACAATAAATAGCATGCATCAATCTCATTCCACACTAACATGTTGTTGACAGTATTAACACCACAATGAATTCGAGCTTGGGATATTTCAGAGGAGTGCCTCACGGCCCCTTAGCAAACATGAGGCAGGTTTGGCTCCAATCCTTGTCTCATTCAGCAACCATTTTCCTAGAGCTTTGGTTTCTGGTTCAAACCCCTAACTCTCAAGTCATTGAAACCAGATCATGAAATCCATACCCTTACAATTCAACGAATAATTCATGGCCTTTCTCTTGCATTCACACAAAATATTACCATTTATAAGCCTTTAGGCTAAAGTAAACAAGTAGGAAAATATCCTACCTCTTGGTTGTGAAACCCCAACTTTGGTGTCCACACATAGATCCCCGCTGCGTGTTTGCTAGTACTCGGGCGTCGAGCGTCGGCCTTTGTGAAACAGGGAAATCTGCTTTCCTTAAGTACCATTCTCTTTTCTTCATTTTCTCTCTCACAGTTCTTTTCTTTCTTGTTCCTCTTTCCTATTCCTTTTCCTTCCTTTTTGCCTTTCTTTTCCTTTTTCTTATTTTCTCATCTCATTTTCTCCTTATTTCTCTTCCTTTTTCTCTTTTCTCTTTGCATTTCTCCCCTTTTTGGAGCATTGACCGTATGGGTCAAAAGGAGGAAATTTCCTCCCCTCCTTCCTCAAGCCAATTGTGTGGCTATCTCTTTTCCATGTTTCTTTTTCTTATTTCTTAATTCCTTATTATGACATTATCGCTCAAGTGTACTCCGATGACCATTACATGGCTGAGGTGTGAACCATGCTTTCAAGTGGACCACATGTTTTGCAGTTGTCACTCTTAGGATCTATGTGGCATTCCCAACCTTGCCATGTGTCATTCGACACTTGCGCCTCGAAAACGTGGAAATCGACCATATCGGAGATCAGAGTCGAGCGTGGTAAGTAAAAGAATTCAGCGAGGCAGTTTCAACGGAAAAGTCCGTTTAAGTGAAAAGTAGAGGATCTAGAAAATTCAGTTTTTACGAAATTACGATTTTGCCCTTTTTGAGAAAATTAGATTTTCTGAATCCTGACTTTATTAAAATTTGAAAAATCTCAATTATTTGTTAATAGCTAAAATGATTTTTAAAAAAGCAATAATCAACCCACAGTTAACAATATATAACCACTTAGATTTGGGAAGAAATTATTTGGAAAGCGATTAATACAATTAGATTTTTGGTAAAGATTTTAAATTTAATTTACTTTTATGAAGCCATGTTTCCTCAAAATATTGAAGAGTAATGAATTATGTTGATCAGATTCATTTTTAGCAAATCAAGGAATGTATTATAATATATAAATTAAATAAAGAAAAAATATACCATAGTTTTAAATAGGTATGATTTGCATAGATTTCTTATTTCTTTAATTTTAAATAAAAATAAATAAACTCTTTTCATATCTTATATTCTCAGTTAGCCTCTTTTCATTAAGTAAGAAGTGAAATTTTGTCATTCTTCACCTGCAAGTATATCATATCTTTTTCATATATTTTTTTCTGATAAAGTGGATTTATTCTACACATATTTACGTTTTTATTTGTTTATTGATTTAGTCCCTCACATTGGTGCCAATATTATTTATTTAGTAAGTGTGTCAACATGGTTGTCTTATCTTGATGTGAGTGAATTAAGTTATTATCATTTCAATATAATTGGAGTAGTGCTGACAATTATTTGTCTTAGTATCAGACTAAGAGCTTCAAAACATCTGTGATCAGAGGACTAGAAATCAATCCAATGATCATCATGTATCAGAGGCGAAGTCATATAATCTTATAGTTTATAATGTATATCATATGTATAGACTCAACAAAATCAGTCTCTGGGTTTTGGCCGAATCATTATATATTTCAGCTTTGAATATTGTTTCATTCTTTGCTGTTTTGCGTTTTGATTCTATGTTTCTATAGTGTATTACTTGTTTAGATCAATGAACTTATTTTTCTCTTCAAACAGCTAACAAATAAAAAAAGAATAATAATACTCATGTGTCGTAAAAAAATACAAGGCGTTAGTTTAGAATTAAGCATTTATTTTGTCAAAAGTCATTGCTAAGGACATAAATTTTATTCTCTATGTTTGAAATTTATAAAAATGTTTATTAATTATAAAAAATGTATGAGAGCTTTATATTTTATATGGAAATTATTAGCATTTTCTTAAAAAAAATAAAGTCATGTATATATACATATATATATATATATATATATATATATATATATATATATATATATATATATATATATATATATATATATATATATATATATATATATATATTATACAATATGGTAGCGGATATCTCTTATACATATCACAACATTTCTAGCCATTATCAACAAAATCTTATGACTCTTGTTTTGCCTCTCCACTAACTTCCTATTAAAATGTAGAACATCATGAAGTGTAACTCAGCTCTCTCCCCACAACAACAAATGAACAGATATAGATGAGATATTAATAGTTACAACAGCCACCATATATATAAATATAAGATTGGGGAGTTGGTGCATCCTTGATTTGAGGAAGCATACATTATTTAACCTCAATCATTGTGAGTGTTCAGACATGAAAAACTAGCAGAGAACACGATGAAAGAAAAAAAACGAGAACAAAGAAAATGTAAAAGAAAATAATAAAAGATTTAAATAAAAATGAAATGAGTTAGTTTAGAAATGGTAGTATAGCACATAAGTTCACTTCACTTATTTTAACTATATATATATAAGCTAAAGTCATTATTTTGATATTTTATTAATTTATATTTAAAAATAAACATTAATAAGTATCTCGATATAGAAAATGGAAAAACATTGATTTCTAAAAATTATTTCTTAAAATTTTAAATTCATAAAAGTGGTATAAAATAAGATATTTCACTGCTATGTAAAGTTTATATTTTCATCTATACAAGTTTTATTTTTTTAAAAAGAAAAAATATGTACACATACACATGAGTTAATATAGAAAGAGATGTTGGAGCAGTCAAAGGGTTAAATAAGAATTTTGGTTTCAACCACCTTCAGAAGCAAAAGAATCACATTATGTGAATAAAGAAAAAAGACATACAAGAAAATTAGTTCAAAGGGTTAAAATCAAAATTTTCATTTCAACTACATCAAGCAAGAATCACATTATGAGCATGGAATAAAGAAAAGACATACAAAGAAAAATTAGTTCAAGGGTTAAAATCAGAATTTTCATTTCAACTGCATCAATAAAGAATCACATTATGACATAGATAAAGAAAAAAAGACATACAAAGAAAAATTAGAAAAGCCAAAGTGCTTATTCTAATAATGGAACAAAGAAAAAAGATACATTAAAGAAAAACAATTAGAAAATCCAAAGCACTTATTCAAAAAGATAGAAGAATAAATAAATTCCAAACGAAGTGATTCTGACTTTGTTATATTTATACAACTTCGGATGCAAGTATTTCCTTTCATTGAGGCATCTAGCCCATGGTGTTTATATTCACATATGTGGTAGTATTATCAAAGTTCTACAATGTCCCACATTCGGTTAAGAATGAAAAGACTTATAGGTTTATAAGCTAGACAACATCCAGTTGATATAAGGGCCTTTTTGGAGAGATGCCCAAAAACAAAACAAGAAACATATGAATATACCATGACACTAACCACCATAGATCTTTCAACAACTATTGCATTTAAACCAAGGTAACAGAAAAATATGAGCCAATAGCCGTACTAGACTTCTAATGCATTTGGTGTAGTGGATCCCTTGAGCGGAGACAATCGGAGTACCATGAGAGCGTGTTGTCTCTCGCTGAGCAACGGCTGCAGGTTGCAACCCCGAGGAATACGAAACAACAAGAAGAAATAACAGCGGTGGTTGAGGAAGCTGAGAAAAGATCGAGTCTGGGACTTCCATTTTCTCCTCTTACGAAGGGAAGACATCGAGGGAATTACGATCTATCCGTCTCGGTTGACGCCAAGTCTGAACTCGGCATAAGTCGAGGCGAAGTTTGGGCACTACCACCATAGGAGACGATACGTCGAGTGAGGTGAAGACCTTACTTTTGAGCGAAAGATTAGCCAGTCGGTCTTCACACCTTCACCATCACCACCAAGGGTTGCCGCAATGATCATCCCGGTGTCCCGGAACATAGCATTGAGAGAGTGGGGACAACTATGCCTCTGGACCACACCTCTTGGATCCCCTGACTTCTAGGTCTTCATCAAAATGGGGGAGAAGTAGGAAGTGTAAGTACATTGATCGTCTGAACCTCTAGCATCAACGACTGCGCGTGATCCCTCAAAGAGGTGATCAGAGGCGTATGTCGACCACATTTCCAATGATTGATCAGCCAGATGAAGAAGATGAAGCGAGGAGAGTTCACGTAGTTCGGGGTGTCTTACCTCGGGAGATCCCAGGTTATGGGCGTGGTTCGTCAATCTTCCCTTAATTTTAGGAATAAAATCTCTTAATTTTAGGGATAAAATATGTTCTTCCCTATCAAGGATTAATCTTCCGAGAAATAAAGGATTTGGAAGGCTGAAACCGTAGATAAATATTTCTTTACGTGTTTTCTCTCTTTAGTATGCTTATCCATACTTGAACTTTCCATATGGTAGGGTGGTAGGGTGTGGTGGGGACTTGAAACCCTAGGCTGAAGGCGGCTATGAGGTGAGTCTTCGCGAGGACCTGTCTTTCTCAAATGGGCTTTAAGACTCTCTCGTCTGGTTAGTTCCCGCCTGCTTTTAATACGGTAAGTAGGCTTGGTCCGTTTCATGATGTGGGCCAAGCGAGCCTTGGGCTCGTCGAGAAGTGGGTCTAGGTCTAAAGATCACAGTACTCACAATGTCCCCCTTTTCCCTAGCTGAAGGTTTGTGCTTCTTCAGTCCGGGAAAATACGGTGCTTCTAAACCTTGAGTGTGGAAAGTTGAAAGGACTGGGAGAATTAATGTGCCGCTGAGCAGTATACGGTGAGGTGTATTTGGATATAGAGGTAAAGTCAAGTGAGCTGGTTTCCCAACATGTCTAACATATGATGTCTTGACGGCTCATTAATCTGTTCCAGTGATGTTTGCCTATATATAAGGGTTAGGCTCAGGTTTCCACTTTTTACAATTTAGCTGCCTCTTGCCAATTCTTTCTCCTATGTTTATTTGTTCTTTGAAAGGGTATCGAAGGTCCCTTTACAACTTTCAATTTTAGGGGTGAGTTTTTTTTTTTAAACTAGTTTGTAAGTTTGTATCTCCTTCTGTGCGTTTTTTTTTTTTTTTTTTTTTTTGTGGCTCTGTTTCCTGGGTATTCTTAGAAAGCTTTTGTTTCTTTCTGGGTCGCATATCGTTAAACCATTGGGGTTCCAGGTGATGATACGCGAGTGAGTATAGGTTGTTTCCCAAGTTTAGAAGTCATCCAGCCAGTCTGCGAAGGTTCTGGTTGAGGTTCTTAGGTTCACATCGCTAGCGGATTGTCGAATCTCGAATGGGGTTTTGTCTTTTGAGGTTTTAGGCAGTTCCCCTTTTTTTCACATTTGTTGCACGTAGAATGGCGAGAGGGTCACGGAAAAGGCTTCTGATCAGGTAGCGTAAGAAGAGGACTCCGAGAACGCCTATGGTAAGCGACTAGTTCTTTGCTTTATGCATAGAAGGAGTTGAATCCTTCGAAACAAGTTTGTTACTATCAGGTGGAGGGGAGTCATCGGGAATGCCTGACTACTTATATAGGAGGGCGAGATAACGCCCAGCTATTTTACCAGGGTAGTTTGCTTTGCTAGACTTGGCTTCCCCGTCCCTTCTTTGGTGAAGCGGTTCCTCGCTTTACGAAGCACCTCCGTACTTATTCATCGAGCGATCTTTCCGAATTCGATGGGTTGTAGTGTACAAATTTCTCCTACAATTTGATATTTATTTTGTAGAGGAATTTGTTTTATTTACACTTCGAAGCTAGGGATTGGGGGTCGCCTATCTATGTCGACCCACAGTCCTCGGTTGAAATTGTAACCAAGCTCAGAGACTCCCACAGGCCGAAGTGAAAGGGGTTGTTTTGGTGAAAGGTCCATGGTACGAGACGCCAGGCTCTCCAGGTCTTCCATTTGATCTAAACCAGTCTCTCTCGTTCCCAGGTTTGTTTTCAGCTTGGTGGGGGCTTGTATTCCCCTAGGCCATCTGTCTTGCAGTATGCCTCTTTTTCTAGATTTTTGTGTGTTTGACATGCCCTTGCGAACGACGCGAGAGCGAGGTTGGGCTGGTTAGGCGGTGGGAGAGGCCGGTCACGGAGCGCATTAGATGATTGCTCGAGATCATCGAGAGGGAGCGCAACCACGAGCTCCTCCTGTTTGTGAGGGACTTGCAGAGTTGGGGCTAGTCCAGCTTTCACTGCGATTAATCCTATCCTCCCCGTCCAGGTTCTTTAAAGAAACTGTCGAGGGTGAACACTTTACTCTCGCTGACCTCCTAAGGTCAATCCTGGTGATTCTTCACAGTAGGGTCCGGCTCAAGAACCTAAGTCGAGATCATTTGGAAGGAGCCTTAGTTAGCTTTATCGACTGACCAATCACCACCGGCCGTGCGACTAAAGCTTGCCCCAGTGAGAAGAAGAAAGGAAAGAAGGTTGAGGGAGTCGGAAAAAAAAAAATTTTGCCGGTGCGGGATTACGAAGCACATGGATTGGGTGGATGTCATAGTGAGCCGGCTGAGGAGAGGGAGGACGATATATCTAACCTCACTGTTGGGTTTGTCGTGCGAATGTGCAAGCTGGGCACGGCTCGAGAGCCTTACCGGCTCCGAAGTGATATCAGACTGATAGCCCCCAGAGACGGTTTGGTCCAGATGAAGAGGCTCAAAAGAGTCAGGTGGTAATTACTATGGACTCCTCAGGACAGCCCACGATGCCACTGCGGCTTTGGAGAATTCGCCCCAGACCAAGGAGGCTTGTGCATATTTGGAGGATGGGGCCCCAGTGGGGACCTCCACTTCAATCGAAGTTGTGGCGAGGCCCCTATTTCCAAAAACAACCATTGAATTATAGCGCTGCAGACCACTTGGCCGATGTCGCGAATTCCCAACGCCAGCGAGTAAGGCTATCAGGACAAAACATCTTGGGCTTGTATGTCAAACCAATGGAGGAGTGGGCGAATCGCCCGATGGACACACCCAGGCTCTGGTCAGGATATGTTCCGTCGATTAATGTGCATGAAAACTGCTAACAAGAGGGACTCTTACGCCACATATCGTGGCCTCCCTTTCAATCTTGCAAATACCGGTGGTGGTTCATGATGTAGACGAAGCATACTCAAATCCCTTCCACCTTCACATGGACAGAAATCTACCCGACTTGTGGGTGAGGATGGGATGTTTATTAACCCACGGCGGGTGTTTGGTATGACCCAGCTAGACTTCTAACGTTTTAGCGTGTGTTTTATGTTGTGATTCCCTCCTAACACCTTTCCTTTTGTAATTGTCCTGCCATTGTCGAACATGGCGCCCTGGCGTAAGGAGCTTTACATAAATTTGGGGATCACCCAGGGAATTTGCGGCTATATGCTCGGTCAGCCGTTTCCAAGCACCAGGCCTTAGACAACGCCTTTGTCAAGGCCAAAGTTAGGTCTAAGCACTAGGAGCAGGAGGCTAAGGCCGGTGCAGGGAAGACTACGAGTGCGGAGAGGGAGAGGGATGGGAGCCCAAGAAGGCGCGGCTCGCCACATTAGCTCTGATTGCGGCGAGTGTGTGAGGCGTGACGGAGGATAAAACTAAAGTGGGTTCAAGATGCTTGGCGATAACGGAGGAGACCTTAAGCATAAGGTTGAGGTGGAGCCCCACGCTGGAGGTTGAAAGAACTTCATTCCTGCGAAGATGGCGACAAGGATGAATTATGCTTGCTCTCCGCTCCTCAGTGACGCGAGGAGCAAAAAGAGGCCGTGGAGGAGGACTACTAAAAGGCCTTGGAGCTTATCTTCGCATACAGCTACGGGTGTTGTGTGTTCAAACACAGCATCTTTGGGAGACAAACAGGAGGTTCTGGTGTGTATCGAGCTCCTCCAGCCGCTCCCTCTAGAGTTTTCATGAACCTTAGAGTGCACGTCTTGAGCGCTCACGGGGCCCCGCAGCAGTCAAAATGAGAGCAAACAAAGCATTAGCTAAGGCAAAAGGAACCAAGGAGCACCATTGAAAGGGCTTTGTGGAACATCTTAAGTTCTCCCCTCCATTTTTTTTTTTTTTTTTTTGTAATCGGCCCAGTTTGGCTGTAACATGTTTTGACGCTATTGATATTGTAATCTGATTTTTGGTTTACTTATACTATTGATTCCTTTTATCTCACAACTTCCTTCCACGAATCTTGACTAGGATAGTTGCTTCATGGATATCAATGTTAAGTCCTTTTTTTTTCTTTTTTTTTTTAGGAGCTAGGAGCTGGTGGGGTTTGCACATGGGCCGGCGAGCGGGCACCGTTACGGGCCTTGGCTGCAGCAATGGGCCCAGAGCTTGACTGGCTGCGCCCAGGCACGTACCAGCAGGTTATGAGCCACGTTTGATCTTTTGAAAGTGTCGACAGTAAAGCCATATACGGTCTTTTGAAAGTGACAGAAGAAGCTATGCTCCCACGTCACAGTCTTTTGAGAAAGTGCCCGGCCAGTGCAGGCAGTATCTGATCACTGAAATGTCGGTGAGCCACATATGGTCTTTTGAAAGTGTCAGCAAGCTATGAGCCACTTTTGGTCTTTTGAAAGTATCAGTAGGCTTAAAGCCACTTAAATTCTTTAATACCTTAGACTATTCAAAATTAAAAATACTTTAAGGAAATTTAATTGATAAAACCTTTAAAAGAAAATTTTATTAATAATATTAGAAATTGAAAGAAAATGTTCTAAAGGAAACTTTATTGATAATACCTTTAAAGAAATTTTTATTGATAATACCTCTTAAGATGCATAGCATTCCCATCCACAGGCAGCATCCCGGTAGGTTTATCTAATAATAGAGTGCCATCTAACTATCACGTGTATGGCCGCTCCCGGTCGGTTGGAATTTGCCAGGCTATGGGTGTAGTGTTTTCGACCCGGCTGAGGACAGTCTCAAGCTCAAAATGCACGTTAATTTTACGCTCTGTTGTATAAGTTTTATTTATTCTTTGTTATTGATGTCATACTCACGATTTGGTACTTCTGAGGGCACAAATGCATCATATCTAAGTCTTTAGCAAGAGCTTGATATTAGTACTTTAGGAATTTATTGAAGTGTGGGCATTCAGTTTCTATAGGAATTATGGCCTCATCCCATGATTGATGACGGGTGACACTCCGGTTAGCTTCCATTTGGTTATTCTATAAGCAAAAGAATTTAGGGTAGCTCTTCTACCAGCTTCCTTTAATGATATGAGCGCTTTTTCAAAGCTATCAAGAGAGTTTTGTTAGATGCTTTAAAGCATTCTCTATGGTGCCGTGGGTTGAGTACAAGTTTCTTATTTTTTATTCTTAACAGAATTTTACTGTATACTCTTTGTTATCAGCGTGGCTGGTTAATAACATTTTGATGTTAAGATTTAGAATGGGTAGACAATATTCTTCACACAAATTGGACGATATCCTTGTCTTTGATGGAGGTGAAGGCTTCATCTTCTATTCACTTGCTAAAATAGTCGGTTGTGACCAACAATAACTTCTTTTAAGTTAGGGCAGTAGGCGGTAGGCTGTAGGCGGTCTTCTATTTACTTGCTAAAATAGTCGGTTGTGACCAACAATAACTTCTTTTAAGTTAGGGCGGTAGGCGGTGGTTCAACTATATCAATTCCCCACTGAGCAAAGGGCCAGGGGCTCGTGATGGTGGTTAGATCTTGAGTCGGCACCCTTGAGATGGGGGCTTGTCGTTGGCAACGGTCACACTTTCTGACGTAGGCGGTTATACGCTTCTCATGGTTGACAGTATAATAACCTTAATGCCATGGGCACTTGTGAGCTAAAGTTACATCGCCTTGATGGTTTCGCACATCCCTTCATGGGTTAAGCCGATATATATTGTCCATTGATAGTTAAACACTTAGATATGGCCGTCCAGGGCAAGCATATAATTGCCCGTTCACAAAGGAAAACCTAGCCGCTGGACTACAGATCTCTTGGGCTTCAATCCTGTTATCCAGAAACTCTCTTGAGCTCAAATAATGCATTATAGGGGTTAATTTAGAGAGCATGCTTAGTCTATCTAACTACCTTTGTAGGTCATAATAGATGCGTGGTTGGTAGTAAACAGAAGGAACATCGTTTCTCTTATCGAAGATGGATCACCATTCTTTGCCAAAGTGCGCTGCCGAGTATCTACACTTCATTGGGTGCCAGGATGTCTTTCAGATTTCGTATAACTCTGATCGTTGCTTGACCAAACTTGCATACTGACCATGCGCCCCGGTCTACGCGTTCATATTCTCAGTTTACGTCAACTCTGATTAAGGTAGCTGCGTATGATAGTTTCGAGGATATAAACTTTGATTAATCAGGCCAAAATTGCCGTATTCAATCTCATTTATTAAACGCGAGGAAGTCTAGCCGTATGGCCTATTCTACCATTTCCCAGTTAGGGCTTTAAGTTTGCAAGGACTCCGGCTCTGTTTGTGGCGTCGTCCACATTGAGGATCCACCATCTAGCGTTACCGTGGTCCACATCTGGTTGGGGTAGTTCTACTAAAATGCGCGATATCTACCCACCGTTGTCAAGCGAGTTTATATTGAATACAAATTCGCCAGCTCGATAAAGCTTCTTGGGCCATCCTTCTGATAGGTGAGCTTGTGTACGGTCTTATGAATTGGTGTGCTGTGATAGGGAGTGCTTGGGAGTAGGGGCGAAGCTTTTTAGCTGCCACACAGAGGGCCAGTGCTACTTGTTTGAGAAGGGTATATCGGGTTTCTGCTTCAGATAGAGATTTGCTTATGAAGAGTATTGATCTACGCTGGTTTATCTGCGACAATGCTTTTCGGCTGGGCTTTTGACACCCGGCCCAGGTAAAGATAGTGTGTCGCTTCTGGCCAGACTAGCGAGGTGGCGATTCGGTGGAGTGTTGTTGAGATACCATGAAGCTTGGTTGCACTCCTCATTCCAACCGACCCTTTTGGCTCCCCTTAGCATGATAAAAAATGGTTTTAATTAGTGCAATGAAGCGGGATATGAAGCGCCACTGAAATTTGTCGGCCCGACCATTCGATTCTTTGCCTCTTTTAAGAGGTAGGAGCACGAGGTATTATAGCTTTAAGGGGTTGGAATAGAAGTTCGGACTCCTATCCTCTTTGGGTCACCATTAAAGCTTTAAATTTACTTATTGACTGCAGCACATTTGAGGAACAGATTTCATGTTAAATGCCCAGCCATGATAGTTGAAAACTGCCATAGATCTTGGTGTAGTCGAAGCGTTCTTTAAATTTCTGAGCGGGTTGTCGATGCTAGGCTTCCATGGTGTTGCTTAACATGATTGAAATATCTTAGTTACAAATCTTTGATAAATTAGCCTGCTTCTTGATCAGGCATTACATTATAGCGATATAGCGTGTGGTGTGACCGTGTTGATAACTTAAATTCTTTGATAGAGTTTCTAACACAAGTTGGGGGTATAGGTGAGGTAATTAAGTAATTTCCCCTTTTGTACTCCTCTTGTGTACTTTTTGGGAGCTTTGTGCTCGATTTTTAATATATATTATGCTTTGCGTCGAAAGAAAAAAAAAAATAGCGTAATGGTGTGATGAAGGTTGTTTTCTCTGCGTCGGGGAATGAGTGCATGGGAATCTAGTGATATCGAAAGTGTCGGAAAGACAATTATTAAGGTGCTAGGCTGGCATCAACAATTTCGTCTATGCGCGGGGTAAAGGGAAGCTATCTTTTAGGCATGCGCCGTTGAGACGCCTATCCACTACTGGAACCCTGCACGTTGGCTAGCCATTTAGGGTATTTCACTTCTCTGATGAAGCATGCTCTCAGTAAGTTGTCTGCTGTTGAATGATCGATGGCGTCAGATGGAAATGCCTCACTTTCTGTCTTACCAATTTGGTCGTGGGGATAATATTTAGTTCATGAGAGGCCACTGTCGGGTTAATCCCAACCATATATGAGTGGATCCAGGCAAATACATCTATGTTATTCAACGTACAGTCATAAGCGTGCCCAATCTCCGCAGATTTAAAGAGTTATTAGAGGAAAGGGAAGAGTTAGTCGGATCTTTGGCCCCGGCCGGTTGATACGGTGTCTGAAGAAGGGATCTCATGGCAGTAGCAGAGGCAAACAGGTCCTCTTGAAGCCCAGGAGTCTAGAAATGAGGTAATAATTCTTGAACAAAACCCAACTCTAATCTTAACCACTTAGAGAATCTATCTATAGCTTTGAAGGAACGAGAATGCACAAGGCGCTATATCCATTGTCTCCCCTTTTGTCTTTTCAAAGAATTACGGAATATGAGTGAAACTTACTTTCAGCTTTAAAGCACTTGTTCATAGCTACTCTGGCTCATTGGAAAAATTGTCAAGAGAATGGAGACTTGCTATAGAGGCTAAAATGGATGCATTACAAAAGAACAAAACTTGGGAATTGGTTGATTTACGGTATTTAAAAACCGTTAAAGTTTATGAAGTGGAGTGTTTCTGCGATAAAATTTAAAGGTGATGGATCCCTAGAATGGTACAAGGCAAGGCTGATTGCAATAGGGTATACTCAAACATATGGAGTGGATTATCAAGAAACATTTGCTATAGTGGAAAAATGAATACAGTAAGAATTTTACTATCCTTGGTTGTTAATTTTGATAGGGAATTGCAATAATATGATGTAAAAAAATGCTTTCCTTGATGGTGATTTAGAAGAAGAGACTAAAATGAGTATTCCACTGAGTTCAATAGGATGTTATTAAGAAAAGGTTTGTTGGTTAAATAAGACTATATGAGTTAAAGCATTTTGTGCTTGGTTTGGAAGGTTTACCAAGGTTATATGATAGCTAATGGTTACAAACAAAACCAAGAGATCATACACTTTTCATAAAACATTCCAGGCAGTAGAGTCGGATCATTGGTGTGTATGTTGATGACATTGTTGTAACAGAATCAGTGAAGAGAAGATACCTTGAGTAGTGCCTAACAGAGAGTTTGAAATAAAGATTTCGAAAGGTGAAATTATTTCCTTAGAATTAGGTGTTCAGTCTAAGCAAGGCATTTTCATTTCTCAACAAAAATATGTTATTGATCTTCTCAAGGAAACAAATTATGATGGCTAGTAAGCTAGTTAAACTCCCATTGAACAAATGTAGATTTGGAGTGAAGGCGCTTGGAGATAAGAAAGTGGATGGAAAAATGTATCAACGGCTTGTTGAGACTTATTTGTATCTTGCCTTTACCACCGGTGACCACGTAACCTTTATTCTGTGGGATATTGGTCAGTTAATGCGATTAAGAGATTCTAGCGGGATCTCGGAATATTCCGTATAGAACGCGTCGGACGACATTGAAGCGATCATATTGTTTGAATCACCGCGTTACCAATTTGCGGATCTCATTTGGTGATGATCTTCTGATATTCTTTTTCTTTGGGGTGTTGGTATCTCGTAGAATAAAATAAAATCACGTGACCGTTGGCGTAGCGCGATTTCAATGACGGACGGGACAAAATGATAAATGTTCTAAACTGTTGAGTTGTTTATTAATATCGTAATAGTCTCAGACGTTGTTTATCAATATAACATATTGGAACATAAGTAACAAATAAAGAAAATATCTGTTAAATGCTTTAAAAAAGGAAGTTAATTGAGGTATGCACATTATTCAATAACAATAAAAATTTGAATTTAAAATAGCACCTTTTAAAAATTGTTATATATATATATATATACCATATATATATAACTTTCCCTACTATATATATATATATATATATATATATATATATGATAAAGAACTAATGCTTTATTTATAAAAGATTTAAGACTTCACAAAATAATACCTTTATGCATAAAAGTGATATATATATATATATATATGCTATATATATATATATATATATATATATATATATATATATATATATATATATATACATATATAGATATATATATATATATTTCCATCCTTTATAAAATCTATAAGTAAAAGATGAATTTGGCTTCAATGCATAGGAAACAAATTTTAACGGTGCATTTTTATGTGAGAAAATGCTTGTGTTCTTGAAATAAACAAGCTTAGCAGAGCACCATAATGCATATCAATCATTAATATGGAAATGGAAGGACTACGTTATGTAATAATATTCCTATTACGGATCTTGGGGGTTTCTTTGTTACCCTGATTTGGATGGTAGATTCTTGGCCATTGCGGGTCTGAGCTTTAGTCTCCATTGTAAGCATCTTCAGGTGATATTTTTCACGGGTAGTCGGACTGAGAATTTAAAAGAAATAGTTTATATACACACACAGCTATGATGGATATCAAAGTTAGAACTCGACAACATACACATTCAAAATATTTTGAATGGACAAAAGAAAGTTTATCAAATACCAAATAATGTTCCAAGATTGATAAAGAGATGAATGGCTGAGTAAATATTTTGATAAATAAAGAATATCCCCAACACAATTGTTATTTTTATTGTTATTGTACACACAATGTCATAGGGTCTCGAAATTTAATAAAACAAGAAAATAATGCAAACAATAATTTTTTAAGATTGAAAATATTGTGAAACAATCTTTATGAACAATATTATTTTGCAAAAGAATATTTCCTTTGATTCTTCTACCTCAATGCAATTCGAGATAAGAGAGATGATAAAGATTTTCAAAGAGATCAACCAAGGATTGCCCGTGGCTTATCCGGTGAACTTGAAATGTGAAGATTGCATGTATGGGCCAAAAATACAGAACAGTGTTTCTTTCATTTCACTGACTTGCAAGGAGATTTTGAAACCTTCTTTCCCATGTAGAGTCGTTTTGCTGATCCAGAAAGTCCCTCATTAAATGAGTCACCACTTTGTATAGGTGAATTTTATAGGAAAAAACCCATGAGAAATATATTAAAGAGGGGCAAACACAAAGCATGTACATTAAGTATACCAAGGCTGCAAACAGACAAAAAAGCGAAAAACAGTGGGAGATGAGTAATACCAAGCTACACTGTACCCAACATACACAAAAAACCAGTAACAACAATAGACTGAAAATCAGCTATACTTTAACCAGAACCGAGGAGAACATACACAAAAGCATTTTTTCATCCTTTGAACCGAGGGCACCACATCTTGAACATAGCCTATTTCTCTCTCAAACTTTCAGAATAGGTAGATGGCAAAACAATACCAGCTAACATTGTACCCAACATACACAAAACCAGTAACAATAGACTGAAAATCAGCTATACTTCTTAACCAGAACCAGAGAAGAACATACACAAAAGCATTTTCATCACTAAACAAAGGCTATCTGTTTCTGCTTCTTCTCCTCTTGAACTGTCAGGGTAGGTAGATGGGAGCAGCCATCCATATCTTTTTTTTTATCTGGTGCATGTGGATCACGCACTAATCAAATATCTTTGACTAACCAATGATTAACCCAGAGGTGACTCCAAAAATTGAAAAAGTAAGGCCATAGAATTCTGACCCTTTACCTCCATTTATACATGAAATTAGGGGCATAAATTTTGAATCCTCAAGATTTTTTTTTTTGACATCTATAAACTTTAGATTACATCATAGTATTCAAGTTCCTCTGTCCTTTGTCACTCCACTAAGATTCGAATCTTGGATTACATCCTATGCCCACTAGCTCCTTATGAGCTAGACTTATTCATGAATCCTCAAGATTTTAGTTCCTTAATTCAAAATGCAATTCCTTGATTTTAGGAAATTTTCTTCTTCATTAAGAAAATTTTGAATTTATCCATCAGAATATTGTACAATCCTCTTTTGACAATCTTTTTAGGATTGGAATAAATTTGGAAGTATTATAGTTACAATCTTTCTGGAAAATATTCTTTACGAAAGAATAGTTCCTATAATTATTGCATGTCAATCACAATTTGAAGACGATGAAAATGAAAATATTTTGCTTCTTGAAGATCAATTGAGAGTCATCAGCTTATTAAATAATATTCTGAAATGCAAGATAGCCCGGTGTGGCAAAAATCACGTATATAGAACTTGTTTTGTTTCATGGACATGCGGGGAAGATTTTGTGAGGCCTTTCTTTTTGTGACCTTCTTTTCCAATATAAAGTCATTTTTGCCAGTCAAAAGTCCCTTAGTGATGGTCACCCTCTTAATTATAGGTGAAATTAGAAAATTAAATTTTGAAATTGATTTAGTTCATGAAGTCAGAGAAATTTGGTTTCTTGATTTTCACAACTTGTTTTATTCATTAGAAATTTGCCAACAAAAGAATAGTAATTATGTTTTTTATTCTCTTTTAGATTCCCAGTTCAAATATTTAACATTTGAAATTTGTAATAAAGAGAATATTTATTTTAATTCTCTTCTAACAAAAATTTGATCAATTTTGAAAGACCAAATTCTGTGAACCTTTTAAAGTTAGCCCATGTTGCCTTTCTGATACACCACATGCCACTTGTCAATCTCAATTAACCACAGTATTAATCATCTATTAATTTTGTATCTATAATTATTTTTATAAGAAATTAACCATAAAATAACCAGAATATACAGGATATATAAAGCGTCAATGACCAACAACATAGAAAAGGTATCAACAATATACATAATAGAAATTAGTATCAAGGTAACAGAAATACAAATGGTAACAGTTAAGATGACCAGACAACAGAGAAAAGGAATCAACAGCTGAAACTTAGTAGCATAAACCAACTCATGCAGGTAACTAAATTTATAAGACTTTTGCGTGATAGATATACCTGGCTTGTGGCACCAGTATAAATCTTTTCCTCAAACCTAACAGCGATTTTCCTGCGCTCATTCTGACCCTCTTGTCCAGAAACAGGAGATCTCTTTAAGCGTCCAAGTCTAAGTAAGCAACAACAGGTTAAATAGTTACTGAAATGAAGTAATGAAGAAGTTCTTAATTCTCGATTAGAAAATCACAATAGCAATGAGTAAACCATGCTCTAGCAGATATAAAACAACACACAACTGTTGCATAGAACTCAAATTTAGAACGCACAGTCAAAGAGGCAACTGAAATGATGTTTCAAACCTTGACTAGCAAACTACTTAAACAAACTTCATTCAAATTTCTTGCTGAAACCCTATGCCAGTATTTAACATTTTATATTTCTAAGTAACTTCAGGAAGGATGCCTAGTTTACAGGATTTTCTGTCATCCTTTCAACCTTGGCACCTTTATCACCTTTCCTGCCTCCAGCCTCTTCTGTTCTTGCATGTTTATGTGAGAACTCACTCATCTATAATTTATAATGTGAACCAATATTCCCAGGCGACAGACCAATATTCAGTGAGATAAATGAACATGAATCGATTAGGTCTTGCTCCCTACAATTCATTAAATCCCAACATAGTATTAAGTTGAACCCAGAGTTAAGCAGGTTCTTCTGGGCATTAACAGAGGAAAGAGGAAACTGGTATGGAGACTAGAAATAGAACGTCTAGAAGTACCATAGCAGACAAATTCAACCTAGATGACCCATTGTTTAGACTGCCTTAAAAACATGTATAAAGCACAGACTTTTCTTGAAGACAATAACAAAAGATAAAACTCAATTTCTTTCCAGGCCTGTTGCAATGGCTTATCCATGGTATCTTCTGGCTTGTGAAACATCAATACCAAGCAGAATGTGGGAAAATACAAAAAAGCATACTGCTAGACAAGCCAAATTGCACCTCCTCATCCAAGAACCAACTTCAACATCAAAAGTGATTACCATAAACAACTCACATGAGTTCTGTAAGCCCTAGAAATTTTCTTCTAACAATTATAGAAGAATGGCTTTGTCTCATCCATTAAAAATTTTTCTCAATCATCCATTCTTCAGTCCAAAAATGTGCAATTCGTCAGTCAAACACATAAATGGATAAGTGAGAAGCATAAGGCAAATATCAGGATCATAGCACACATCCTACTAGCTGTCCACTTTATTTAGAATTATCACCTTTCATTTATTTATGAACTGAACTAAATTGACACTCACCATGTATAGATAGAGCAACATGTGCCAACTAAATCTGAACGGGGAGAGTGTGAGAATGTGAAGCTTCAAAGGAAGCATGTGCCACCCCAATCAAGTTTGGCACAAAACTTCAAAACATAGGACCCATGGAACAATAAGGAAACTGAATCAAAATGGGGCTAGAAAATATGATTTTAGAAAGAGCTCAAAAGGAAGCAGCATTTCCCATAACCTCATCAACTACCCAGCCAATAATATCTCTGTAATTTCATCAGTGCATGGAAATCGAGCTGCAGATCTGTATTGATCGACAAACTCAGAGCGCCCTGGCTCTAAAAGAACATTTATCAGCGAGATGGCGATGGATGCAGCGGGTCAAATGAATAGAGCAAAGACAAACACCAAGATATTAAGGGGAGACCAGTGCGAAAAAGCCGTGGGCAAGGAGAAGTACCGAGGCAGAAAGGTCCGCCACCAACCCCTTGTGGGATCAGTTGTGTGGACTACGAGGGCCCCGCTGCTACCACAAGATATCCCTATTTTTTTCTCAAATTTTTCTTTACACAAAAGAGCCCAAAACCAAATTCGGGTCACAAATCAATACCTTCTTTAAATTATTTTTCTTAATTACTCAATTCTGGTCCAACAGGTAGTCCCCGCACTGTGAGCTCAGGGACGCAGCTCCACAAACCAACTCTCAATGATTCATAACAAAAACAGTCTACACAACCCATTACCCACCACCAAAAACATTCTCAAAATTCACATATGCTTGAACTGAAAACACTCCAAGATCATCCCCAAGAGGAAAAAGAAAAAATAATCGGAGACATCAGGAAACAAACAACACTCATCTCTTGTTCACAATCGCTGACGATAATAGAGTAGCAACTGGGTCCTTCAATCGGCCGTATCCATGGCCGGCTCAACTGACCAGGCCTCCATTTTAATCCTCTGAACAGCACTTTACACAGAGATCAAAAATAAAAATCTTGGCTAGCTGAGCCAGAATTTCAGCCTAGAAACACAAAAAGCCGCTGTCGGAAACTATGAATGATTCAAAATATGGTGCAATTTTTTTTTTTTTTTTTTTTTTTTTTTTTGTAAAGATAATTTATGATTATTTTTCCCTAAAGATAATTTAAATTTTTTAAAAGTATATATATTTTTTATGATTTATATATTATCTTTTTTCCAAAAAATAGAATATATTATTCAAAAAAATAATTTTTGAATTGTTCAAAAAATTATCCTTTTTTATGATTTATATATTATCTTTTTTCCAAAATAAAGAATATATTATTCAAAAATAATAATTTATGAATTGTTCAAAAAATTATCCTTTTTTATGAATTATATATTATATTTTTAGAAAAAATTAAAAAAAAATTAATTTATTAATTGTTCAAAAAATTATTATGAATTCTTTTTTCAAGATAATTTATAAATTGTTCAAAAAATTATATATATTTTTATGAATTATATATATTATCTTTTTTTTTTAAATATTGTTTAAAAAATATAATTTTTTGAATTGTTTAAAAAATTATTATGAATTCTTTTTTTCCTTAAAGATAATCTATTAATTGTTTAAAAAATTATATATTTTTTAATGAATTATATATTATCTTTTTCCAAAAAAAAGAATATATTGTTAAAAAAAGATAATTTATAAATTGTTAAAAAAAATTATCCTTTTTTTATGAATTATAAAAAATTCAAAAAACCATAATTTATTAATTGTTAAAAAAATTATTATGAGTTCTTTTTTTGCCTAAAAGATAATTTATAAATTTTCAAAAAATTATATATTGCAGGGTGAGGCATATGATTGGTGGAAACTAGTGCTCAAAAGTCAAGGGATTCCAAATCCCATGACATGGGAATTATTTGTCAAAGAGTTCAGGGCAAAGTATGTTACAGACATGTATAGGGAGTCCAAGTGGAAACAGTTCCTGAATATGAAGCAAAGGAACTTATCTGTAATTTGAGTATGAGAAGAGTTCAATAGTCTTAGCAAATATGCCTGGGCGGTCCTCACCGAGATATTCGGTGTGAAACAAATCAAAGAAGATGGACTACATGATTCCATCAGAGGTACTTATCTGTGACCTATCAACGGGTGAACTTTATCAGTTAATTAGTGCAATGAAAGTGGAGGAAATTTGAAACCCCGGTAGCAAAGAAAAGTACGAAAGAAGAAGTTCTCAAAAAGGAGCCTCCTCCTCTTACGGTAAAACTAGAAGATGTGGCTTAGTCAGTATAGGGTTTGGCTTTCAAAGTAGAAAACGAGGTATAAAGCGTATCTAGTCTTTGTTAGAGGTGCTTCAGTTGGACAGGGAGAGATCTCGGAGTGCACTCATTGCCATAGACGGCATTCGGGTGTTTGCCGGTTATTGACAAGAGGGTGTTTCCGATGTGGAAGCCTTGAGCATTTGATAGCATAGTGTCCCCGAGAGTCAGGGGATAAGAGAAGTGGCAGAGGAAGATCTGCGGCACCACTTTCGACTCGCGAGCAAGGTAAGGGTCATAGTGGCCCATCTCAACATAGAGGACGAGGAGGCACAATTTCAAAACGGTGTGGATCGATCCTATGGCTCGACACGACAAGAGGATGCCTATGAAGGCTTGTGATGGTCGGGATGCTCTGAGGGTGTTATGTTTAATTTATATTTTTCTTTATATGATATTAAGATGCATGCATTGATTGATCCTGGATCTACTCATTCATATGTGTGCATGGAGGATGAATTTGATAAAGTACCAGTGATAGAGAAATTAGCATATGACATGCATGTGACTAGTCCGTTGGGGCACAGCGTTAGTGTGAATAGCGTATACAGAAATTACCCCATTGTTATACAAGCAAGAGAATTTCTCGTTGATTTGATAACCTCGCCCATTAAAGAGAGTTTGACGATTACGGGAATGGATTGGATTCGACTAAACACCGGGCCATCGTTGATTGTGGACAAAGGCGGTAGTGTTGAGATGCCCGTCGATCCCCAGGTGATAATCGAGGCATTAGATCGGCGTAATGTCTGATAACATCGATATCAGGGCGAGGGAGATTTATAAGAAGGATGTAAGAGACATTTTTGGTTGTGATACTTGACTCCAAGAGAGGTCAAGTTGATGTGGAAAAGATCCCAGTAGTAAAGGAATTTCGGATGTATTCCACGAAGAGTTACAGTGTGTTCCGCGAGAGGAGGTGGACTTATCCATATAAATTGGCTGAGCATTGTGTCTAGGGCACCTTACAAGATGGCTCCAGCAGAGTTGAAGGAGTTAAAGGTTCAACTACAAGAGATTTTAGATAAAGGGTTTGTACGACCCAGTGTTTCGCCTTGGGGTGCACCTGTTTTATTTGTGAAAAAGAAAGATGGCACTCTACGGATGTGCATCGGTTAGCGAAGCGGATCAATGGGTGGCGGTGAAAAACAGAATTACCATTACCGAGAATCGAAGATCTTTTTGATCAGTTAAAAGGAGCAGGTGTCTTTTCGAAGATCGACCTGCGATCTGGATATTATCAGTTGAGAGTAAAGGAAGTAGATGTGCCGAAGACCGCATTTAGAACTCGATATGGCCATTATGAGTTTTTGGTAATGCCATTTGGGTTGACTAATGCACCGACAACATTCATGGATTTAATGAATAGGGTATTTCATTATATGGATTAAATTCATAGTGGTCTTGCAATGATGACATCTTGAGTGTATTCTGGGATGCCTGAACATGAACAACATCACGAAAATAGTCCTGCGGATGCTAAGAGAAAAGAAGTTATATGCTAAGCTCAGCAAATGTGATTTTTGGCTAAAGGAAGTTTCCTTCTTAGGCCATATTGTGTCATTAGAGGGTATAAGAGTTGACCCTACAAAGATTGAAGCCATGGTGAACTAGAAACCACCTTGAAATGTAACCAAGGTGAGAAGTTTCTTAGGCCTAATAGGTTATTATAGAAGATTTGTGAGGAGCACTACATCATAGTTTCTTAGCTCACCAAGTTACTCGGGGAAAGGAATAAAGTTTGAGTGTGAGACGTACGGAATAGTTTTGAACGATTGAAAGGGATCTTTGGTTAAGCGCGGTAATGGCCAGCCTACGCCGGGAAAGAGTATACCTTGTATAGTGATGTTTCAGGCATTGGTTTAAGATGCGTGTTAATGCAAGATGGGAAAGTGGTGGCTTATGCGTCCAGATAGTTGAAGCCGCATGAACAGAATTATCCCATTCATGACCTAAAGTTGGCTGCGGTAGTGTTTGCTTTGAAAATATGGCGACACTACTTATCTGAGGGAGAAAAAGTGTAGAATTTGCACAATCCATAAGAGTCTCTCAAGTACTTGCTAACACGAGAAAGAGTTAAATTTGAGGCAATGGAATGATTAAGGTAAGAGTTAGCCAAGGCATCATAGACTACGACCCAAAAAGGCTAATGTGCTTGTGCCGATGCTTTAAGCGAAGAGCGATGGTATAGTAATAAACACAATACAGTGATTGGAGACTAGCGAGATGATGGAGCTATGTTGGCTCAACTAAATTCACAACCCTTTTAAAGAAAATGATTATAGATCATGAAAAAATGATGAAGAGCTACAGATGGTTAGAGATGGTGACGAGACCGAGTTTTTAGTGAAAGAAGCTGGAAGTTTGTATTTCCAGAACAAATTATGTGTGCCAAATGATAAAGAGCTAAAGAAAAAGTTTCTATTTGAGGCTCATAATACGGTATTTATCATGCATCCACAGGTATCTAAGATGTACAAGACTTGAAAGCAGTTTTATTAGTGAAATGAATAAAGAGATGTGGCGAGTATGTGTCCTAAGTGTTTGACCATTAATGACAAGTCAAAGCTAAACACCAAAAATTATAACAGGTTTGTTAAATCCCTTCCAATTTCCCAATGAAGTGGGGATAACATTACCATAGTTTGTGCTTGTTGAAAGTTTCCCCCTCACCTGACGAAGCATGACTCTGTCCCAGAGTGATTGTTGTTAAGCTCACAAAAGTCGACCCATTTTATACGGTCGGGGATCATGTTGGACTATTCACATGGATACAAACTAAGCTGATTTATATGTGGAAGAGATTGTACGATTGCATGGTGTACCGCTATCTATTGTGTCAGATAGAGATCCGGCGTTTTATCAAGTTTAAGAGTAAGATTACCATGACTCGACTTTGGGCATTAAGCTGAAGTTGATCTGACATTCTATCCATAACCGAGATGCAGACGATCCAAAGAGGGTGATTCAAGTACTTGAAGATATTTTTCGAGGTTGTGTCATGGAGTTTTCGAGAAGTTGAGATAGGTATATTCCATTGATGGAATTTTCCTATATGATAGTTTTTCGGTCGAGCATTGGTATGGCACCCATCACGGGGCTTTGTATGGTAGGAAATGTAAGAACTCTGTGTCTTTGGATGGATTAAATGAGCATAGTTCATTAGCCACCAGACATAGTGAAGATCTTTTGAAGAGAAAGTGAGGAGTTATTCGGAGAGGTTAAAGCGACTGGTGATCGACAAAGTCGTACCAACCTAAAGAGGAGGAGATCTTGAATATGAAGTGGGAGCCGAGGTGCCAGCTGGTGTCGGATTGGAGAAGGATTCTACAGTTTTTGGTCGAGAAGGCAAGTTGAGTCCAAGGTTCATAGGGTCATATGAGATTCTGGAATGCATTGGCCCTATGGCTTATCGATTGACACTCCCTCCGGAGTTGGCCAAATTACACGATGTCTTTCGTAATCGATGTTTCGAAGATGGCTCACAATAATGCACTACTGTAGTGCAAAGAGATACAAGTACATGAGGTTTGTCATGGAGTGAGGGCCAAAGACTATTCTGGCTCGAGAGGTGAAACGGTTGCAGAACAAACAAGTACCGTTAGTAAAAGTGCTCTGGCAACACCATGGTGGAGAGGCTTCTTGGGAGCGAAGCAATACGAGAAGCACGATGTCACTGGCCCTCTTGAATCGGTATAGATTTCGAGGACGAAATTCTTTTAAAAGGGGGGAGGGTTGTAACACCCCAAATTATGCCATAACAGTTTTATAACATGTTTTGAATATAATAAAAGTAAATGTATATTTTTAAAAATAAATAATGCTAAAAATAAAATAAGCAAAACCGAATTATCCCCAAAGTCAAGGGTAAATTGGTAGAATTGTCAATTAAGGTTAAATGACATAAGAATAAAAGATTGTGTGCCAAAGTAGGAAATTGTAAAATTTTCAAGAATGGGTAGCACTTTTACGAATAAGGAAAGTGGAAGGGTGAAAGTACAAATCATGGAAACTTTAATTAGTTAAAGGATAATAATAATAAATTGTCATAATGGTTCAAGGAAGCTTAAAAAATTCTCTAGATCTTGGATGACGAGATGGACTGCGCCGTTAAATTCGTCTCGTAAAATCTAGTGACCAAGAAAAGTTTTGTCGAATTTTGAGATAGTCGGAATATTTTAAGTTTTACGGATGATAGAGTCGCCCGGTAAACCGGGACGAGATTTTGAAATCGGAAGTCGAATAAACTTGAGCTAAGTTCATTTAAAATAAAGTGAACTAAAGAAAAAAAAAAAATTCGGGGTAAAGCAACAGGGACCGAATGAGGCAATATGAGCTATGTATCAAAATAATAATTATAATAATAAAATAAAATAATAAAACAAAAAAAGATAAAATCAAATGGATAGAAAGGAAGAGAAAGAAAGGCGTGAGGAGAAGAAACTTCTCTGCAGATCTCTAGAAAATCGGACAGTAGATTTTGTTGGGCTTGAGAGAGAGAACCGAAGTTAGTCTCTGTGAGAAGTGGCGTGGGCACAAATCTTAACATTAATTAAACTCTAAAGGTATGAAATTTTCCTCTTAGTTTTATTTATATCCTAAAAGGTCATTTAATGGCTTGGGATTTGTAGAAGGCCGTGAAAGGCGTGATCGATCTCAGTTTGCTGGGCGAGTTTATGAATTTTAGGAATTTTCGGGACTATTTTGGATAATCAGGGTGTGAATTTTAGGGTTGTTTTTGGATAGTTTAGGTTGAAATTTTGGGATTGTTTTCGGATAGTCCGGACAGGATTTTCAGAATTATTTTCGGGTGTTCTTGGACTCTATGAAAAGCCCTTTGAGTCTAGAATCCATCAATATATATAGCTTGATGAAATTGAAATGATAGTAAATAGCTCATAAGTATCATAAGTAGTAGTTATTAAATGCATTATAATGAGATATGAAAAAATGCAAAGATAACTAATGATTGTAAATATCGCACATTATCGGATAATAATAATTATTCGGGGAATATAGAGATATATAATGAACTTATAAAATACACATGGATTATCTGCTTAGAACCTAGTGAGGATAGATGGGCATGTCTATTAAGGAAAAGCAAGTGCAGCGACATGCGTCGGTTGGCCCCATTTGGGTCATTACGGCGCCTTCGAGCCCTTATAGTTGAGTCATTGTCTCGATATAATGATACTTATTTGCTTGGTACTTATAGATGGTCGTTATGCCATGCTTGATGATAACGGCATATCGGGCCCTTAGACCCTTGTTTCATATAATTGAGTACAATCACCTTCGGGCCCTTATAAGTTTCCTTGCTATCACTTCTAAGGTTTATACCGAACATGAAACATAAAAAGAAAATGACAAAGTATATACAAATGATCTGACATGATATGAGAAGCGAAGCATAACCTTTGCTATCTGATGATAGTATATAGTTAAAACAGTAAAGTACAGATGACATGAAAAGTTTATGAAATATGATAAGAAATGAACTTATTATGAAAAGGAAAGTAGTATATATATGAGAAATGATAAGTATATGCTTAATCATTGTATGTTATAAGTATATACATTTGTATAGAAGTGTAGTGACCCTTAGTAAGAGATTAGATCCATGTGTATTAATTCCCCTTGGCGTAAAGCTTAGCACGGTGTTTTCATCCGTGAAGGTACGAAGAAACCGAGAGAACATGACAATCCACATCAGCGATCCAATTACACATCACTAAGTGCCCACTGGAAGACCTTTTGTTCTATTTTGTATATGTAATTTTGTTTATTTTGAAAGCAATATAAATATTGTAAATGTTGAACACTTCCATATAGACTTGTATATATTTGTAAATCATTTGCTCTGCAAAATATAGTACAAGTTAAGTGTTTAACATTATATGATTGAACAAGCTTAAAGTCTATAAGTTATAAAAAAAAAAAAGTGACACCCTTGCTTGACATTGGTTGCCAGGTTGGAGGCGTCACAATGCTGTTGCTTGGAAATCATTTAAATAAACCCTCATCGCTACTTCTACCATGGAGTCAGAGTTTATAGCTCTTGAATTTGCTGGTAAAGAAGTAGAGTAGTTAAGGAACTTCCTATAAGGAATTCCTTTGGGAATGCAGCCGATACCTTCGGTCTCTATGCATTATGATTGCTAAGCAGCAATATCGATCGCAAAGAATAAAGCATTAAATGGGAAAAACAGACATATTCGTCTAAGACATGAGGTTGTGAAATAACTGTTGAAAGATGGAATTATTTCCATTGACTATGTAAAGTCATAAGTGAATTTGACCGATCCTCTAACTAAGCCTTTAGGAAGAAAATTAATTTTCGAAACATCGAGTAGAATGAGAATTAAGCCAATATGAGATTAGCAGTGATGGGAACCCAACATTTGTGATTGGAGATCCTATGAAGATGGTTCATATGGGTAGTAACAAGTCACTTGTTAATCTTGCTAGCACCAACAAAATTATCCCTTCCTATGAATTGTGGTTATGGTGCTTATAAAACGTATTCGAGAGGTTGAGTTATATGCTCTTAATGATTTCATATATGAGATCACCTATGTAAGTGTGGAGTGGGGCCGCTTCTATGAAATGGTTTGGCAAAATTTCTAGAGCGCTTATGAATTAAATCAGGCACGCGCATGGCCTAATCGCGCACAATGGTGTTGAACAGCAAGAATTGTGATGTGTGGTGCATATGATAAGGTCCCTAATTTACTATCAAGAGTATTATGGTTCATAGAATCTATAAGCTTCACCAATACTCTGTAAATTAAATCTTATTCATCTATGTTTGGTTCATAGTTCATTGAACACCAAATTTAAGGCACTAACACCTTCCATATTCCAAACAAAGTGTTTTAAATACAAATTTTTTTTTAATACAACCTTCTGTTTGAAAAATGTGGGAGATCGTTAGTAAACAATAGTTTTTCCAAAAAGGTGTTGTCTCACATGGAAAAAAGACAAGAGTCTTTATTGGGTTTATATACTAAAACCCAATTATGGGCTTGTATATGACTTGAGAAGAGCCGGAGTCCTCGCGCGCACAAGAAATGGGCCGAGTCAATTTTGTTCCAAATTGACTCGAGACACCATTCAGTTTATCAAATCATTTGTTTTTGTTTTTCAGTAAAGCCAAAGCAGTCCAGTCATAAAATCATGGTAAATTCAAAACGGTTTGATTTTGAATTCAAATTTTAACAATTTATTTTGCATTCAATTCATAACACTTTTTCATCTCCACCTACAACTTACAATAACTAATCATCTTTTTCATCTCCACTACTTACGATAACTGTTCATCTATGTTGTTCCTGCTCTAGAGCTCAGTGTTTTATACACACCTCAGTTACATTCTTTTTCTCCAGGTGCCTCCGTTTACAGGTACACTGCACCTTCTCCCAAGGACAGTGTTTTATACACGCATCAGTCATTCTTTTTCTCCAAATTGCCCTCCGTTTTATAGGTACATTGCACCTTCTCCCGTTTGCTACTACTGTTTTTCGTTGGTTTCGTCCTTCTATTGCCTGGTTTATAATATGACCTGAAGCATGCCGTCTGGCAGCTTTGAGAAGGAGAGTATCAGGAAGATCAACGCGTAGAAAGGGAAGCTTCTTCATAGTAAAATATGCAGCCGGAAGACATACTATTCCATACAACATAAACATAATGTTCCAACTCGTCCCTCAGCAGAAAGTGGCTGCACGAAACAAACCACCTGGCCACTAACGATGTATAAGATATGTTAGAGCGTGCAACATCTTTTCAGCAGAATATTCTCAAAATCCCCTTTGGCCGTATCGGGGATAGTATGGAAAAGAAATGCAATGACGGAGGTGACCGAAAACGAGAGAGCAATCAGAGATGAAATTACAAAGACTATAAAGCCTGGCTTCTGCTCAAGGTTTGGTCTGCTGGTGTGTTCCTTTAGGCCGCCTGGTATGTTGGCTATTGTCGCGAAGGCTACGGTTGCCACAACCGTTGCCACTATCGAGCATGAATTGGAGGTTTTGATTAGCCATTTCCCTCCTTCTTTTATCAAATTTTCATGTGTCTCCACGAACACCTCATCTGCTGTTTTATTTTCATTGTTCCGACTCATAAAGAAATTTCGTGATCTAGAATGCTTCACGTACTGACATGGTCAATGGAAGATTATTAACAAGGGGCCTAGAATTAATTAATGCTGGGGGAAACTTGTGTTTCAACCCATTGATTTGAAAATAATTTCAAAATTAGATTAGATGAATATTGCAAGAAGATAAAAGAATGCAAAATACATGATTTTATTCAATTTCATAAAAAATAATTGTGTTTCAAATGTGATAATATTATAGGCAATACCTCTCAATAGCTTCCTTAGCGTGTGTGACTATAGGTATCTTAATAAACTGTAGCTACTACCTTAATGAATAGTATTAAGATAGTACTTACAGTTTAGTACTGTAATACTTAGGTACTACTATATCTAAAACACAATTATCTTCTGTGAAACCGTATTGAATCATGCACATTATATTTTTAATGTCTTAATTCTTTGCAATTAATTTCAAGGTTGTTTTAACAGTGAAACACAAGTTTCCCTTAAACGTTTGGACACTTTTTTTTTTTTTCTAAAATTAAACCAATAGAAAAAGAAGAATATACCTTAAACCACTTGATTTCCCATTGCATTCCGACTGAAGCTAAAGGGAAAGCAATACGATCATCTAAGGTTGCAGCAACATGCAGCACACTGTTCCCCTTGGCATCAATAGCTTGAAACACACTTTCGTCAAGAGGCTTCCGGTTGACTAATAGATCGTATAGTTCGGTGTGCCTATTTTTGACTGACAAAAGAACTATATTATTGCCTTCTGAGTCTCTGTCCAGAATGGCCATAGGGGAAACCTCTAGGATTCCCTGTACCATTTCAGTTATCCCATTCCTTGCTGCAATTAGTATTGGTGTCTCCCTTTTTCGAAAACCTAAAAAAAAAAATTCTGAAGGACATGACAACTTAATCAAATCATAGATTAAAGATAGAAAGGGATGAGAGGGGATCAAGTCCAAGAGAGAGGAGAGAGAAGATGAGAGATGAGAGGAGAAAGAGGGAAAGAGTGGGACTAAGGGGATGTGGAGTTGACACGTGGCAAACGGAATGAGGTTATTGATTTGGTTTTGGTGGATGATGACACTACATCATTTAGGGTGCGTTTGAGAGGATTTATCTACAATTTATTTAAGTTTATCTTCTTACATAAATACTTTTGATAAAATGTATAGATGTTTGAAAGAACTTATAAAAATAGCTTATGACCCCCCTATAAGCTATTTTTAGCTTATTTCAATAAACTTCATGGAATAAGCTCATAAAAAAAAGCTCAAAACAGTTTATACGAAGACTAAAATTGGTCATGTTAATGACAATAATGTCCTAAAAAATAATGAAAAAAAAATTAAAAAACAACTTTCTGAAATTTTATGTAAAAAATAGGTAAAATATTTGAAAATTTATATAAAAAAATAGGAAAAAATAATGAAATAAATTCCAAAAAATGGGTAAAATTATGTTAAATTTTTTGAAAAATATAAAACAACTTCCGAAAATTTATGTAAAAATAGGTAAAATTTTTGAAAAAAAATTATTAAAAATTATGACATATAATTAAAATATAGAAAAAAACTGTGATGATGAGAATAATGATAGTGAGGATGATTTTTATTTAGAATTTGATACGAATCCATAAGTGTTTATTTTGTTTTGAAACTTAGAATTTTTGTGATCATGGAAATTACTAATGGTGTTTATTATTTTTGCTTTTTATTTTGTTTTGAAAATGTTTGTGATGATGGGAAACACTAGTGTTTTTGATTTTTATGTTTGATGTCTTTTCCTTTATTGTATTTTATTACTAAATAAAAACTATAGACAATATTTAGTGAAATATATAATTTTTATTTATATTAAGTAGGGTGCGTATCACTTAAAAAAGTCTACGCCTCAAGTGTGCCTTTCGCCTCAAGGCCTCAGAAGCTTTTGAGCCTCTAGTGCATTAATGTAAATAACTATGAGTATTTGGTACATACGTTCCAATTTATAGAAAACATCCAAAGATTTTAATGAAAAAAAAATAGAATATTTTAATTTTATAATCTCTTAGACATATGAAACAAAATTGAAGGAAGTATGGTTCATTAGTTATTTTTATACTAAAGATTACGAGTGAATGATAAGTGTTTCGTATATAATGAATCTTACTTAATTTTTTTATCTTTATGATATATATAGTTCTTTAGTTTTTTATTTTTATTTTTTAAACATTATGACAAGTACTTCTTTATCCAAACACTTCAATTTTATAAGTATTTATAATGGTATTTTCAGTATTTTCAGCTATTATAAGTGCTTGAGTAGCAATGCTTCCAAACACTTTAAAATGATGCATAAACGCTTTTTAAAATATGCATCCAAATAAAAATAGCTTATTGAATAAAATACTTATGACATAAGCTCTCATATAATAAGCTCTTATAAAATAAGTACTTAATTAAGTTGTTTACCCAAACAGGGCCTTAATGTGTGGAGAGTTATTTAGGAATTAAAAAGAATGACTGTTTGGTCACTATTTAAAGCATGTTTTTGGGATTCAAATCCCCAAAATGCATTATTACCGACTTTTTTACCTTTGCATGCATACTTTATTAAATTATTTCCCCTCAATGCATGTTAACATTATTCTCCCTAAATAGATGTGAGAGTTACTGCTAAACTAATAAATATTCCCCAATGAATCAAACATAGTCTCCAAATTAGAAGCTTTAAACATAAAATCAATAATCCCCTGAATACATTAAAATGTAATAGAACTAGTAACAGTAGGATACACAAATGATTACAATATCAATTAAATGATATACCACTTCATCCACCAAACCAAATAGATATAGGCCAAAATATTTAAAGTATAAACCCAAATTTAACAATTCAAAACCATTAAAATTATATAGCCTTGAAGTCATTATATATTTATAAGATGTCAAAGAACATTACTTTGATTTCACTTCTAAAATGGTCATTCTCATACTTGGTAGTCCCTTTTTGACTATTTGGTTCTTGTGAATATCATTTTACTATTAGTTGAAACCTTTTCCCTATCAATTCATCTAAAATTTTTCTTCTTTATTAATACATTTACATTTCCCAATTAGTGTTTAGAAAGAGGGATAGAACTTACATACCTCAACCTTTTCTCATGTATCTGGGATGGATTGCATCAGCTACGGATGACATACACTAAATTTGTTGTCATAGTTATTGAAGAATATTAAGAAGTATGAGGTACATGATATGAACATACCATATGTTCTTTTCTTTGCTTGTAACCTTTTATGCGAATAAATCTTAACCTTGAAGATGAAATACACATGAGCCGTCACACCCAAAACCCACTCTAAGGGCATGAAGATCATTTCTATCCAAGTCACAAGGCTAAAGCGTAAATGATCCAAGCGATATTCTTCTTGTGATTTAAAATTACCAATTATTAGATTTACGTTTAGAGTAATACAAAATTCGCATGTTTCAAATTTCCAAACTTTAAAATTTGAAACATTAACTAAAATGTTATTGTCTAAATAACTTTACATTAGATAATTCTAATGGGGATTTGAGCAATTTAAAACCATTAAAAGTATATAAGCTTGAGGTCATTGTAAAATGTTTATGATAATTTTCTTTTATTTTCACTTCTAAATGGTCATTCTCCTCTTCTATATTCCCTTTTGGAGTACTCTTTAGATTTTTTCCTTATCCTAACCTTTTCTGATTGTTCATTTTTTTATATTCATTAGATCAATAGATTTACCTAATTAGTGTTTAAAAATGATAGAAGGAGAGAGGGAGTGAGCTTTACATATACCTTCACCCATTTCCGTTTGTTGGGACAGATCATAAAGAAATTCTGGCATTTGCTCCGGATTTCCTCAATGAGTATTATCTTTGTAGTCATGGTGAGAAGTTATTCTTGAGGTCAGTGGGCAGTTCATATGTTCTTTCTTTCTTTTCTTTCACCTTTCTCTTGTCTCTGTCAGAGACACGACTGCAAGTATATGCCTTTGAAATAGTTCAAATCTAGATAGTAGCATATTCATATCATGCATGTTGGGATGGTATGTGGGATAATTGATATACCTATTAGTCCAACGATGGTACGTAGGATCATGATGCTTGTTTGATAATTTGGGGGGAAAAATGGTGGCCTTTTGTTCGTGCTTGCTTGTTTCCCTACATATGAAATGGGGCATTAGGTTAATAGCCATGGAGTAAAATTTTTATAGTGAATTGTAAACAGTTCTAACAATTATGTATGCATACAATATGAAATGGTGATATGCCCATTTGCGAAACTTAATTACCTTGATTATGAGGAATATCGTTTTTTCCTTCTTCGAGTTCCTCTATTCTTTTCTTATTTGCCTCCATATGGCTACACTTTAGGAGGCGGCAATCCATCTCTATCATTCTTTGAAACTATAAAAAATTCATTAGGTTCTTTCTTAGCATGAGCTGACAATATTCATGACCACTTATATATAAATATAAGTGTTCTTGATACCTGTATTGTAGTTCTCTGGATAATTTTGTGTTCTTGAGCTCCCCTGAAAAATGTTTATGCATGTCTGTATGATCACTTTGCTGACAATTTTCGTGAGAATAATATTGTTAAGTTGAGTTTTGACATATGAAACCTTTAAAAAAAATATATAAATATAAGGTTTCACTGTTTGCTTTCTGATTAAGTTTGGATGGTCAAGCAGCAAGTACTCCACACAGTATAAATAATTCTGTTGAAGAATCCGTCTGGTGAGAACCGCTTCTGAATACAGCTGGGTTACTGGCTAGGAGATGCAGTGCAGTGAACCCTTGATCGTCTATAGGCGTATAGTTCATCATGGAAGTAAGTATTTGATATACCAATTCTGTAAAAACAAATAGTTGACTATACATATATACAATACTAAGGAGCAAAAAAGATGCATAATTATTTGATATTTAGAAATTAAACTAAATACTGACCAAAATATTGGCCACTAATGGCAACATGAAGAATGGTTTGGCCATCGCTCCTTCGATAGTACTTATCCTGTCTCCCCTCGATGCATATCTGATCAAGATAATGGAAAGCATTTTTTTGACCACGAAAAGCAGCCAAGAAGAGAGGCGTCTCCCCTTTGTAGTTTCGATAGTCTAAGAGCTCTTCATCCTTTTCAACAAAGCACTTGCAAATGCCAACATTTCCAATCAATGCTGCTAGATGGAGTGGCGTATTCCCTTCATTGTCTTTGACTGATAGAGTGGCTGGTGGAAAGTCACTCACTTCCACAAGCTTTTTCACTATATCTTCTTTGCCTTCCGAGACAGCTATATGCAATGCTGTCTTCTCTGTCTGATTAACTGCAGTTTGAATGCTTGGATCGTTCTCATAAAAGTCTACAACCTTTTCCCATTTTTCTTCCAGGCAATATTTTAACAACTCTTGTTTTCTGCTCCTCTTTAATAACTTCCGAATCATAATCACTGGGAATGCCATTAATTAACTCGACTCACTCTTCCTACTCTTACTCCTACTCCTTCAATAAATGAACAACCATCCTTATATATATACTAGTAATGAATTATCACGTTTACAGGATATGATAGATGAAGTGTTACTGTTAAGAGAGATTGAGAATTTGATACCGTGCTTTGGTTTTGGGAGAAAGGATACATTATTGGACACTCAATGTACATGAAAATAAAGCACTTTATGTTTGAAGGACAATAGTGAGGAAAGAAAACATTGGGAAAGTAAAAAAGAAAAGAAATAAAATTTAATGATTATTTTAAACTTAAAATATTAGAAGTAATTTAAATTTTGTATAAGTTTTTAATAACTATAATTGTATTAAACAATGTTTTAAAAAATCGGACCGAACTAGTCTATTGATAGACCAATTTTCTAATCCGGTTCTACTCTTAGAACATATGTATATTAAACCAGAGTGAAACCGTCTAAACCAACAATAGACAATAAATCATGTAGATTTGACGATTTTGCTTGAACCGAGCAATTCAAACTAGGGATGGCTTTACACTATTGGTTTTTTTTTTTGCTTAACTTATTTATGAATTTTTAAAGTTTTCGATTTAGAAAAAACCATAGTTTAGAATCTCCACAAAATATTTTAAAATCCACACACAAAATATTTCAAAATATTTTAAACACATGGAATATATAATTTTAGGTTCATCAATCCATTAATTTTATATATTATATTTTAGTTATATAAAATAAATAAATATAATAATTATTTTTAGACTAACCTTAATAAATTATTTATCATAATAATTTTATCATTTTTGTAAATATGTCAATTTTTTTTTTTTTTGAAGTGTAAATATATTGGGACAGTTGTTACATTGTAAATAAAGTATTTACAGTTATAAAAAAATTGTTATTATGTTACACATATATTACATAAAATATTTTTTATTTAATCATAATAATAAAGTTATATTATCGTTACACAAATTAATAAGTACTAGCTTAAATTATTATTTTTTAATATATTTAAAATGTTAATTTTAACCTTATAAAAAAATACTTAATACTTAATATAAATGGAATATAAAAGACACAATTTAATACATAATACTAATAAGCCTTATTAAGCCATTCAGTTAAATAAAAATTATGTTATGTATTAAGTAAAAAAACAAACGTAAATCAAATTTCTTTTATTTTGAATATATTTAAATTTAAATATGATATATTTAATAAAATTTAAAATATGAGTATATTTATATTTATATTAGAATCTTGATAATATAAGCAAAAATAATATTATATTAAATATACATATATAATTTATATATTATTATATATATTATGACTATACCAGTCACACACCAAACTTGAACCATTAACCTAAAAATGACATAAGATTAAAAAAATAAGAAAAATAAAATGAAGGCTGCTATCATATAACATGATTTGAATTTAAGCTTTATTAAGCAAAAGTCACCCAAGATTATTTTGATAAATAAACTAAATGATTTTAAACACCAATAGTAACCACAGACCAACAATATAACCACTTGAATTTGAGAGAAATTATTTGAAGCTTGGTTAATACAAATTGATTTTGGTAAAGATTTTAAATTTAATTTTCTTTTCGTAAGCCCATGTTTCTCAAAATATTGAAGAGTAATGGGCCATGGTGAATCAAAATTCCATTTTTTATGGAAATCAAGGAATGTATTGTAATATATAAATTGAGTAAGAAAAAAATGCATACATGATTTTTTAAATAAGGTATGATTTGCATAGATTTCTTATTTCTTTCAGTTTTAGAAATAAAAATAATAAGCCTCCTTTTCTCTCAACATGTTCTCAGTTAGCCTCTTTTCATTAAGCAAGAGAGGTAATTTTTTTTTGTCATTCTTCACCTGAAATCACTCATCTACATATCTTTTCATATATTTTTTTTCACAATAAAGTGGTTATTCTACACATATTTACGTTTTTATTTGTTTTATCGTGATTTAATTAAATCGCATTGGTCTTGTGCTTTGTTATCGCCCCGTGCGCATATGATTTGTCATCGTCTTGTCTGAGGTGGAGTAGTTGTATCGTCTCGATGCGATTGGGTGGTGTGATTGTTGGTAGCCGGCTATCGGATGAGACCATTTATGTATGCGATCGAGAGACTAGAAATCGTCGATGATCGTCGATATGCATCGAGCTGGAAGTTATATGTCTTATAGTTATAATAGTAATGATCAAATGTATAAACTCAATGTATCAGTGTATGAGAACTTTGTTAGAATCATTATCTTCATGCTTGCAGATATTGTTTCGTGCTTTTTATGGTTTGTGATTTTGATATATGTTTCTATGAAGTGTATTACTTGTTTGAATCAATGAACTTATTTTTCTCTTCAAACAATAACAAATAAAAAAGAATAATAATATGGATAATAATAAAGTAAATAAAAATACTAAGACATTGTTTCAAAATTAAGCATTCATTTGTCAAAAAAGAATCATGCATTCAAGACATAAACAAATTTTGTTTCTCATATTTTTGGAAATTATAAAAATGTTTATTAATTATAAAATGTATAGGAAACTTTTATATTTTATATAAAATTATTAGCA
Organism: Tetrastigma voinierianum; assembly: GCA_016808115.1. Taxonomy (NCBI): domain Eukaryota; kingdom Viridiplantae; phylum Streptophyta; class Magnoliopsida; order Vitales; family Vitaceae; genus Tetrastigma; species Tetrastigma voinierianum. The sequence goes on from JAEQBH010002513.1 coordinate 204,779, forward strand.
TTTTATTTCTAAAGAAAAATAGATCCATAATATATATATATATATATATATATATATCTTATACAATATGGTAGCGGATATCTCTTATACATATCTACAACATTTTCTCACTTGTCCTCCATGAAAAATCTTAACAGCTCTTGTTTTTGCCTCTCCCACAACTTCCTATTAAATAGAACATCCATGATGTAACTCAACTCCTCTTCCCACAACAACAAATGAACAAGATATAGATGAATATTAATAGTTACACCGGCCACCATATATATAAATATATGATTGGGGTGATGCCATGCTTCGGATTTGGGAAAAGCATACATTATTTAACACTCAATATTGTACATTAGAACATGAAAAAGACAAACTTGAAGAGAACATGATGAAAAAAAAAAAAAACAGAACAAAAGAAAATGTAAAGAAAATATAAAGAAAAAAAAATTTAAATAAAAGAAAAGAAATTGGTTTGAAATGGGAGTGGCACACTCAAATTCACTTTACTTATTTTAACTATATATATATATAGCTAAGGTGTGTTTTGAATACATTTCTTCATTTATATTTCTAAAAATAAAAATTAATAGTATCTCCAATATAAAAATGGAAAAACATTGATTTCTAAAAATTATTCCCTTAAAATTTTAAATTCATAAAAGTGGTATAAAGAATAAAGATAATTTATTTCTATAAAAGTTTTATATTTTCATCAATACAAGTTTTATTTTTGTAAAAGAAAAAATATCAATACACACATGCATGATTAAATATAGAAGAGATATTGGAATAGTTCAAGGGTTAAAATCAAGAATTTTCATTTCCTTACACATCAAGCAAGAATCACATTGAGCACTTAAAGAAAAAAGACATACAAAGAAAATTAGTTGAAAGGGTTGAAATCAAAAATTTTCATTTCAACTACATGACGAAGAATCACATTAGGAGCATCGAATAAAGAAAAAGACATACAAAGAAAATTAGTTCAAAGGGTTAAAATCCAAAAATTTTCATTTCAACTACATCAAGCAAAGAATCACATTATGAGCATGGAATAATGAAACATACAAAGAAAAATTAGTTCAAAGGGTTAAAATCAAGAATTTTCATTTCAACTACATCAAGCAAAGAATCACATTAGGAGCATGGAATAAAGAAACATACAAAGAAAAATTAGTTCAAAGGGTTAAATCAAGAATTTTCATTTCAACTACATCAGCGAGAATCACATTATGAGCATGGAATAAAGAAAAACATACAAAGAAAAATTAGGAAAGCCAAAGTGCTTATTCTGATAAGGGAACAAAGAAAAAAGATACATTAAAGAAAAACAATTAGGAAAACCAAAGCGCTTATTCAAAAAGATAGACGAATAAATAAATTCCAAAAGCCAAAGTGATTACTGTCTTTGTTATATTTACACTAACTTTTCAGATGCAAGTATTTCCTTTCATTGAGACATCTAGCCCTTGGTGTTTATATTCACATGTGTTGGTAGCGTGCCCAAAGTTCTACAATTTCCCACATCGGTTAGGAATGAAAAGACTTATGAGTATACAAGCTTGGACAACATCCAATTGATATGAGGCCTTTCGGGGAAGATGCCCATAAACAAAACAAGAAAAATATGAATATACTTTGTATGAAACCAACACACAAATAGATCTTTCAACAACTATTGCATTTAAACCAATAAAACAAGAAAAATATGAATATGCTTCGTACTAGACTTCCTAATGCATTTGTAGTGTAGTGGATCTCTTGGGCCAGGACAATCCCAGGTACCATGAGCGCGTTGTCTCATCATGAAGCGACAACTTCTTTGAGTTACAGCCTAAGAATCTGACAAGAAGAAATAACAATAGTGGTTGAGGAACTGAAAAAGATCAAGGCACAGACTTCCATTTTCCCCTCTTTTGAAGGAAGACATCGAGGGGGAGTACATGAATACATCCATCTCAATTTGGCGACAAGTCTAGACTACGGCTTAAAGTCGAAGGCGAAGTTTGGGCCCTCACCACGGGGAGACCAATTTGCGATTAGAGGCTGAAGACCTTGCTTTTGAGTGAAGATTAGCCCGACCGGTCTTCACTATCGCCGCCACCACGGGTTGCCCTTGTGATCATCGATTAATACGAACATAAGCGTGAAACTGGGGGACACTACGTCTCTGGATCGACTTCTAGGTCTTCATCAAAATGGGGGAGAAGTAGGAAGTGTAAGTACCTTGATTGTTTGAACCTCTGGGCATCAACAACACAACGTTATCCTGCAAAAAAGATGATCCAAGGGCGGTATGTCGACAACCTTTCCGATGATTAAGTCAGCAAAAGATGAAGAAGATGAAGCAGAGAGTTCACGTAGTTCAAAATTGTCTTGCCTCGCGGGAGATATCTCCGATTGATAGGGCGTGGTTCGTCAATCTTCCTTTAATTTTAGGAATAAAATCTCTTAATTTTAGGGATAAAATATGTTATTCCCTATCAAGGATTAATCTTCTAAGAAATAAGGGATATGAAAACCAGGAAACTCGCCGATAAATATCTCTTTTGCTTATTTTCCGCTTTAGTATGCTTATTTATAATGAACTTCCCATACGCGGTAGGGTGGTGGTCGGCTGGGGGACTTGAAACCTTAAACGGGCCGCCATGAGGTGAGTCTTTAACAAGACACCCTGTCTTTCTCAGATGGGCTTTAAGACTCTCCCGTTTGGTTAGTTCACAGCTTGCTTTTATCTGATGAGTGGGCTTGGGCCGTTCATGATGTGGGCTGAAGCGAGCCTGTTTGTCAGATAGTGTTATAGGTGCAAAGACCATGGTACTCCTGCCCCCTTTTCCCCAGGCGAAGGTTTATTTTCTTCGGTCGGGAAAATGTCTCCCAAACCTTGAGTGTAGGAAAGTTGAAAGGGTGGGAGAATTAATGCATACATTGAGCAGAAGTAAGGTGAAGTGTATTTGAATTCTAAAGTGCGTGAAATAGTTTCAACCATGTCTCTGACGCATGAGGTCCTTACAACACATTTAATGCACCCATTGATGTTTTGCCCCTATATATAGGGGTTGGAGCTGAGTTTTTCCCTTTTATGATTTCGCAAAAACTCTTTACCTACGCAAATTCTTTTCTCTTGTGTTTACCTTGACCCGTTCTTTGAAAAGCGGAAGTCCCTTCACAACTTTCAATTTTAGATGAGTTTTCTCTTTTTTTTTTTTTTGAAACTAGTTTGTAGTTTGTATCTCCTTACATGCACTTTTTTTTTTTTTTTTTTTTTTTTGTGGCCCTGTTTCCTGGGTATTCTTAGAAAGCTTTTGTTTCTTTCTAAGATTGAGAACATTGTTCGTTAGTGGGATTCCAGTGATGATGTCGCAGGCTGGGTATAGGTTGTTCCCAGGTTTAGAGTCATTCCATTAGGTCCTGCGAAGGTTCCTGGTTTGGGGTTCTTAGGTTCTATCGTTAGCGGGTTGTCAAATCTCTAAAGGGGTTTTTTTTTTTTTTTTTTTTTTTTGTCTTTTGAGGGTTTTTAAGCTGATCCCCATTTTTTCTGTTTGTTTGCCTATAGAATGGCGAGAGGTCGTGAGGAAGCCTACAGTCATTGACGTAAGGGGACTCCTTGGCTTGTAGTAAGTAACCTAGTTCTTTATGTGCGTAGAGAGTTGAGATCAACCAGTTATCAAGTTCTAGTATACCATAAGATTGGAAATTATCGGTGACACGACCACACAACATAGGAGGGTAAAATAACGCCATTTTATTTTACCAAGAGCGATTTGCTCTTTGAACCGCTTCCCCATCCCTTCTTTGGTAAAGTAGTTCCTACATTTTACCCAAGCACCTCCTGCACTTATTCATCCAAACGTCTTTCGGATTCTAATGGGTTGCAGTGTGCTAAACTTTCTTTACCGGTTGGATATTTCCTTGGTAGAGATTTGTTTTATTTACACTTCAAAGCTAGAGTTAGGGTCGCCTATCTGCCTTATTAGGCCCACCGGTCCTCGGTTGCAATTTATGTAGAGCTCCCGGACTCCCCTAAGGTGACGAAAGGGGTTGTTTTGGTCAAAGGTCTATAGTACGAGACGCTAGGCTCTCCAGGGCTTCTATTTGATCTAAACCCCGGTCTCGTTCCCGGGTTTGTTTTACCCCGACTTGGTGGGACATGTATTCCCTGGAGTGAGTACGTGTTTATTATGCCTCTTTATGAAATTTTTGTGTGTTTGACATGCGCCTTTCGAAATTTTTGCGAACGGGCCCGGTAGTTAGTTTGGGTGGAGAATTCTAATGCGGAGCGCATCAAATGGCTACTGAGATCATAGAAGGGAGGCGTGACCATGAGCTCCTCTTGTATATGAGGAACTTACAAGAGTTGGGAGCAGTCCTTTTCCCACACATTGTCCCCATCCTCCTGGATTCGTTTGCTAGAGGCTTTGTCAGGGTGAACACTTTACTCTCACTAACTGATGAGTATACTTTATACTCATTTTATCAATATGTTTTGCTTATATTTTTAGTAGTTTTATTATATAAATAAATGATCTAATGATCTAATGCTCTAAATGTTCAATTTGTGATTCGGTCAACCATGAGCCAATATGGAGTAAGAACAAAGAGATAAAGCCCAAAATTCAGCAAACTACACATGAAACAACAACTACTATGTTTTGATGTTTTCAACTACAAGATGATCTCAAATGACTGCAATATTTTTATGGATTGATAGGAGACTTATCAGGCTTTCCAAATAAACCTTATTCACTCCATTTGGACTTCAAATGATCAAGTTATGACTCTTGGTAGTTGAAGGAAAAAGAGAAAAGAGCTCAAAAGTGACCAGTGGGAGCATTTTGTAATTTACATCTTTATCATCATTTCTAAAGTGTTCTTTCTAGACATATCTAGATTCTACACTCTCTAAACTTTCCAATGAGTCCAAGATCACCCAAATCGAAGTTCAGATGACAAAGTTATGGCCTTACGAAGTTGATGCAAAAACAGGAAAGCTACAGCAACGCAACATCCCGACGTCGCTACGTAGCTCGTTCAAGGTTGGTTTTGGGACAATTTTCAGCCCATTTTAAGCCTAGAATTGAGGGTTTTAAAAGCTCAAACCCCAAGGAGACAAAAAGGGAGGCGGCTAGGGCTCGGAGAAGGGGACTTTGTCCACACTTTGGGACCAAGGAAGAGGTTGTGAGCTGTTTTTGAAGATTTAGGAGAAGATCATGAGATTTGTGGAAGAAAATCCGAGAATCACCATCATTTTGATCATTAGAGTTTCTTCTTTCTCTTTTCTCATGTTTTGTCCTAAGTTTATGATGTATCAAACCTCCATTATGTTCTAACTTTGTAGTCTAGGGTTTTGGTTGATTTTGGACATGAATCTTATATTTATTCGTTAATTTTCCTTTTTCTATTGTTTCTCTGTGATTGTCTATCTATTGATTCATGCTTGGTTCTATTTACATATTGATTTCTAGCTAATCTCAATCTGGTGATGGTTCTTTGAAGGTCTGAAGGGATCAAGGCTGTTTTAGATGAGTCAACTGGTGGCTTGGTAGTGTAGAAATTGCCGGTGAATTGCAAGGCATGAATTCCCAGATCTTAAAATCTCTAATGCTTGGTATTTGAAGCGAAAAGCAAAGACCTAGTGTTAAGTTGGTAGGTTATCGACCTCGAGAGAGGCTTATAATTAAATTAGGCAGAGTCGCGCGAAGCCTTTCCAGAGACAATAGAATGAAATTTTGGCTAAACAAGGAGGATTGTTCACATGCACCGATACCTAGGCTGGTATCTCTTGGCATCCCTTAGTTGCACAGCTTGTTAGCTTGATTAAGTTTTCATTAGTTTAGTTTAATTTCCGTTTCAATCCATCGATTTGACTATTTGGATATTAGAGAAGCATTATAATTTTGGTAATTAGCATTCCCCATTTTCCCTGTGGATCGATATCCGTACTTAGGTATACTTTATTACTTGACAAGTGTATACTTGCGCGATTAGGCATTCTTTGCACTTTGTACATATTTAACACAATCACCTTAGCGCCTATCATGACCTCTAAAGTCAATCCCGATCCAATTCTTCACAGCGAGTGCCTTTCAGAGCCACAAAGGCGAGATCGTTGACCTTGGTGCTTTGTCGGCTGGCTTGATCACCCTTGTAGTGCATGACCCCAGCTTACCCCCAAGAGGCGAAGAAGAAGAAGAAAGGAAAGAGGGTTGAACATAAAAAGGTTGTCGGTGTAGGATTAGAAGTCTTTGTGGATTGGGTGGATCGATGCTTAGTGGCTGCTGAGGAGGGAGAGCGATATGTTTAACCACCATTTGCTTGGGTTACGCGAGGATGTGAAAGTGCAGCGTCGGCTCACCGACTCAGAAATTATCGGGGTGATAAGCACCAGAGGCGGTTTTGGTCCGGATAAAGAGACTCGAGTAGAGTCAGATGTAGTATTACTATGGACTCTCGGAAACGAGCCCTTGTTCCGACTGGAGGCGCGAGAACCTACTTCGAGGAGGTTTGTGTGCATTCTTGGAGGATGGGGCCACCCCAGCGGGAGGACACCCAGTGATCAAGTTGTAGAGGCCTGGCAAAGACAACCATTGGTTTCTTTGCTGCATGCTGGAAACGACCAAGTATCACAATTCCGTTGCCCTTGGTAGTTGTGGGCGGTGATGTTGGGCTCGTATGTCGGCCGATGGAGTGGGGCCAATCGCCGATGGACATGCGACTCTGGTCGAATGGCGAAGCCAGATCAATTATTGACTACATTGCAGCCTTTAAGCAGGACTCTTCTACCGCTCATATGCGTGAACTCTACCCCAATCTCCTCCGAATACCAGTGGTGGCTTGCGCTGAGGAGTACTCCATTCCGCTTCCCAGTAAATGAATGAAATCTGCCAGCTTGTGGCTGAGGACAGGATGTTTATTCGCAACCACGACGATTGAGCTGGTATGACTAGACTTCTAACGTTTGAGTGTGTGTTTTATGTTGTGATTCCCTCCTAACACCTTTCCTTTTGTAGGATGTCACCGTTATTTCGGAACATGGCGCGTAAGCATAGGGAGCTTCATGCGTGGGTGGGGGATGCAGGGAATTTGCGGTATGTGCTCGGTCGTGTTTCCTGACAGAGCCTTAGGCAGCCCTTGTGTGAGGATGAAGTTGATCCCAAGCACTAGGAGGCGAAGGCTAAGAGTGGTGCGGAAGACTACGTTGCGGAGAGGGAGAGGGATGAGGCGAAAGAAGAAGCGGCTTCGCCTTGTTATCTGATTGCGGAAGGTGGCGAAGGAGGCTAGTGGAGGAGACAGAGCTAGCTAGGAGTTAAGATGCCACTGGCGATTGCGGAGGAGTCAAAGCGCAAGAGTTGAGGCGAAAGGGCTACTTTGCTGGAAGTTGAAAGAACTTCACTCTACATTTGGAGATCGGGCGCTAAGGATGAAATGTCTTATAGCTCCCGAGGCGAGTAATGACAAGGCCATGGAGGAGGACTACCAGAAGGCCTTAGAGATGATCTTCGCCTACAGCTACGGATGTTGTGTGTTCAAACACAACATCTTTGGAGACCAGCTAGAGGTTCCAAATGACATATCCGACTCCTCTGACCCTCTCCCTCTAGAGTTTTTCATGAACCCTAGGTGCCCCCATTTCCGGCTGCGAGGCCCGCGAGAATCGAGCGGCGGAGGCTGACAAAGCGGCCGGATAGACAAAGGCGAGAGAGGAGCGCTCATGCTGAGGACTTTGCTGGAACGTCTTAAGTTCTCCCCTCTCCCATTTTTTATGTCCCGACTCGTTTGGCTGCCATGCTTATATGCATTTTGACCTTTATTGGCGTATTTATGAAATACAATTTTTGGTTTACTTATACTATTGATTCCTTATATCTCATAACTTCCTTCCACGAATCTTGACTAGGATGATAGTTGCTTCATTGATATGAATGTTAAGTCTAGAAGCTGGTAGGGTTTGCATATGGGCCAACAGGCAAGGCACCATTTTTGGGCCTTGGCTCACAGCAACGAGGCTAAGAGCCAGCTGGCTGGCGGCTTAGGCACGTGCCGGGTTATGAGTATTTGATCCTTTGAAGAGTGTCGATGGGCTACAAAAAATCCACATGTGGTCTTTTGAAAGTGCCAACAGGCTATGCGCCACGTCTGGTCTTTTGAAGTGCGTGGTTATGAACCACATCGGTGAAAGTCTTGAGAGGGCATGAGCCCGCACGTCTAGTCTTTTTGAAGAGAGTGTCAAATGACATAGGTCGTATACGGTCTTTTGAAAGTGTCGGGCTATGAGCCATCAGGTCTTTTTGAAAGTGCGGCCCAGTTTGAAAACCACTTACAGTCTTTGTCAGGGACTATTCCAAGAATTAAAAGAAAATACTTTAAACGAAAATTTAATAGATAATACCTTTAAAGAAAATTTTATTGATAATATTCGGAAGAATTGAAAATGTTCTAAATGAAACTATTGATAATACCTTTAAAGAAATTTTATTGATAATACCTTTTAAGATGCATAGCATTCCACATCACAGGCAGCTGGAATCGCGTCGATTTATCTGTCTTTGTATGATTCGTGACCCCACTCTAGCCCTATCACGTATGGCCCTTTCCGTTTGGTTGGAATTACTAGGATGTCGGTCAGCCATGTTTCAAAGACTGGATCTCAAGGCGGTCTGGCTCCAATTACGTTGTGTTACGCGCCTATTGTATAAATTTGTTATTCTTTGCTGGTAAGATGCCATACTCACATTCTTCCTTCCATGGCCTCGTCACATCATATCTAAGTCTTTGGTAAGGACTTCAGGAATTTCTATTCGAAGTGTGGGCATTCCAATTTCTAGAGGGATTTTGGCCTCCATCCCATAGGTGAGAGCGAATGGTGACACTCCAGTTGGCTTCCGGTTGGTTGTTCTATAGGCCCAAAGAACTCCGGGTAGCTCTTCTACCCACTTTCCTTTAGCCAAATGTAGATGCTTTTTCAAAGCCGTCAAGAGAGCGCACAGCCATTACGTAGATGCCAGGTAAGGTTGAGTACAAGTTTCTTATTTTCAACTCATGTGAAATTTTTTGTATACTCTGCTATCGAACTATGGCGGATTGTTAGTTATGATGCGTGAGGTATTCGAGACCAATAGACAATATTCTTTCACCTGAGTGGGCGATATCCTTGTTTTTTGATGGAGTGAATGCTTGACTTCTATTCACTTGCTAAATTGTGATGCCCCCGAATCGGAATTAGTTATTTACCGTCGACACAGCGGAAAATCTATCGTCTCGTATCACGAGACATACCTGATAAAAATGGCCGCGGGCCCTTGCATCAATACTCATCAAAATATTCAACGGCTATCCTCGATATCGAGTTATCATTACTCTTAATGCAAATACATAATAAAATCTATAAATTCTAATACATATTATCAGAAACATCAAAGTCACAGCCCGACTTTCTTTACGTCGACCTCTAAGATGGTAGTCTCCTAGAACCTGACACGAAAAAATGTTCCTCGGCTGAGGGTGAGCTATCGCCCGATGGTGGGACTCGCCCTAAATGGGCCTCCCCGCTTTAAGTGCGCTATGCATTGCTCCCGGTTAACCTGCGCTCAAGTAAATCATTGATCCTACTTGGATAAATGCGGATTCCATGTCTCGAGTCCTCACCCGACTCCCTCACACTTGCCTAAGCTATGTATGAGAAAATAACATTTTCAAACAAAACTTGTTGTTCTTGAAATATACTACGAAGTGTCGGTAGAAATATGGGACGCTACCCTCAGGCGAATTGGTTGGTGAGCTTTAAAACTTGATCATAGTCCTCATCAGAAATAGTTGGCCCATCTCGACAATTATCGGAAAAATCATCTGTATTCCTTTCGCAACCATGTTCCTTTTAGAAAATTCATGTATAAGCTCCACCTAAATTCTAGGTTACCGGTGCAAATGAATGCATTATGCCATTTCCAAAACCATTTATCACAGTATATATATCAATATATTAATTATGCAACATTCCCAAATTTACATTCACACCACATGTAATTCAACAATATAGATCAAACAACACCAAATTAGCTCACTTAAGCAATTCATAATTTCATCTCCAATGATACTCACGATTATATTCCATGTAATTGAGTAAATCACAATTTATCTCCAATGGCCTATACACACAATTATATTCCATATAATTGAGCAAATCTATTTATCTCCAATGGCTATACACCAAAACACAGAATTTATTTCTCAATTATTAAACAAACACACTGGCTTGGCCCCTACGATCCGCGGACTGTCGAATAAACTCGAAAATTCTCAGAATTTTCACACTTCGGTTCCAATTTGGGACCGATCAAAGCAACCTCACGGCCTCAAAACCCGACACAAAGCATTTACAAAACACTTAAACAATGGGTAAAACAAGTGAATAAACCCACACCTCACGGAATTGTCAAAACTCAACTTTTGGTGTCACGCGTAGCTCTCATCGCATAGATCAATTTTGCCTTCGACCACAAGCCCGAGCCTGCGGAGTCGATTTTAGTGAATGCGTGAAAGAAATAGAGAAAAAAATTAAAATATTTCTCTCCCACGCTCTCTGGCTCTCTGCTCCCCGACGCCCTCCCTTTGATTGATTTTTTTTATTTTTTATTATGATTATAATATCATTATATTATTATTATTATTATTATTATTATTATCTTGGATATTTGATTTCTATTATCTCATTCGAATTAGTTTACATCGAGAAAATTTTATTTCTTTCGGTTCAATTCTTTTAAATGAAGCTGTAACTCACGACATTTAGACCTCGAGATTTTAGTAAAATCTAGTCACAGAAGATCGTGATTTATCACCCAAATTCATAAAATGCGATTGTGCGAATTGAAGAAACTTTACGGTCACTAGATTTCGCGAGGCAATTTAGCGGTGCAATCCGTTTCGTCATCCAAGATCTAGAGAATTTTCGGTTTTCAACTGAAATTACCGTTTTACCCTTTTCCAGAAAAATTGAATTTTTCTCGGGTTTTACAAAAATAGTCGATTGTGACCAACAATAACTTCTTACGGTAGGCGATGGCGTGGTCTAACTATATCAATTCCCAGGCAAAGGGCCAGGGGCTCGTGATGGTGGCTAGATCTTGGCCGGCGAGATGGGAGCATCGTTGGCGCGGTTGCACTTTCTAATGTGGCGGCCATGCTGCTCTCATGGTTGTCAATAATAACCTTATGTATAGGCCTGTAGGCTAAGTTCCTCACCTAGATGGTTTTGGTATATCCACTTCATGGAGTGCGATATATATTGTCCACTGGCGGTGGTGAGACACTTAAGATATGGCCTCCGGCCTTATATAAGCTGCGGATTCACAGGGAAAACCTGGCCGCCTAGACTGAATCTTGTGGGCTTCAATCCGCAGTATCGGCTCTCAGGAGGCTCGAATATTACGTTATAGGGGTTAGCGAGAGAGCGTCGCCGTCTGTCGACTCGCTGGTCGGTCGTAATAGATGACGTCGGCTGGTAGTAGACAGGAAGGAACATCATTTCTCTTATCGGGATGGATGCGGCCCGCTCTTTGCTGAAGTGTGGCCACGAAGCGTGCGGCATATTGGGTCCCTTGGGATGCTCGAGCTTCAAGCCCATGGAACTCCTAGTCGTTGCTTGACTAGACTTGCATACCTGACCATGTGCTGGTCTTGCATTTTGTATTCTCCATTTACATGTCCCACTACTAGTTGAGAGTCACTGCGTATAATGAGTTTTTCTGAGGATATAGACTTTGGGAGGTCAATCCCGACTAGAATTGCTTCATATTCAATCTCATTATTAGACGCGAGGAAGTCTAGCCGTATGGCCTGTTCTACCATTTCCCTAGTTAGGGCTTAAGTTGCAAGCCAACTCCAGCTCCCGTTTGGCAAGAAGCGGCGTCCACATTATTACCGTGGTCCACATTTGGTTGGGGTAGTTCTACTAAAAAAATCTGTTAATATCTACTCCTTCAATGCCAAGAGAGGTTTATATTGAATACCAAATTCACTTAGCTCAATAGCCCACCAAGCCATCCTTCTTGATAGGTCAGACTTGTGTATAGTGCTTCACAAAGGGAGATTAGTCAGCACGATGATATGGTGTGCTTGGAAGTAGGGGCAAAGCTTCTTAGCTGCCACACGGAGGGCCATCTTTGCTTGTTTGAGTGGGTATACGAGTTTACGCGGATAAAGTTGCTTCTGATGAATATTGGTCTTTTGCTTTCGAGTTTTCATCTTCTTTGAACAAAGGCTACTCATTGAGCCCGACCTTCTTTGAAGTAAAGATAATTATATAGCATCTTTGCCAGGCTAACTAGAATTGGCGGTTGATGGGTGTTGTTTGCAGATACCATGAAAGCTTGGTTGCCTCATTCCCGGTAGGCCCTTTTGGCTCTCATAACGTGATAAAAAAAATGGTTTGCCCAGTCAGTGAAGCGAGGATGAACCACCCTAGAGCTACCAGCCGACTAGTCAGTTGTTGCACTCCTTTTCTAAAGGTAAGAGTCTGAAAGTCCATCATAGCTTTGAGTTGAATAGGATTGACCTCTATCCCTCTTTGGGTCCCCATAAAGCCTAAAAATTTGCTTGAACTGACTCCGAATGCACATTTCAAAGGGTTGAGTTTCATGACGTACCTTCGCAATAGTTTAAAGGCTTCTTGTAGATGCTTAGTGTGGTCAAAGTGTTCTTTGGATTTTACAAGCAGGTCATCGATATAGGCTTCCATGGTGTTGCCCAACAACGATCAGAATATCTTAGTTACCAATCTTTGATAAGTCGCCCTAACATTCTTCAAGCCAAAAGGCATTACGTTATAGCAGTATAGCCTGCGTGGTGTGATGAAAGTCGTTTTCTTTGCGTCAGGCGGGTGCATGGGAATCTAGTGATATCCAGAGAAAGCGTCCAGAAACTACAGTATTCAGTGCCTGGCTACGGCATCAACAATTTGATCTATACACGGTAAAGAGAAGCTATCTTTTAGGCATGCTTTGTTGAGGCCACTTATCCCCTTTCTTTAGAACTACCACCACGTTGGCTAGTATTCGAATGTTCACTTCTCGGAAGTATTGCATGCTCTCGATGAGTTGTCTACTTAAATCTGAATGATCACGATGGCAATCAGTTGGAAACACCTCGCTACATCTTATCACGATCTTGTCATGGGGATAATATTTAGTTCATGAGAGGCCACCGTCGGGTTAATCCCAACCATATCTTAGTGGCTCCAGGCAAATACATCTATGTTATTCGACAGCACGAGTCATAACTACGCCCAATCTCACAATTGAAGAAATTCGATAGGAAAGAAGAAGATAATCAAATCTTTGACCGAGTTTGATTTGATGCGTGTATCTGAAGAAGGATCCCATGGCAATAATAAGGCAAGAACAGTCTACTAAACCAAGTCCAGGAAATGAGTTAATAATTCTTCAGACAAGGCTGGCTCTAATCTTAACCATGATCTATCTATAGCTTTGAGAAAGGAGCAGGGAATGCCGCAAGACCGCTATATCCATTATCTCTCCCTTTTTGTCTTTTCAAAGATTTTCCTTGAATGTAAAAGCTTCCTTTCAACTGTACTATTCCTATTCTCAACTCATTGTCCAAAGCATTATCAAGAGAGATAGAGACTTGCTATGGAGGCTAAAATGGATGCATTACAAAGAACAAAACTTGGGAATTGGTTGGTTACACGGTGGTAAGAAACCGGTGAGGCTACAGTAGATTGTTTCTGATAAAATTTAAAGTGATGGATCCACTAGAAGCAGTGCAGGCAAGGTTGATTGCAAGGGTATACTCCCGACATATGGAGTGGATTATCCAGAAACATTTGCTCTAGTGTGGAAAAGATGAATCTGATGAAATTTTACTATCCTTAGGCTGTTAATTTTGATGAGATTGCAACAATATGATGTAAAAAAAATGCTCCTTCATCAGTGATTTAGAAGAGACTAAAATGAGTATTCCCTAGAGTTCAATGGGAATGAAGTGGAAAAAAGGTTTGTTGGTTAAATAAGACACTATATGGGTTAAAACGGCCCCCACATGCTTGGTTTGGAAGGTTTATCAAGGTTATGATAGCTAATGGTTACAAACAAAGCCAAGGAGATCATACACTTTTCATAAAACATTCAGCTTTAGGGGGAGTCAGATCATTAATTATGTATGTTGATAACATTATTGTGACAGAGAATGATAAAAAAGAGAAAGATACCTTGAAGTAGTGCCTAGCCTAAGAGTTTGAAATAAAAGATTTCGGAAAATTGAAGTATTTCCTTAGAATTGAGGTGGCTCAGTCTAAGCAAGGAATTTTCATTTCTCAACAAAAATATGTTATTGATCTTCTCAAGGAAACAAGTATGAGGGCTAGTAAACCAGTTGCGACCCCCATTGAACAAAAAAATCACAGATTGAGTGAAGCATTTGGAGATTAGAAAGTGGATAGAAAAATGTATCAACGGCTTGTTGGGAAACTCATTTATCTTGCACATACTAGGCCAAACATAGCCTATTCAATGAGTGTAATTAGTCAATTCATGCATGATCCAAGGGTCGTCTACGAGCGCCTACAGGAGTCCTCAAGTACTTAAAGGCACATATAGGAAATGGAATCTTATTCAAGAAAACATCATATATTGCTTTGGAAATATACAGTGATGCAAATTTTGTAGGATCTCCATTGGACAGGCGGTCAACTATAGGCTATTTTACCTTTCTTGGGGTAAATTTAGTATCCTAGGAGTAGAAGCAAAATGTGGTAGCACGGTCGGCGTAGAAGCAAAGTTTCGGTATGCTTGCGGGTTATAGAAATTGTTGTGGGTCGAGATCATTCTAGAAGATTTGAAGGTTGATGGCATAAGCCCGTGAAACTCTCTTGTGATAATAAATGACAATTAGCATTGCTGATATATATAAACATATATTAAATTGTGTGTGTGTGTAGGCAGAGAAAATACATTAATGTACTTTGGGAGGTGCGTGAGGTATACTGAAAGAACTATTGCTTTGTTGTAAAGATTTAAGACTTCACAAAATAATACCTTTGTATGCATAAGCGATATATATATATATATATATATATATATATATATATATATATATATATATATATATATATATATATATATATATATATATATATATATATATTCCATCCTTCATAAAATCTATCGTAAAGATGAATTTGGCTTCAATGCATAGGAAACAAATTTTAACAGTAATAAAGGATATCCAACACAATTGTTATTTTTATTGTTATTGTAGACACAATGTCATAGGGTCTCGAAAATTTAAGAAAACAATAGAAAATAATGCAAGCAAGAATTTTATTAAGATTGAAAATAGTGTGGGAAACAATCTTTGTAAACAATATTATTTTGTAAAAGAATATTTCCTTTGATTCTTCTACCTCAATCACAATTCGAGATGAAGATGATAAAGTTGAATGTGGCTTATTCCCAGTGAACTTGAAATGTGAAGATTGCATGTGTGGGCAAAAATCATAGGTGTAGTACTTCTTTCATTTCATTGACTTGCAAGGAGATTTTATGAAGCCTTCTTTCCCTTGTAGAGTCGTTTTGCTGATCGAAGAAGCCCCTTATTGAATGAAGTCACTGCTCATTTATAGGTTAAATTTTTTATAGGAAAAAACCCGGCCAAATATATTAAAGATATGAGGGCGAACCCAAGAAGCATACATGAAGTATAACGAGGCTCGAACGGACAAAAAAAAATGAAAAGCGATTGGAGATGGAAGTATTACCGACCCTTACCTTTGTACCCGAGCAGCACCTGAAAAACCATTAACAACAATAGAAATTGAAAATCAGGTATACTTCTTGACGAGAACCAGGAGAACATATTAAAAAGGCATTTTCATCCTTTGAGGCAAGGGCACCACATCTTCAAACCTGACCACATTTATCTCCAAATTTGTCCGAATAGGTAGATAGAATGACATTCATTTTTTAAGTGCGCAGATCTTGCCATGATCAGCAGTCTTGTAACCAATGGTGGCTTGAGTAACTCCAAAAGTGAAAAGTAAGGCCCGTAAATTACAGGCCTTTGCATTCATTTATACATGAAATTAGGGAATAAATTTTAGAATCCTCAAGATTTACACATCTCTTCATAGAATTACATCATAGTATTTTTGTTCCTCAAATCTTTTGTCTCCAAAAGTTCAGACCCCTAGACCCCTCCCTATGCCCACCTGGCTCTTAACCACTTGAGTTAGGACTCATTACTTCGAATCTCGAATTTGGTGCCATGATCAAGGAAATGCAATTCCTTGTTTTGTATTGTCTTCTTCATTAAGAAAATTAACAATAAGAGAATTTTGAATTTGTCAATAAGAGAATATTTATTTAAATCCTCTTTTGACAATCTTTGCAGGTTGGAATAAGATTGGAAATGTTATAGGTTAGTCTTTGCAGAAAATATTCTTTTGCAAAAGAATAGTTCCTCTAATTATTGCATATCGATCACAATTTGAAGACGATGAAAATAAAAATATTTTGTTTTATTTGAGAGTCATCCATAGCTTATTCCCAAATGAAATTCTTGAAATGCAAAGATAGCATGTGTAGGCAAAAATCACGTATATAGAACTTGTTTTGTTTCATGGACATGCAGGAAGATTTTGTGAGGCCTTTTCTTTTGTTTGAAGCCTTCTTTCCAATATAAAGTCATTTTTGTCAATCTAAAGAAGTCCCTTATTGAATGAGTCACCTCTTATTTATAGGTGAAATTAGATAATTAAATTTTGAAATTCCCACAATTTAGTAGCTTAATTCGAAGAAATTTGGTTCCATGATTTTGGCAACTTGTCGTATTCATTAAAGAAATTTGCCAACAAGAGAATAGCAATTATGTTTTTATTCTCTTTTGAATTCAGTTTAAATATTTGTTTCAATTTGGAATTTGTAATAAGAGAATATTTATTTTATTCTCTTCTAACAAAAATTTGATCAATTTTGAAGACCAAATTCTGTAGTCTTAAGAAGTTCGCCACGTTGTTACCTTTTACGTACACCCTCAAACCACTTGTCAATCTCCAAATTGACAAATGATAATGTCTAACTAAAATTTTTATGTCTATAATTATTTTTATAGAAATGAACCATAAAGATAACAGAAATACAAATGGTAACAGCTAAGATGACCAGACAACAGAGAAAAGGAATCAACAGCTGAAACTTAGTAGAATAAACCAACTCATGAAGGTAACTAAATTTATAAGACTTTTGCATGATGGATATACTACCTGGCTTGTGGCGCCTGTATAAATCTTTTCCTCAAACCTAACAACGAAATTTCTAGGCTCATTCCGACCCTCTTGTCCAGAAACAGGGAGATGCCTCTTCAAAGTGTCAATTCTAGAAGTAAGAAACAAACAACAGGTTGGATGGATTATTGAAATGAAGTAACAAAGAAGTTATTAACTCTCGATTAGAAAATCACAGTATGATGAGTAAACCATGTCTGCAGATATAAAAACCAACACACAGCATTGCATGGAACTCAAATTTAGAAACAGTAAAAGAGAGCAGCTAGAAAATGATGTTTCAAACCTTATTTGTAAACTGCGCAAACAACAAACTTCATTCAGAATTTCTTGCTGAAACCCTATACCAGTATTTAACATTTTATGTTTCTAAGTAACTCAGAAGGATGCCTAGTTTACAGGATTTTCTGTCATCCTTTCAACCTTTGCGACACATTTTATCACCTTTGCTGCCTCCAGCCTCTTCCCTGTTCTTGCATGTTTATGTGAGAACTCACTAATCTATAATTTATAATGTGAACCAATATTCAGATGATGGGAACCAATATTCAGTGGATAAAATGGAACCATGAATCGATTAGGTCTTGCCTCCCTACCAATTCATTAAATCCCAACATATATTCCAATTGAACCCAGAGTTCAAGCAGGTTCTTCTGGGCATTAACAGAAGAAACTGGTATGGAGGCTAGAAACCAAGGCGTCTAGAAAGTACCATAACCCAGACCAGTCTAGCCTAGATGACCATTGTTTAGACTGCCTTAAAACATGACCTCAGAAAAACAGAACTTTTCTTTCCCAGACAATAACAAAAGATAAAACTCAATTTCTTTCCCAGCCCTGTTGACTAGCTTATCCATGGTATCTTCTGGCTTGTGAAACATCATCCACCAAGCAGAATATGGAAAAATACACAAAAGCATACTGCTAGACAAGCCAAGTGCATACTCCTCATCCTAGAACCAACTTCAACATCAAAGATGATGCACCATAAACAACTCACATGAGTTCTGTAAGCCCGGAAATTGCTTCTAACAATTATAGAAGGTAACTGTCTCATCAAGTAAAAACTTTTTCTCTCAATCATCCATTCTTCAGTCAAAATTGTGCAATAGTCCTGATAGCTTACATAAATGGATATGTGAAGCATAGGCAATCATCAGGATCCTCACTTTTATCCTACTAGCTGTCCACTTTATTTAGGGTATCACCTTTCATTTATTTGCATAAGAACCGAACTACGATTGACTACGCTGCACCAGCCAACATAGATAGAGCAACATGTGCCACCCCAATCAAGTTTGGCACAAAACTTCAAAACATAGGACCCATGGAACAATAAGGAAACTGAATCAAAATGGAAGCTGAAAATATCCATTTTAGAAAGAGCTCAAAGGAAGCAGCATTTTCCATAACCTCATCAACTACTGACCAATAATATCTGTAATTTCATCAATTTTATCAAGGAAATAAACTTTCTTTGGGAATAAAAATAACAAATTCAACAGAAATATCCATCCCAAATCAAACGGCCCGACACCACACGACTCCACAAACCTAAGCCAGGTCCAAACCGGCTATTTGGAATCATGGCACGATAATATAATACGAGCGTGTATAATATGACAACAAAGACAAACACGAAGATTTTACGTGGAAACCATTGCAGGAAAAAACCACGGGCTAAGGAGAAATTACCCGAGCTACGAGGGCCCCATTGCTATCACAAGATATCCCTATTTTTTTTCTTAAATTTTTCTTTACACAAAAAAGCCTAAAACCAAATTCGTGTCCCAAATCAACACCATCTTTAAATTATTTTTCTTAATTACTCAATTCTGGTCCAACTGGTAGTCCCGCACTGTGAGCTCAGGGACGCAGCTCCACAAACCAACTCTCAATGATTCATAACAAAAACAGTCGACACAACCCATTACTCACCACCAAAAACATTCTCAAAATTCACATGTGCTTGAACTGAAAACTGCTCCAAGATATACGAGAGGAAAAAGAAAAAAATCAGACATCGAGAAACAAGCAAAACACTCACATCTGTTCACAATCCTTTGACGATAATCAGTGGCAGCTAGGTCCTCCAATCGGCCGTATCCATGGCCAGCTCAAAGCAAACCAGGCCTCCAATTATTGGCATCCATCAAAATCCAACTGTCCCCAACAAATCCACTGAACAACGCACACAGAGATCAAAAATAAAAAATATTGGCTAGCTGAGCCGAATTCAACCCTAGAAACACAAAAAGCCGCTGTCCAGAATCTATGAATGATTCAAAAAATTGTTATGAGTTTTTTTTTTTGTAAAAGATAATTTATGAATTTTTTAAAAATTATATTTTTTTTATGAATTATATATTATCTTTTCCAAAAAACAAGAATATACTGTTTAAAAAAAGATAATTTATGAATTTTTAAAAAAATTATCCTTTTTTTTATGAATTATATATTATCTTTTTTGAAAAAATTTAAAAAACATAATTTATTAATTGTTCAAAAAATTATTATGAATTCTTTTTTTTCCTAAAAGATAATTTATAAATTGTTCAAAAAATTATATTTTTTTATGAATTATATATTATCTTTTTCGAAAAACAGAATATATTGTTCAAAAAAGATAAATTTTGAATTGTTCAAAAATTATTATGAATTCTTTTTTCGTAAAAGATAATTTATGAATTGTTTATAAAATTATCTTTTTGTTAATGAATTACATATTATATTTTAATAAAAGAAGAATATATTGTTCAAAAAAGATAATTTTGAATTGTTCAAAAATTATATCATTTTTTTATAAATTATATATTATCTTTTATAGTGAAACAGGTTATTGGCCAGTAGGACCGTGGTAAAGCGGTAGAGCCATTTTGGCCTACATTTATTCGAGCTAGCTTTTGGCTAGCCCAACCCTGCTTGATGCGAGCTGTGGGCCAAAACGGGCCAAATTTTTAAAAAATATTTAAAACTTGTAATTTATCTAATTTTGTCATTCTTCAAATAAATAAAAAAACAGCACACAAGTATTTTATAATAGTTAATGCATAAATGATTGAGCTAGACAATATAATAATATTTAAAGTCTTAAATAAACGTAAATAAGTAAATAATGTTAAACATCATTATAAATCAATAACCAAACTAACTAATAGTTATTAAGCAACTAAGTACAACCACTAATAATTAGAATTAGCAAGTATCAACCTGGTAACTTCAAAGTGTCATGATAAAAAATGAAGCATCAAATTATAAACATGTCAAAGTTTAATAAACAAGACTAAGAAACATATTTCATATTCAAAGTACTAAAAAAACATAATGTGACAAATAAATGATATCATAAAAACTACAAATCAAAGTTTCAAATGAAATCCACTATCTATAATCTTCATCTTCATAAGTATGGTCACCATAGGGTTTTGAAAAAAATTCTCAATAGGCCCGGATGAGCCCTAACCTGGGCTCAGTATGGTCACTTAGACAAAAAAATTTATATATGTCATTTTTTTAAAATTAATAATAAAAAAAATTGAGACGTCAGGCTAGCCTAGCCTAACCGGATAAGGCTGGGTCAATTCGGGTCGGACCAATAGACCCGATTCACTTAATTTTGCTAATTTCATGGCCCGACCTCCAAAATATTGGGCGATTTGAAGTAGACCCATTGGGCTCGACCCATATTTTCAACTTAATCTTTTCAAAAAAAGAATATATTGTTTAACAAAAGACAATTTATGGTGTTCAAAAAATTATTATGAATTCTTTTTTCATAAAGATAATTTATGAGTGTTCAAAAAATTATCTTTTTATTTTTATTTATGAATTATATATTATATATTTTTTTAAAAGATATATTGTTCGAAAAGATAATTTATAGATTGTACAAAAATTATCCCTTTTTTTTTTGGAAATGATTAGAGTTCATTTTAAATGGATAATATGAAGAATATATTTTAGGAATATTTGTTTCATAATTTGGTGGAGGGGGTATAGATTAGATTAATAAATGTATACCAAAAAGAGGAAAAAAAACCATAGACAAATATATAATGTCGTTGTTCAGCGACAATTAACAAAGAAGATAAAGTCATTATAAGACAATAGCAGTGAAATTTAATGATGGCCTTCTATTCAAGACAAGGCATTTGTCAATTCAAAACTAATTTTGTAAATTTTTTTAAAGAGTATTTTAATAAATAAAAAACTGCACTTGTTGAAGGTATTGGAACATCATGTCCCAAAATAATCTTTTTAAGAAAAAAAATTCCCAAAAAAAATTATTTTTATCACATCATGTGAATATGATTTTAAATTTTTTCAAAAAATTAAAATTATAGACAATAACTACGATTTTAGAATTAAAGTTAAAATCATGGTTGATGACTATTTTAACCAATATTTTAAAAACCAAACCGATCACTAAACCGAAAAAGTTGTCAGTTCATGGTTCAACAATCGGACAAGTGACATCATAAATATAATTTATATTTATTTAAGGCTTTAAATAAGGGTATTGCTACACAACACCACTGGTGTAAAAAAAAAAAGTCACCATAAATTTATAAGGGTAGTGATTTTTGGATGGGTTACAAGGAATGGAAGAAAGTGGGTAGTGGGTGTGTATGTTATTTAACTTTTACACTTTCAAAGTTTACCTTTAAACACTTTCTATTTTTTGAAATGGTGTCTGCCACCATGGTATCGCTAAGCATTTTCCTTTAAATAAATATCACATAAAATTATAAGTGGATTCATTTAAGGCTTTAAATGTGGATTTATTTAGGTACTTTAAATAAGTACCATAAAAATATAAGAAGAGGGGGTTCATTTAGGGCTTTAAATGCTTGGCGTCTTAGAACTTTAAATCCTTGGATATGAGACAAAAGGTCTGGCCCGAATGGAGGAATTATCGATTCTTACGTCCACGTCAATGATAGTAGGCGTGATGTAAAATGTATGCAGCTTGTAATGCGCAGTGCATGCGTCGCCTCAGTAATATAGTGTACCTAGAATACCGGATATCGATCCACGAGGAGAAATCGTTGACTCACTAAAGAGTGGTCTTATAATATTATACGGACTTAAACTGCAGATTTATATTAACTAACGTGCGTGATTAAAACTAAAGCTAAATTAACGTGTAGAATTACTCTGCTTGTAAAGACTAGGGATTTGTCTCCCCCTGCCACTTTTGATAGATCATTACCTATAAGAATTGTAACGCCCAGAGATCAGGTCAGGCTCGATTGGCGGATCCAGAGCTAGGTTCAGGGACACGGACATAATCTTGGGACTCTTTACCTGATTTTTTTTTTTTTTTAAAACCCAACTGATACCTGTGGGTATGGCCCACCTCTTATAACATAATCAAAATATTAGATACATATCAAATGAACTACCACCAGAGTGGTGTCCATCAAAGTCTAGACACATATAACTGAGTCCCATTTACATATACAAAACTAAACTTTTACATTACAAATCAGAGCGCGGAACCTACATGTAGTGAACCCTTACAAGTGTGTTGGCCCCAGCGTATCACGGATGTTTGCGGCGTCATCACTGTACCTACACGGTTCAAAAACCCCGTGCTAAGCTTTACGCTTAGTAGGAAACATTTCTTATCTGAGAAACACTCATCTGAATCTGATAGCAATTATCGGAATATTGGGCATTCACATAATGAACTTATCTGATTACTTAGGCTTATACGGACTTATACTTATTCGAGACTTATGCCTCACGTACGATCTTATGCCTGGATCTCCCGTAGGAATTCTGAGCAATACTTATACCATAGGGCTTATATTTATAACAGACTTATTTTCAATCGGGACTCCGTGGGAATTCTGAACTTGTACTGCTGCTACGGAGTTTGCTTAGTTGGAGGTACGTAGGTATCCACAGAGATTATGGAGCGTGTCTGCGGTATTGCGGAGCTTATTCTTATCGGAAGTACTTGTAAGTACTACAAAGCTTATCTTGGTGCCATTATCTTATCCTTGTACTACGAAGTATATCCTGGTCTTCTGGAACTTATGCGGTATTTCGGATCTAGAGGCGTATACTTATCTTTGGGGATCTTATCTTAGTGTTCACAAGAACTTGGACATGTATTTTAGATCTTATACATGTCTTACAGATCTTATACTGGTATTACAAAACTTGGACATGTATTTTAGATCTTATACATGTCTTATTGAGCGTATACTTATCTTACGGATCTTATCTTGGTGTTCTGAGAACTTGGGCATCACCTTTTTAGATCTTATACATGTCTTCGATGTATACTTATCTTACGGATCTTATCTTTGGTGTTCTGAGAACTTGGACATATTTTAGATCTTATACATGTCTTACCGAGCGTATACTTATCTTATTTCAGCGTGCGAGTACGTGGGTACTACGGGAACTTATCGGATCTACGGGGTACCCGCAGGTACCCTGAGCTTAATCCCAGATCACAGTACCTCCTAGGTACTCTGAGAACTTATCGGATACAAGGACTTATCGAGATACGGGAGTACACCGTAGGTACTATAGGACTTGTATTGAATCACGAGGACTTATCGGATACGGGAGTACCGTGAGTACTCTGAACTTGTCGGATCACCGGGACTTATCGAGGATACAGGGTACCGTAGGTACTGCGGGACTTATTCGGATCTGAGACTTATCAGGATCTAGGGGGAGTTAATCGAGAGGCAGGGTACCCTTAAGGTACCTCTGGAGACTTCATCGAGAGGCGACGAACTTAATTAAATACGAAATTGCAGTAGGTCTTCTGAGAACATTTTCGGATGCGGGGGTGCGTGGGTACTCACAGGAACATTTTCGGATCTGGGGTACTAGGTAGGTACTACAGGCTTAATCAGACGAGGAGTACCCTTAGGTGCCTGGAACTTATTCGGAGGCAGGTACGAAGTAGGTACTACGGAGCAGTACGGGGAGGTACATTCAGATCTTTATTCTTATTCTCATTGAGTCTTATCATATAATTGTTTGACTTCTAGATTGATATCTGGAATGAGTAGGACCACGGCTAATAAGTACTGAAGATACTATCTGATGGGAGTGCGTAGTGGTCGGGACGGGTGTAGCATAACGGGACAGGGTGTCGTGGCACTAATCGAGCGAGGGTCTTAGTAGCGCCTTGAGGACGGGAGTCTTAGTGGCACTAATCGAGCAGGGTCTTAGTAGCCCAGGTCGGAAATCTGAGTCTTGTCGAGTCTTGGAGCACTATTCGGGGGAATAAGGAGTCTTGATCACGAGTCTTGGGAACCTTTAATGGAGTGTCGAAGTGCTAATTAAGTGGAACTTGTCAGTCTGAGTCTTGTAGTGGACATGAGGTCTGAAGCAGAATCATAGAAGTACTATTCGGGACAGTGGTCTTTGTGTCATTTAATAGCGGTCTTAGGTGGTTTTACATTACTATGAAATTGATAACTTACTATCTTATAATAGGGCATTCTTAGCCTTAAGGTGTTCATACGGTCGTCCTTCATATCTTGGTAAGGTATGATCGTATGTAATCACACCTTATTCATGGATTCTTATTCTTACATGAATCTACTTTTGAAGTTGGAATCACTCAGTCGGATCATCTGAGCTGAAGTTATGGCATTTTCATGCCAACTAGTCATTTTACCGATTTTACCCGAGGGACAGTTTGAGATACTCCCTTTTTCCGGGGTCTTAACTTCATATTTGGTACTATCTCTTTGAACTCTTTTAAATCTAAGGTGCTAAGGGTTCTATTCCAACTGGAATCACCCAATTCGGAGCACCGAAACTCAAGTTACGTCCGAAACAACCCGGACTACTCTATGTTCAAAGCTGGAACCAGAATTTGGCTTGCACATGGCCCCACTTTGAGTGAATTTTAGGCCACCTTAGGATCAAATTTTGGCGATGCCTATTCTTTAATTTTTTTGTTCTCCTTGAAGTGTATTGCATTAGCCACTTGAATCACTCAAATCGGATAAGAAATGAAGCAAGTTATGGCCAAAATCGAAAACTAGTCGAAAGCTGGGAATGCGAGAACCGAGAGTGTACCGGTACACCTAAGTGTCTTAGGTACACATTGGCCAAAAATAGCCCAGAACACAAAGTGTACCAGTACACTTCAGTATAAGTAAAAGTCACTTGAGATACCTAAAAATAATGTGTTTTTCACACAGTTTTATATTTTGATGCAAATCAGGATTCTATACTTTATAAACATTTCAAGACCACTTCAAAATCATCTTATGATCTCTTTTCTCCTCACTTCATCTTTCAATTACATATCTTTCTTCAAACTTTTCATGAATTTCTTTCAAAACCATTCTAATATGGGTCTTAACCCATACACAAGCTAAACCAAGATTTGTTAGGATTTATTTTAAACCTAATTCAGTACTCTCAATTAACCTTGAATTCATCCTCGAGAGATTTCATGAAGCTTCTTATTATATATGGGGTTTTACCCACCTTACTTGCTATCATTTTGGGTTAAGATGAACCCTAGCAAAACCCCAAGTTTGGGGACAAGCTACTAACCAACCAAGCATGGCAATTCATACATAATCTCTTAGAATCCATAACCAAAGTTAGTTTCCATACCTTGGCTTTGCTTGATCTTGACTCCTCCATCTTCTTCCTCTTCCTCTTCCTCTTCTTCTCTCTTTCTCCCTTCTTCTCCACGTTTTCCTCCCACAAATGAGACCAATTTGGTCTTTAAAAATTCAGATTTTGTTAAGGCCTTGTTTGGCCCTTAAAACCCATTTTTGGGTTAAGTTTGCTTATTTGCTTTTTGGCCTCTCATCTTCTAGGAATTACACAACAATTCCTATTATTTCTTCTTTGGCCCATAGTGCTTTCAAGTATAACTTTTAAAGCCCTTTTTGAGACAGTACATATTTGTCCTTAAGTTTGTAACTCGGGTCCTCGATTTAGTGTTTCGCATTTAACTCACGAAACAGTCAAATTATGCTTACAAAATACCCTAAACATGTCGAAAATGACTAGGGTATATTTTGGGGTGTTACAAGAATTACTACTCAGTCTATTAATGACTTCTCGATGACGGGGTGATCGTGCCTACAAGATACCCCCTCTCGAGGTATATCTACCTATCTCGCTAGTAGGGTTGGGTGCATATCTGCCCTGACCCAATACTCCAAGACGCTTAAATGAGCAAACCCTAATCGCCACACTCGGGATCGGGATATCTCTGTTACGATTTAGCAGGGTCGCTCTATTCAGATCCCTAGGAGTCCTTATCTCTCGATCTCGAATACCCAACAGGATCATGCCAATGTTGGCCAGACATCACCATGTATTTAAATCACAGATATAGAGACGATCGATGAAAATCATAAATAACTTCAGATAATATATGTTTAACTTTTAATCCATTGATTGTGACGAGGGTTGACAAAACCACTAGATAAAAATCTAGAACATACTGGAATTGAATATACACATAATCAATATATCAATCATTTGTAGTTTATCAGAAGAGAGAAAATACAAAAAGAAAGTGTCTTCTCCAATAATCCTCGTCACTGCTGCTCTGTTTTCCGCCCTCAAATCGCACGTTCTTCGATCCCCCGAAATTAGGTATCCCCTTGCTTTTTTAATGATAAGCAAATATCGGTAATTATTGTCATTGGCGTTGCAGCGTCGCGGCGTTGAGGCGTCGATGACATTGTGATGTCGCGATCATTTAGATCCTGTTGACCAGGTGTCCGCGGCGTCGCGACGTGGCTGCGATATTTCCACTGCTTCTTGTTTAGCTCAAAATGTTAAAACCTGCCCTCTTGACACACCCGAATTCACAAACTCAGAAATCAGATCTTGGGCTATAATGCGCTTATTTAAATATGTAAAAATCAACTAAAAACATAAAGTGAGCAGCGAGTATAATGATGTTTTGTACTCATCATCAAACAAGAATAGATGATGTATTTGTGACTTTAAATATTGAACTTGGTGAAAGTAGACTGGAATGAAGGTGAAAATTTGATTTTTAAGACATTAATTTTAACTTTAAGTCTAAAATCATATCAATTACAGTTTTAACTTTTTGAAAAATTTAAAAACATAGTCATCAACTAAGATTTTAATGATGTGACAAAAAGAAGCTAGTTTGGTCCCACGAGAAAGATAAGCACTAATGACACGTGGCCTTTGATTCAGCTAATGTGGTTAAAAACAATGAAAGAAAGTCTACTGCTCTTGATTGCTACCTTGTTGTGTGGGTGACTTGTTTTCTGACAGTCTAACACGCCTCCAATTTGTTGCATGGTCTTTTTTTATTTTTAATTAGAGATTTTGTATGAATTCGGATGTGGATTTTTTCAAATCTACTTATGACATTTATATACCATCACTTTCTAATAAATAGTCTTCAATATAAATGTTTATATAATTCTCAACATTTTTCTTATTTTATCTGAGGTAAAAAAAAATGATGGTGTCATCGATGAAAAAAATCAGTAATAATTGGGCCATCTTTTAATTGGTTTATTAGATAAAAATATTGGGTTTTGGTGCTTTAATCATTTTCTTTTTATGATTGACTATTCTATTTCTTTTCCTTTTAATATGTATTGACTCACCTTCCTTTGATAAATTCAAATATGTTGACATGTGTAGAATCCACTTAAATTAATACATCATTACTCTTGTTAAATATTTATCATCTACAAGAAAATTTGTAGAAAATTTCTTTTCCTAAGTTATTTAGAATATTTGATTTTTGGGTTGATATAATTCTTGACACCTTTCTCGTATTTTAGTTGAAATAGATTATACAAGAGTAAAATGATATGATTGCTTTTGAGTGAAAGCTTGTATGATTTTCCAAAATACTTTCTATTGAAAAAGAAAAAAGAAAAAGAAAATGTTATATATCAAGAAGGAAGATGTATAAATTTTTGAGAAGACACCCTGACTTTCTAAAAAGAGCTTTAAGACTCTCCTGTTTGGATAATACCAGCCTGGTTTTAATACGATAAGCAGACTTGAACCATTTCATAAATATCCTGGTACTCACAATGCCCTCCTTTTCCACACATTTGGAACTTTATGCTTTTCATTGGGGAAAATACGTGCACAAGCCTTGAGTGCGAAAAGTTGAAAGGATTAGGAGAATTGATGTGTACATTGAACACGCCGGAAGGTGAAGTGTGTTTGGATACAAATGTGAAACTCCGAGAAAATCCTAATTTTCTGAAAAATGGTAAAATGGTAATTTCGGTCAAAATCCGGAATTTTTCTAGATCTCGGATGACGAAACGGACTTCACCGTTGGAATCGTCTACAAATGGAGGCAGAACACTTGTTGTCTCCAATGGGGAAAGGACGGATTAGAGGCAGGATTATATGCAATTAATTAGAGATGGAATTTAAATTATCTAAATAGAAAACAGTATTTTAGTCTCTAATCGAAGGCAGGAATAAAATCCGTCTCTATTTGAGATAAATCAAAAAGCGGAAATAATTACTGTCTCTATTTGGGGACAGAAATTTCCAGTCCCTAAATAGGCAGGGAATTGATTCAGATCTTCGATTTGAGACGGAATAAAATAATCTCCCGAATAAAACCTTAGGAAGTGAGGCCGAATTTCGGAGTCTACGATTAAATAGATCCCTAAATAGAGGCAGGAATAAAGCTCATCTCGATTTGAGACGGAATAAAATCCGTCTCTGAATAGAGATGGAAATTTCCGTCTCTAATTTGAGACGAAATAAAATTCGTCTCTGATTAGAGAAGGATTGAATTTCGTCTTAAATTAGAGACGGAAATTGAGACGGAATTTTCGTCTCTGATTATTCATCTTAGAGACAGTTTTATTTAAGTCTCCAAATTAGAGTACAGAGACGGAATTTCATCTCTGATTGTCATCTCTTGAAAAAAAAATTAGTATGAGACTAAAAAATTCAAAATCTCTTTGTCCTTCAAAGCAATATAGGTTTTATCCCTAATATTTGTTTTATTTTAGAAAATATCCTATTTGTCCATCTATCTTTCGGTCCTATAATATCTATGTATTTTTTTTTTTACTTTTTATAAGTAATGTTGGTAAAAAAACATAAAATGAACTAAATAATTTGTTTTTTAGATAGAAAGTCTCGAATAACAATATATACTAGTTAACTCAATCCAAAAACATACCCTAATAACAATAAATTATAAAAGGGTCCAAAATTTTCCCCACATCATATATATCCAAGGAAAAAAAAACTTTTACACATATGCACAAATAAATTATAAATTAGTCCTTTTAGTTTTAAAAAATGAATTAATTAAACTTTCTTAATTAAAAAACCAATACTTTGGTTTTTTGTCTACTATTGTTATTTATGATTAATTTAAAATTTGTTTCATTTTTTTTAACGAATAAATTTGTACATCAATCTTTATATATATATTTATATGTGCAAATAACATCGATCCAATAATAAAACAAATGATATAATCCAATCAAAAGCATATCTTTTGTATGATTTTTATGTTGTTTTATAGACAATTATTCAGATTGGGATATACAAGTGTAACATAGAAACCAACTTGGTTTCAAATATTTTGTATACTAATAATATGAGCAACTTCATCTATTGAGAGTCTATCAAGCCAAAGCAAACGATATTTATGTAGTAAAGAGCAAACAATTACAAATGGTATTAAATAATCAATTATTAATATTGACAATATATGTTGAAAGCACATTTATTGAAAGGTCATCCAGAAACTGTTGCCAATATACATATATTGCCAATATCAATTTGAGACGGAATAAAATCCGTCTCTGATTAGAAAACCGGAGCGAATTAGTCTCTAATCGAAACGAGAGAATGAGCAGTTTTTTGCTCAACTACGAATCATATTTTAATTTTAACCCATGTGTGTATATAACATTTAATTTTCATTTTTAAAATTTTTAATTAAAATGAGGGGTAGTGTCAGCGAGATAGGCCATTCTTACTCATCGGGTTCACCACCACCGCTGGCTGCTCTTCCCCCCTTCTCTACTTTCTCTCTCTAGAACAACAACGACGAAGACAACGGTGTAGCGATAGAGCTGACTGACGGCCGAGGGTGGCAGTCAGGGTTTGAAAGCGTAGGGTTTAGAAGGAGGTCTTTATATCTGGATCTCGAAGAGAAGGAAGGGTGAGCTTCGATCCGGTTCCCTCATCGAATAATCATGGCAATCTTGACGAGGAGATATTGCAGTTGATGCAATGCAAGCTGTTGTCGGAGCAGGAGGTGCCATTTCTTATCTCTTTTTTTGTGTGTGTTTTTTTTTTTAGCTTTCGGATGAGTTTTGAGATTGTTCGTAGTGGTCTTGTTCCGGATCGGATTTGGTTTGGTAGGGTTTGTGTGTCGTTTGCTGTAGGAGTTGTGAAT
This sequence comes from Tetrastigma voinierianum, assembly GCA_016808115.1. Lineage (NCBI taxonomy): Eukaryota > Viridiplantae > Streptophyta > Magnoliopsida > Vitales > Vitaceae > Tetrastigma > Tetrastigma voinierianum. The sequence continues at coordinate 235,468 of JAEQBH010002513.1, forward strand.
TTTTGTGAGATTTTGGTTTAGAAGGCTGTGATCTGCAGGGCTGGGTGAATTAAGGGTTTTCTTGAATCGATCTAGTGGTGGGTTTGTGGGAAATCGAAAGGTTGGGTTAGATTTGTATGATGGTTGTTGGAGGAGGAGGAGGAGGAGGAGGAGGAGGAGGAGGGAGGAGAGGAGAGGGGAGAGAGATCAGATCTGTGGTGGGTTTCTTGGCATCTCTCTCTTAATCATGGATAAAGCCTAGCCAAATTTGGCAATGATATTGCCATTGCTCAATTATTGTTTTTCTAATTTTTGTTGTTTAGTGCTTATATTACTTGCTATTACTAGTAGTTGAAGGTGAAGAGTAGTGTGTGATTCATATGTAACCAATCTGTTGGGATTTCTAAATGTGATTATGACAGTAAGGAATATGGATTCAAGAGAGATTAATGCCTGCGTATATGTGAAATTTAATGGAGTTTCTATATGTGATTCTGCCTTACCGAATATGGAGGCATGAGACATTAATGGCTCCTTATATGAAAAATTAGTTTATGATTTAGGAATATTCATTAGCTTAAAGAATAACCATCTGATTTTGATTTTTGTTTTTGAAATTGAGATTTTATTGATTCAAATTAGCAATACATCCAATAATTAAATTTACTAAAATCACTATAGTTCTGTAGCTAAAAACATTTGATAATTTTCAAACAAGCATATTTGAAAATTCTATAATGCTGCTGTTAGAAATTGCATCTATGTGTAATTAAATTTTTTTATTAATAACGAATAAATGTTACAAGTACTTGCTTAGTTGCTTGATTTCTTATTTGGAGTAAATACTTACTGTTTTTGAAGGCCTTGTTTTAATGCTTTGTAGTTGTTTGTTTTTGTTGTTTCCGTTTTTGTTTCAAAAAAATGTTTAGCAGGGCTTCTAGAGAATAAATTAATGGCAAAAATGGATTTCTTTGTTAATAAAATGGGCAAAGAGTCTTCTCTGATTGCTCGCCGACCCCTGCTCCTCAGTTACAACTTAGAGAAGAGACTTATCCCTCGCTATTCAGTTGTTCAGTTTTTGTTATCAAAGGGTTTGATTAATAAGACAAACTTTAAAGCGTGTTTGATTAATGGAAAGATGTTACAGTTTTAACGAATATTTTACTGATGTCAGTTATATTCTCTTTGTCTTTTAAAACCATACTTTTTTTTTAAGATGTTTTCAAAAAGAGTTTGTTTTTTAATTTATAATTTTGCTCTAGTTTTTAAACAGGATGATGAGTGATTACAAGGTGGAGATGATCAATAATGGCATGCAAGAGTTCTATGTGCATTTCCATGGACCTAGTGAAAGTAAATCTTCAATATCCACATACCCTTTTGCATTTTTTTTTTGGGTTTTATTTTCCTGGTTTTCCTAAATTGCTTTTGCCTCAATGAAAATTTGAGTTCATCCAGATGATTGCTTTTTTGGGTCTTTCAAATTTTATTTACATTTTTACTGATTGGCAACATGACTATCTATACTTGCCATACATGCTATTCTTTGAGGATTTTGGTTGAGAATTGAATCTGGTTGTTTTAAATTTTAATTATCTGCTCAACTTTTTGTTTGGGGCAATTTTAGATTCTTGATTTTCAATACTTTTTGGTTTTATGCTCCATTTTTGCTTACATGTTTGTTTTTGGTCAATCTAGAAAAACCATTAGATTTCCAAAAAGTTGTTTCGTATTTATCATGAAGCATGATTATATATAGTATGGGTAGTTGAAGCACGAAGGAGGGTTATTGGGCTCTTAGATTTCTTCAATCTTTTAATGATTGGGAGTTGGAGGAGGTGGAAAGCTTCCTTTCAAGATTGAATGGGAGAAGAATCTTTAATGAGAAGGATATAGTGGTGTGGGTGGGGAAAAGGATGATAGGTTTTTTGTGAAAATTTTATATAGCAAGTTGGAGCCTAGGAGCAACATGGTCTTCCCTTCGAGAGTGGTTTGGAATGCTTGGGTCCCACCAAAAGTGGGGTTTTTTGCTTGGGAGGTGGCAGGGCAAAATTTTAACTTTAGTTAATATTCGGAGGAGATGTTGGGGCGATGGTGAATAGAGTTATACTTTGTGGAAAAGAAGGAGACATTGATCATTTGCTTATTCATTTGGAAACATGGCTTGGGTTGTGTGGCATCTTTAGGCCTATTTGGTTCATATTTTTTAAAACTGTTATTGAAAACAATTTTTGAAAACACAGAGAATATCATTTTAGTATTTGGGCTTGAATACAATATTTCTCCTCCAATATACTTTTGTGGTTGTGCATTTCATTACTTATTTATTAAAATAAAATAAAGTTTTAATGATGGTAATTTCTGTTAGCATAGTGTAATTAACAAGGCGTAATTTTCATCACGGGTTGCCTACCCATGAAGAATGTATAGAAAGCCACGAATTTTTATGGAGAGCGACTTGCCACAGGGCGATACTTGGAAGAATGTTCTTGAAGACACTAAGAATTTGTAGTTTGATTGGTAATTAGTATATTGTGCCAGACATTGACATTAATATTACTATTTTTTGTTATTCGTGTACTATTGATTTTATAATTAATGAAAAATAGTGTTTCAAAGTTATTTAATGACATCATTAATTTAATTCTTAAATGTAGAACTTTATGATTACATATATTCAATCATAATAGGTGTAATTAGTAATAAGCTAAAACCCGCACGTCAAAAGTGGCTCCAATGTTCTGGACAAAATAGAGGATGGAAAAATTCGAGAGACGGAAAATTGCATCTCGATGCGTCTCGATAGAGGCCAGTTTCATTTTAAGTCTCTAATCGACGAAATCCGTCTCTATTGAATGGAATTATTCCGTCTCCAATCATGCACAAGCGATTAGAGACGGAATATTTTCGTCCCTAATTAGAGACGGAATTGAGACGGATAAAATTAGACACTAGCGTTTTAAAGACTGAAAATTCCGTCTCTAATATCGATTTTTCTTGTAGTGCACGTCGAATTCCAAGAAAGTTGGAATTTCATGTTTTTCGAGGCAACAGGGGTAGTGCGGGACACTTGACACATTTTGAGTGGCTCAAGAGGTGCCACGTGTCAGGTGCAGAATTAGTCAAACATGAGCTCAAGTGTGGGCCATGGGTGGACACATGGCATGATGTCATTAGATGAAAATCCAAAGTGGGAGGATAAGAGGATAAGGTGTAATCCCATGAGCTAATAGAAGATTAACATGTGGCAAGTGAGAGGACCCAAATCTTGACTCCTCTCTTCTCCTACACGGTTTGGGAGGGAAAATTAGAGAGAGAAAAGGAAGGAGAGAGAAAGGAAGGGATTTTTAGAGAGAGAGTGTCCAACTTCTCTCTAAATTTCCTGGTGATCTAATCGTCGAATTCCGGCGAGGCAAGGAGCAAAGTTGCTCCCCACTACAAGAGCTATGTGTGGGCACCGGTTTTGTGGAGTTTCGACAACTCCGGGAGGTAGGGGTTTTCTCCTACTTGATTTAATCCTTGTTTAAGAGTCTTGTTAATGATTTGGATTGTATGAGGCCGTGAGAGGTCGTTTGTGTAACGCCCTGTCCCGAGAGGGTGTACGGTACGGGTAACCGTTGGGGCACACATGAGCACTAAGTGTCACTGTAGTATTTTTGAAAGAAATTGTGAAATGATAATTTATGGAACCCAGAATGTTGTAATAGAACAAGGGTAAAATTGTAATTGCCATAAGGGATATGAAAATCATAAAATGAGTAGAGATGGGCCATAATAAAAATTCCAAGAGTTGATGTGAAATTTTTGAGAAGATGAGATGCCAAAATAGAAATAAAACAAGTTGAATGGAAATTCTTGAGAGATGGAGGACCAAATGGTAATTAAAGGAAAGATTAGAATATTAAAATGGGAAGACAAACAAAAAAGTCTCATTTTTTGTCTCACAAGACTAAAAAGCAGCTTGAGTAGAGAGAGAAAAGAGCAAGGAGAGGAAGAGGAGGAAAGAAAGGGAAAAAGAAGCAGAAGGGGAGAAGATGGCCAAACGAAATATGTTTTATGCTTGAATTCATGGGTGTTTGGATTCTAAGGTTTTGGTTTGGAGGTAATTTGTTCCTTTGTCTAGGGTTTTTGTGGAAAACACCCAAACCCTTGATTTGTAGAGGTATGTGGGTAAAAAACCCCAATTGGTGTAAATTAAACATGGAAATCCATCTTAATTTTATGGTTTTTGTAGGAATTAGTGGACCTTGGGTTGGTCTTGGATTTTCACCTAGGGTTTGGTTTATAATTTCCAAATCACCAATTCAAGTGTTGTAGAGTTGTTTTGAGTTAGATTTTATGTGGTTTGAGGTATTATGGAATAGTTGTAAAGGGAATATTTGGGTTTTTAAAGGGACTGCTGTCAAAATTTTTGTAAAAACCCCTGTTTTTGTTTTGGCTATAGATTAAGTTATAATTATCCAAGTGAATTGATTCTAATTGGTAAATAACCATAATAGATAGGGCTACAAATTTATAGAAGGGACCAAGAGCAAATTGTAGCTCTAAGGCTCCCAAATATGGACTGAAAGGTGAGCTCGTGTAGCTCATTGATTATGCTCTGTTTTGGGTATGGTTGTAGTTTTTTGGCCATAAGTGGAGTTTCACTCATCCAAATTGAGTGATTCAAAATTCTGGGTAAAATAGACTTCTATGGGAATACGTTAGCTGAAGGAAGTGCATGCAAATTGTAACCCCAAAGTGCCTAGAAAATTTGTCAAAGTGGAGCTATGTGCAGATTCTGTTCTGCCAAATTGAGTCATCTAGATGTAAAATACAATAACTTGAGTTTTGGTGATCAGTGGGTGATTCAATTGGAGAAGAAACATATAACCATAGATTCAAATGGTGAAGGAAACCATTTCCAATTTATGGAGTTAAGATCCCAGAAATCAAGGCAACAGTAGGTGATTCAATTACAGAGTTAACAAATTGGCATCAAAAACATGATGTAACTTGTATTATGTGGTTGAGGGCCTTGAGAAGAATTTAAATTGAAAATTTGAGATGTCGTGGATATATAAAGGACTGATCTGGAGAGTTTCATAATTTTTGAAGACCGTTTGGATAATTTTTGGGTAATAAAGTCCAGAAGTATTGTTGGAAAAAGGTTAAAAATGAGTAGTTTTTTTTTGTTAGGGGCTTTTTAGTGCTCCAGGAGTAAATTGTTAATTTGGCTTTATATGAATGTTGTGTGACCCTAAAGAAGTGACTTGCGTGTAGTACGTTAAGTTTTAAGCTATACTGACGATTAATACGTTACCGTATTCGTTGAGTGTGTAGGCTGGCAAGGCGAGTAGTGGAGTTGTGCTCAAGGATTTCGGGAAACAAAGGGTGGTGACCTAAACCCATTTTCAAATAATAGTGTATTATTATTATAAACTGTTTTACACTTGGTATTTAATGAACAATTGTAAACCATGTTTAAAGCAAGCAAATGAGTTTTTAACCAAACAAAATAGTTTTGATTTAAACCATATGTAAAACAAACAAGTAATGGTTTGATGTAATCAACCATATTTTTATAAAGCAAGCAAGCAATGATTTTGGTGTAAAACCATATTTCAAAGAAGCTAGCAAGCAAACAAAGTCTATTTTGTAAAATAGGCTAACCAAAAATCCTAGTTTTTAAGCAAGCATACCCCGTCGGAGGTATTAGATACGTCTTGGCAGTGGTGTTAGGATATCATACATGCATTTTAGATTTGCCTGGTTGGCAAACTTAGATCATGCATCATGCATTCAAGGAGACAGTGACGCGTCTTTGGAGTATATAGGGTTAGGCTCTGGCTAAATTATGGTGATGGAGACCCGGTCAATTCCACCATATTCGCAGGGAGAAAAGATGCACGTGGGCCCAAGGCCCTTCCACCTAGGTGATGCGGACCCAGGTCCTTCCACCGGCACGGTCGATGCCCAGGCTCCCGTGTTCACTAGGGTACAGCAAGCAGGAAAAGGCCTCCGGTGGTTGATGATTTATAAGAATGTTTTATACAGTTTTGAAAAATCGACCACTGGTGCACGGAACGAACCCCAGGCTCCCGTGTTTGTTTTAAAACAAGCGGTTGAGCCCAGGCTCCGTTGCCTTTCAAAACAAGCGGTTTGAGCCAGGGCTCCCCGTGTTTGAAGAAGTTTTATAAACTTTCAAAGCAACAGTATAAAAGTTTGGAAACTTTTAAAGAAAAGCAAAGACAAAGCAAGCAAGCAGTATGAAAAGTTTGCAAACTTTTAAGCAAAGCAAGTAAGATTTAAAAAATATCTTGTAAAGAGAGTTTTACTGTTTTGGGATATTTTGAAAAATTCTACCATCAAACATACACTCACTGAGCTCGTTTAGCTCATTATTTTCTTGTTTTAAAAACTATTTTCCAAGTACAGGCCGCGGCCGGATATTTGGAGGCAGTTTAGGATTCTCGACTTTTGTATTTATCTTTGTATTAATACTATTTTGTGTAAGGAAATACTTTGAATTTGTATAAAGGAATATATGTATGTACATAAGGTGGTTTTGTGAAAATGTGTTGAGAGGGATCGAATGATGGAATTTTTGGGCAGTTTCAAACAACCCACGTATTGTTTGGAGACTGTTAAAACATTCCGAGTTGATTGGTTGGACTGAAATTGTCCATGTGTGTTGTTTGCAAAATATTGTTTAGAGTGAATGGCTTGGAGTGTGTGTGGAAACGAATTGTTAATGCATGTAATTTAATGTGTTAACATGATGGTTGAATTATATGAAATATAATTGTATGTGAAACCATTAAATTGAATTGTTTATTAGCCCGCACATGAGCTAATTTTGATGTTATTGCTATGAATAAATAACATGCTGATTTGATATGTAATTTTGTCAATATATGCATGAAGGATTAATATATTGTAGCGTATTATATGAAAATGCCATAATGCATTTCATATGCCTGGGAGGCAACCTAGATCAATAGGTGTGAAGTGCATGGCATGAAAAAGAAAGATAAAAAGGAAAAATGGTTGTGAAAGAATTTCAAGGAAGATTTTCAGAAGAATTGCCTTGAAGTTGTCAGCGAGTTCACGTCGGAAGAGACCCGTGGCATTTAGGAGAACACTAGCAATTCACCTCGGAGAGTCAATAGATTTCTGAGAACTAGGTAGTATGTTTTTCGAGAGCAACCTTTTTGTTTGGCAGTGTTTTCTCTGCTTTGGCAGGCATGCGTGAGGGAGTCAGTGAGAAGCGAGACATGGGAGTGGGTGGTCACATTCTCATCCGTATCATGTAGACAGCGATAGGGACTTGCATGTTATACTTGAATGTGTTTGGTTGCCATTACATGTACACTTAGGTGGGGAGTAACCCATGTAGGATAATTCCACTACTGAGCATTGCTCACCTTGTCGAGGGAAAATTTTTTCAGGTACCGAAGGTTCACCTGGGGATCGGACGCATCTGAGGTCTTAGAGACGAAGAAATGGCCATATATGGCCTTATTATGCATTTTGTAAAAATATGGGTAAAAGACCTAGCTTTGGGTAATTGGAAATTTACTCATTTTTGTATAAAATATACATTTTTGTGAGTATGGATGTATGGGCCAATGTGGCCATTTTACTCAGGTATGGGTCTCATGATATAAGACATAGGTATTCCGTAGGTTGACGGTGGTCAATGGGACCCTCGGGATTTGGGGCGTCACAACAAAGAGCGTGGGAAGCGCACGTTTCCCAACGTGTCTACGACGCATCTTTTCCACTGACCCTGGCTGTGTGTCCGTTGATGTTTTTCCTATATATAGGGGTTAGGTTTGAGTCTTTACATTCCTTTTACGATTTCACAAAGCTCTTTGCTTATTGCAATTTTTCTTTCTCTATGTACGCAAACTTTCTTTCAAAGGGAATCATGGAATCCCTTGACAACTTTGACTTTCCAATGAGTTTTACCTTTCGAATCTCGTTGTTGGCCTTCTTTGTGTTATTATTTATTATTTTTATTTTTTATAGCTACATTTGTTGAGTATTTTGATTAAAGTTTTGTTCCTTTTTGATTGCAATCATCATTAGCTAGAGGGGTTCTAGTGATGATGTTGTGGACGATGTAATGGGACTTCTGTGGGACATTCTAGGTTTGGGACATCCCATTGGATTCTGTGAAGGTTCCCCAGTTCGGGGTTCTTAGGTCATGTTACTAGTGGGTTGTTGAACCTCGAGGGGATTTCTTTTCTCTTTCGAGGTTTATCTCCTTATTTGCTTAATAGACCTCAAGGCGATCCCTTTTCTATTTGTTTACTTTGTAAGAACTATAAACCCGTGAAAATTTTAAATTTGAATTTCGGGATAAAGGGGGCAAAATTTGGTTCTTAGGAATAGTGGGAGAAAAGTTAAGGATTTTCTAGATCTCGGATGATGGCTTGATTACCTTTATTGGAATAGATCTCCACCAATCTAACTACTGATCAAATTCGTTGAATTCTGAGATAATCCGAATTTCATATTGAAATATGAGGTAATGAAGCGACACATAGCCATTTATGTGGATCTTACGTGAAAACTAATGGGTGACATGGAAAACCATATCATCTGATGCAACAAGGCATATCATGTGACACATAATATATATCATCAGTATCTTAACTCATACAAACTACCTCAGAGAACTTCATGGTGTCACTGCTGGCTCAGAGAGTGGCATAGCTGGATTATAGGCAATGGGGAAGAGGAGGGAGGGAGAGAAGAGGAAGGAGAGGAGAGGAAGGGGAGAGAAAGGGAGGAAGCGAGAGAAGAGGGAGGAGGAAGACCAAAGGGAAAGGGAAGGTGGTGTGGGTGAGTAGACTGGACGGCAAGAACCGGAGGCTGAGGCTGGTAGGTTTCCTCACACTTCAGTTATTTTACGCCTAAGGGCCGTGTAATGGCCTACGGGTTTCGTTCGGTTTTCGAAGCCCAATTGTATGATGTGTGGTTGTTTGTGATTATGTGATGGTGAAGACCAGTTTCATAGGATTTTGGGACGTCGAGAAACAGAACATTGTGTTGAGGACAACAAAATCCCAGCGAATGGCAAGCGGGGTGTGCCCAAATTTCCGCTGTACGTGAATGACGATATTGTATGGGCGACCATAAATTCGAACCCCGATTTGCGTTCTTAGACTCTCTGAAAATCTAATTGAGTCTAGAATTTAATAAGATAAAGTGCTCAGCCAAATGTTGATGAACATTGGGAGTACAGGTCATGGATAGTTGAGAATAGTCCTTTCCGGTTTGAACCACATTTTAGAATGAGTTTATACTTTAGCAATTGTGTGTTGGATGTTTTGTGTAGTATTTCTAGCTGGACTTTGGACTAAGTCAGTTATTTCTTAGGCGACATGGCGCGGCGGTTATGTTGGGAGTAAAGCTGTGTATTGTACCATAAATTCAATGACATAGAATATGTGAAATTATGTGACATATGTGTGATGAAGATGGAAATAATTATGGCATTGGGCTCTATGATTGACACACTATGTCTCGGCTACAGGAATATGAATTATAGCATTACTTGCTAAGTAATGGTTGGAATTATCATTAATACATGCTTGAATGATGTGTTGACATGAATATGAACTAAATGATAGAAAAGATGTAGTGCATGCCCATGTGATGTCTTGATTTGAATGTATGGAATATTAACATGGCCCATATCTTGATGTTAAAGCGAATATATGAATGTTGTTATTGTGCGTAGACATGAGTGTTCATAGCACACACATAGTGTATGGTGTAGAATGTCCATGTAGAGAGTCTTCATACATTGGTCATGGGTTTGAGTGCGATGGCACAAATTGCATTGCATTGGTGTCTTGGTAACACCTACATTACATGGGTGTGTGTACATGATGCGGTTTGGCAACGTGTTTGGTGCGAGAATCGTGTGGGCTTGAAATGGGACAAAGTCCCGATTGAGTTCCAGTGTTAAGCGAAAATGGAAAATGAAATGTGTCGGTAGTAGAAAGTAAGGGGATAGATACCCCCTTGGGTGGCACGAAACTGGTTGAAGCGGTAATCATCGGTGTGACTGAAAAATGTCGAAGGGTGTAAGAGACCGGCGGTGAAGACCCGAAAATTTCTATTTTAAAAGACCTGAAACAATTAAATATCGCATGGACTACGAGGTTGTGAGATGGTCGAGGCCGACCGATGTGTTTCCATTGGCACTTGCATTGGGTGGTGGGTCGGAGGTTGACCCGGTACTTTGGGCGTAGAGTGTCGTCTCATACATGCATGTGATTTTCCATGATGAGACTGACATGTATGCACGGATTGGTTGTTGGTTTTGACTGTAAAATGATCATTTGCATGTTTTAGGTGGGAATAGCCCTTGTGGGATTTATCTCTCTTTGGGCGAGCTCCTGTCGTGGGACCCCCCTTTCGAATTTATGGGACAGAGTGCAGTGACGGCTCCTTAGGCCCGGGATTATGAAGTGGGCCGAACTATGGCCTTGGTTCTTGTTTTGTGTATATATTAGAACGAACTAGTTTTAATATATGTTTTGTATTAGGAGTGATGTAATAACTCTTGGATCTATAGAAATGTATGGTCTTGTAACCGTATGGACGAGTATGGATGATGGGCCCTATTGGATCATTTTACTCATGTATGGGTCTCATGATATGAGACACACAGGTTTCCGCAGGTTGAAGGTGGTTAACGGGACCCTCGGGTTTCGGGTGTCACGGCTTGATATCAGAGCATAGGTACATGAGTACCTAGGGCTTGAGGGACTTGGGCTTAGGCCATGGTCATTAAGGTATAAGAGCATCACAGCTTGGTATAGCTTAGTGTCGGAGCTTGGGTTAGAATTACCTGAGTGCTGGGAGTGATATCGGATCATAGTTTGGTATCAAGGTCTAGAGTAGGAGGTTACTGAGTCCCACGAGGCAGAGTTTAGATCCTGACATGCAATGTGTTTTCTTGTTATGCTTTGATTTTGTAATGCGTGATTGTGTGTACAAATTACGTGAATTATATACGTGGTAAGGATGTATATAGGGAAATCACGAACACTAGGGTTGAGAAAGCGTAACCTTAGGAGTTCGAGGAAGCGACGGATGGTTCGGATATTAAGTCTATTATTGAAATTGACATGTCTTGTTGTAGTTGGACACGAAAATGATTCTAAACGTTTGTTTGACTTGTGTAGATGGCGAAGAGTAGGGCCGAGGCGTAAAGGTCGTCACGGGGCAATGGTGAGCCACCACTGTTTTTTATCGTGAGGGCCTTCATAGGAGCCATGGGTCTTCACGATAGCCATATTTTTGTTAATCTTTGGTAGAGGTCGAGGTGCAGTAACCTCAGGTTCAAGGCACATCATCCTCAGGCGTTCATGGGAGGAGGGACCCGGGTGGTAACTGACCATTGGATTGATCAAATTGAGAGGATTCTCCGAGCTATGGAGAACACCTCGGATACTACTCGGATTACACTGGCTTCATTCTAGCTTGAGGGTGAGTCCCAGATCTGGTGGGAGTGGGTCACGACTTCTAGGGACTTGGAGACTATGACATGAGATGATTTTCACAGACTATTCATAGGGAAGCACTTTCCGGATTCTGCTAGACATGCAAAGGCCAAAGAGTTCCTTGAGCTAAGACGAGGGCCGATGAGTATTCGAGTATGGCAATTGAGTTGGCCACATTTAGGGATGATTATGTTGTGTTGTGGCCCGAAGGTCGGAAGTTCGGATAAGGCGAAGTTGTCCATGCGGGGCGGGTCAGGACGCAACCTCTGAATGAACTTGATGGTCAGTACAACCTTGATCATTGAGCGAGAGGTAGATGACGCTCGTAGCATCGGTATGTGGGTGCTAGTGATAAGAAGAGGGTCGAAGCTTCTTCTTGGGGCTCGGAAAGAAGCGGAGGACACGTTCCTGAGGTCTCGAGGGCGGGCGAGTGGCAGCGGGGCGAGGCCTGGTCAGGAGTTACGGTCGGTACGGAAGATGACATGTTTCCTCTGCCATCAACCATGACACATGAGGCGGAACTGTCCTCAGATATAGGGGTTTCAGGATCAGGGGACACCACAGTCCCGATCATCAGTGGGACATGAGCAGACTCAGTATGTTCCTCCTTACCCTAGCACGGGCCAGGGGAACAGGTATTAGTCTTAGGGTGTGACACGAGCATCGAGTGTTTTCACGGACAGAGGAAAAAGGGCGGTATGGGTCGAGGGTCGGGCCAGGTGTACTGGTGGGACCGGGGCTCGGGGTGTGTCTGCGCCATTTACTCCCGCAGAGGCTGAGGCGTCGTCGGTCGGTGAGTCAGAATGCGATTTTATGCGCAGCACATGGACAAGGTATTAGTTGACTTCGGGTGCATCACATTCGCTGTGCTGCGTCTTATTGGCGAGTATTGGGCTTAGATATTTGAGACCTTAGGCGAGCCTTTGCATGTGAGGAGGTTCTCCCCTAGGGACTAAGGCGAGTGATCGGATATGTCGGGGATGTGAGTTAGAGATCTCAGGGAGGGATTCTACTCGGGTGGACCTTCCCGGTCATGGACATGTCGAGTTCGGTCATCCTCGGGATGGGCCCGGTTGTGGCTTTTTATCGGGTTGTCATAGGTGTGGCAGATATGAAGTTCTTGCCTACACACCATATGGTACTTGTGTTGTGTTTCAAGGGAGACAAACGCGATGTTTCTTATACTATATGCGATTCACGATAACACGGGCGGAGTTGCGAGGTTGTGGCAGCACGGAGGATGAGGTGAGACAGGATATGAGTCTACCTCAAGTGGTTTGTGAGTACGAGGATGTTTTTCCAGAAGAGCTACCGGGATTACCTCCATCGAGGGATGTATACTTCCGCATTGAGTTGCATCTTGGTACGTCGCTCAATTCTATGACTCCACATAGAATGGCTGATGAGTGCCTAAAACACTCATCTTACACTCGCGTCGGTTCGTCATTTTCACATTTATTTTATAATAATTTTATAGTTTTGTGGCTAGATCACGATTTTATTATACGGTGTGGTTACAGAGTTCATTGGAGGCGTGAAGCGACTTTTGGAAACAGTTTTGGAACAATGAGGAGCAAGCAGGAAGTGGCGTCGTGGCGAGCGTCGCCGCGTCGTGGCGTCACCATGTCGAACACGTCAGCGGCGTCACCGCGTCAGCGGCGATCCTGCAGTAGCGACGTCACCAAGTCAGCGGCGTCGGCTCGAAAAATCTGCACCTCATCATTTAAAAATGCGAATGGCTCGAGAGAATTGGTATCAGGGAGGCGTGCGAGCGGAGGCTGGGTTTCAGAAAGCGGTGACGACCGAGGAAGTGCGGGAGTGTAATGCTTTTCATTTTTCGGATATTTTCGGATATTAGAACAATGTTTTCTTTATTAAACAGTTTCATCTTTTCTTTCATTATGTTCTAGATATCTTTCTAGGGTTACATCAAACCACAATGCATTACAATGGATTAAAGTTTGATCTTTCATGTTATTCGATTGTTATTAATTTGTCATATCTACTCTATACACATTTCAATTATATGTTAATGTCGGCCAATGTTAGCATAATGCCTTTGGAGATCGAATTGAGAGATGAGGGTGATGGGGATTTGGAAGAGAGTAGCCTTTAGCCGGTCGAGTTGCGAGAGATATTAGAACACGAAGGTGGCATTTGAGGTTAGAACATTTAAGCTTTCGAATCTTAGAGGTTGAGATAGAGATATACTCGATTCTATTCACGAGATAGGCGGATATACCTTGAGAGAGGATATCTCGTAGGCAAGATCACTCCGCCATTGACATATTACAAATATATTGAATAACAATATCTTCTAGAAAAGTAATCCATTGAACGTGATAGGGGAGATTTAACCCTAGAGCGCCCCATTTCAGTAATTCACTAGAATCTAATAAGCTTAGTTGAGTTTCCTTGCTTAAATTTTACCTGAATCATTTATTCGAATGTTGTCTGAGCGAACCTCACGTAGTCAATTCACCTTTCCCACATTGGATCGATATCCGTGCCCCCAAGTGCACTATATTACTTGGGGCTATGCGTGCACTTGCTTTTATAGGCATTCATTTTATAACGGGTTTCGGCTGTCCAGTTTTTTGGCCGGGATTCGATTGGACCAGTCCCGCTTATTCCTATGCATATACCTATTTTGTCATATTTCTTTTTCTTTTCTCTTTCTATTGTTTTGTATTTTCTCTTTTTGGTTGGGGCTCGATGGCAATCCTCTTTTGATTAGGTGTCATCGCTCAGTGGTCGAATCTCCCTAGGTTGATCGAACTGAAGTAGACAGTTCGGCACCTATGCATACACTGAAGGTCACTAGTGTGTGAGTGTGATAGGGTTTTTGAGAACTGGTTTCTTGACTACCTGGAATTGGTTCACTAGCCCTTTTCAACTATTCAACCTAATTACCGAGCATCAAGCAACTGTATGCAGTTGAACAAGTTTATAGTGAACTAAATCCAAAATTGATCCTCAATATCCAAAATGGCACACATATTGTGCGATCACTACATGCAAAAATGTCTAAAACACACACCAAACAACTAACACATGACCATCAACATGAAGATGCGATGAAAATAAACCAAAACTAAACCTAAACACCACAATAGCGCATGCAATACTAAAACAAAACACAACTAATATACGGAACACACTAAAAAAAAAGACTACATACCTCTTTGAAGCCTTTCACAACAATAAACAAAACACAAAACATAATACCCAATAACCACACCCCAAACAAAATATCCGGTGTCCTCCTTTGGTAAGATATAAACAATAGAGTAAGGGACTCACTTTGAAGATCCAACTGGGGGTGGAAGTGGTGGGGCGCGGTGGAAGAGCGGCCCAGGTGGCTGGGCACATAGGCTTCTTCTTTGTAGGAATGATGGCACGATTGGCCGGGACTGTCGCATGTCGTATAAGCGCCTCCATATCTGGGTAATGAGGACTCGGTGCTCACAGGTCTCATCAGGAATGCGTCAGCCTTTCGGTGAGTGAAACACTTAGGGTCCTCAAGATTTGGTGAAGAGGGCGAGGGCTCTTTGGGAGTAGTGGTGGAGGTGGGTGAAACGAGGTGGTGGTGGGGTGGTACGGGATGAGGCCCGGCAATGTCTCCTGAGGATCGCCCGGGGATCCCATGCTGGCCCGATACTCATAAAGCTCCAGTCTCGTCAGGAGCTCGTGAGCTGAATCATAGGCCCCCTCAGGTTGCGGGACACCACGTGTGTCCCGGCAATGGATATGGCTTTGTTGGGTGGAGCCAAGTGTCGGTGTCGATCGAAGGCTTTCCCAGGCTTGTTGCCTGAAGCCAAAAAATCGAAGAGTGTCCCTAGGTTCATCTTAACATCCGGTTATGAAGGATAGCATCCTCGATAACTTTGCCTATCAATAGAGCGCCGGTTGAGTTACTGGGAGCTCCAAGGTCCAGATCACGGGAGTTCTTTGGGCAAGAGTTTCATTAGGCAGGAGCACTTCTCATGGGACACTCTGGTTCTATTTAGAAGAGGATAAGATCCTTCGACTATGCATCAGATTACAGAGACAGGTTGAATAGGGTTACAATCCAAGAATCGATATCCATTACGATGATTGATGACTTGGTACGATTAGCTGGGGGTGCGAGTCTACTCCAAGATAGACCTTCGGACTGGTTACCATCAGTTGAGAGTTAGGGAGGCAGACATCCCTAAAACAACGTTCAAGACGCGGTATGGACACTTTGAGTTTATGGTGATGCCCTTTGGATTGACGAATGCACCGGCAACATTCATGGACCTCATGAATAGGGTGTTCCAACCCTATTTAGATCAATTTGTGGTGGTCTTTGTTGATGACATCCTAATCTACTCCCAGTCGGAGGTGGAGCATGAGGATCACTTGAGAATCGTACTATGGCTTTTGAGGGATCATCAATTGTATGCGAGTTCAGTAAGTCACGAGTTTTGAGAAGCTTCTTGAGGTGGGTTTCTTAGGATATGGTGTCAGCTTCAAGCGTGTCGATGAACCACAGGAAGGTTGAAGTGTTAAGTTGGGAAGGCGAAGTTAGTCTTCGGTCGTGATTTCTTAGAATTGGCGGGGGTATTATGGGGTTTATAGAGGATTTCTCCGGCTAGCAGCCCTGTGGCGAATTAACCGGAATGAGGTCAAGTTTGTGGGATGACTCATGTGAGCGGCGTTCGGGGAATTGAAGAGGAGGCTTGCCGGCTCCTATTCTATGTAATAGTCCGGAAGGCAGAGGTACATATAGTGTCTTTGTGATGCTTTGAAGGACAGACTGGGATGTGTTTTGATGCAGTCTGGGAAAGTTGTGGCTTATGGTTCTCGGCAGTTGAAGAATCTCGAGCAGAATTACCCCACGCATGACATGGAGTCGGCAATAATAGTCTTCATGCAAGAAGATTTGGGCGCTACTACTTATATGGTGAGAAGCGGAGTTCGAGGTGTTTTGAACCCTGGTTTGAAATACATACGCATGGCGAGACCTCCAACATGAGGAGCAGCGTATGTGGAGGGAGTTTTGGAGATATTATGACTTCACTTTGCACCCCACCATCCGGTAAGGCAAATGTGGTGGCTGATGCGCTTAGCCGAAAGTCACGGGGAGTACTGGCTAGTATAGCTTCCCGGGAGTGGCGGATGCTGAGATAATTAGGCGGTGAGGCTGCGATACGATGGCGGGCTTAGGGTACTAGCAGGAAGTTTGGTGGCTACACCGTCTCTGCGAGTAGAGTGATGATGGAGTCCCGAAGGCGGGGCCAGTGGCTTAGTATCCATCGGGGGCCAGGAATACGGTCGGGTACAAGCGTGTGAAGGCTAGGCCATCCCACGGATGGTAGTCTTCGGTATAGGGGACGGGTTGTGGTCCCCCAGTCGACGGAATTGAGGGAGGAGATCCTCAGGGAGTTCCATTGCTCCCGATTTGATGTGCATCCAGGTGGCACGAAGATGTATCATGACCTTCGTCGCTGAAGTATCAGGCGGGATGAAGAGGCATGTTGGGAATTTGTCGGTTGATTGTCTCACGTGCCCCCGCGACGGGTCAGGGGCGAGCACGGAGGGCTGCGGGCTACTTCAGCCATTGGAGATAGCGGTGGAAGTGGGAGCACATCCGCACGATGGACTTTGTGACTCACTTGCCGCCGGACATCGGGCATGATGCGGTGTGGGTTATAGTGGAGCGACTCACCAGGAGTCGGCACATTTCGGCCCCGTGCGGATGACCTTCCCTGCTTGGAGGAGTGCGGGTTGTATATATGGGAGATGAATGCGGTTGCATGGAGTGCCGAGTCTCCATAGTATCGGATCGGGATTTCTCGGTTTACGGCTCGGGATTACGGAAGAGTTTCAGGCCATGGGGACACGAGTTGTCGATGATCTGCTTTTCATCCTCGAGACCGGATGGTCCATCAGAGCGGACTATTCAAATTTTAGAGGACATCTTTGAGCATCGTCACGGATCTCAAGGGTAGTTGGGAGCCTTGCCCTTGGTAGGGGATTCTTCTGATACTTGGGTTATCAGCGAGTATTCGAGATGGCGCCATGAGGGCTCTCTACGAGAGGCCATGTCGATCATCGATAAGTTGGACAGAAGGTGGGAGAGAGCTCCATCACTGGTCCAGATTTGATTAGAGACACCTCGGAGAAGGTGGGTATGATCCGGAAGCATCTCCTTATTGCTTAGAGCCGGCAGAAGAGTTACGTTGATATACGACGACGACCTCTAGAGTTCGAGGCGGGTGATCATGTCTTCTTAAAGTGCCCGTGCCTGGGGGGAAGGAGTGATCCCGATTTTTGGCAAGCGAGGATTTTCGCTAAGGTACATTGGACCCGCCGGTACTTCGGCCCGGGTGAAACGTGATTTATATCGATTAAGCGTTAATAGCCCGAGGAGTTTGTCGAGTGGTCATGAGGTATTTCACGTCTCTATGCTTCGGAAGTACACTCAAGATCTAACTCATATAGTGGATTGGGGTGAGCTTGTTGTTGATGCGGATAGGACAGCCGAGGAGGACAGTCTTGTATCATGGATAGTCGGGAAGCCGAGGGTTTTTGTGTGGCAAGACCGTGAGCTTGTAAAGGTGTTGTGGCGGCAGGAGTCGAGGAGCGATGTGGAGCGGACACGTCGCGTCAACTATCCTTTCTTGTTTGACGGGGAAGGTGCGTTTTCCAATCATTAATGTTTTACATGATTGTTGCATATGCATGTGTTTGAATGTGTATGTATGCGAAAATTTCGAGATGAAATTATTTTAAGGGGGGGAGAGTATAAAACCCGTGAAAATTTTAAATTTGAATTTTTCAGATAAAAATTGGGCAAAATTGTAGTTTACCGGAATAGTTCGGAGAAAAGTTAGGATTTTTCTAGATCTCTGATGGTGAAACGGATTGCACCGTTGGAATCGTCTCACGAAATCTAGCTACCTAGTCGAATTTCGTTAAACTCCAAGATAGTCGGAATTTCACATATTTCGAGGTGACGGGTGTCGGGAGACACATGGCGAGCCATGTGGATGACACATGGCAAGCCATGTGGGTGACACATGGCAAGCCATGTGAGTGAAGCCATGTGTCACAATGCATGGCAAAGGCATGCATGTGTGACATATGGCATGCCATGTGTCAACATGCATGACTCCTTTGAAGCCTATATAAGGGGCTTCACATGGGCTGTTCATACAAGTAAGGGGGCAGCAAGCTTCAGTTCGTGGGATCAGCATGGAGAAGGAGGGGGAAGGGAAAAGAGAAAGAGAGGAAAGGAGAAGAGAAAGGGAGGAAAGGAAAGGAGAAAGGGAGGAAAAGAAAAGAAAAAGAAAGAAGAAAGGGGAGGAAGAGAGGAAAAAGAAAGAGGAAAAGGAAGGAGTGTTGCGCAGTGAGTAGACCTGGATGGCAAAGAACCCGGAACTGCGCTACAAGAGGTAGGTTTCCTCCTACTCTAGTTATTTTACGCCTAGATGCAATGTAATGGCCTACGGGTGTCGTTCGATTTTTCGGGCGAATTTGTATGTTGTGTGGTTTGTTTGTGATTGTGTGATGGTCAAAGACCGATTTCATAGGGTTTTGGGACTGTCCGAAATAGAACATTGTGTTTGGGGACATCCAAATCACGAGCATAATGGCAAACGGGGGTGTGCCTAAATTTCCGCACAACCTTGTGAGATCGACGCGTCAACTTTGAATGGTCGCCCAGCTTTCTCGTTCGAACTCGATTTGCGCGTTCTTGGACTCCTGAAATCTCGTCGGAGTCTAAAATTTAATAGATAAAGGAGTGCTCCAGCAAAATGTAGGCTGAACATTGAAGCTGAGTCACGGACAGTTGAGAATAGTCGTTTGGTTCGGAACTTGTTTCGGAACCGGTTTGTACTTAAAAATGCCCAGGACTACATATGGCTGGAGTAAGGAGAATTGCGTGTTGGATGTTTTGTATAGTATTTACAAAAGCTGGACTTTCTGGACTAAGTCCAGATTATTTATGAGGCCAAGCATGGCTGGTTATGGCTAGGGAATGGCTGTGTGTGCTATTGCCATAAATTCAATGACATACTGAATATGTGAAATTATGTGACATATGTGTGATGAATATGGAAATAATTATATGCATTGGGTTGTATGATTGACACACTATGTCTCAGCCTGGGAATATGAATTATAACATTACTTGCCTAAGTAATGGTTGGAATTATGTTAATACATGCTTGAATGATGTGTTGACATGAATGAACTGAATGATAGAAAAGATGTAGTGCATGCTTATGTGATGTACTACTTTGAATGTATGGAATAATGCTGTGACGCATGTATGCTGATGTTAAACTGAATATATGGAATGTTGTGTGCATTAGACATGAGTGTTCATAGCACACACATAGTGTATGGTGTAGAATGTCCATGTAGAGGTCTTCATACATTGGTCATAGGTTTTGATGCGATGGCACAAATTTCATTGCATTGGTGTCTGTTAACTTGCATTACATGGGTGTGTGTACACGGTACTGGTTTTAATAGCTAACGTTTGAGGCGCAGAATCGGTGTGAGCTTGGAAATGAGACGAGAAGTCGATTGAGTTCCACGGTGTTAAGCGAAAATGGAAAATGAGCGTAGCCGGTGTAGTAGTAGAAGGACAGATACCCGCCGTTGAAAAGCACAGAAACTACGGTTGGTAGTATCCACCGGTGAAAGCTTGAAAAATGTCGGAGGGTGTAAGAGACCCGCGATGAGACCCCGAAAAGTTCTCTTGCCCAAAAAGACACGAAATGATTAAATAAATATCACATAGACTACGGGTATTGAGATGAGAGTCGGGACTTACTCGGTATTGATTTCCCATTGGCACTTGCATTGGGTGGTGGGTCGGAGGTTGACCCGGTACTTTGGGCATGTAGAGTGTCGTCTCATACATGCATGTAGATTTTTCCATGATAATACAACATGTATGCACGGGTTGGTTGTTGGTTTGACTATGAAACGATCATTTGCATGTGCACTTAGGTGAGAATAACCTTTGTAGGATTATCTCTGCGGACGTTAGCTCACCCGTCGTGGGACCCACTTTTCAGGTGCGGGACAAGTACGAGACGGGGAGCTGACGCTCCCTTAGAGGCCGGGATTATGAAGCGGGCCGAACTGTGGCCTTGATTCTTGTTTTGTGTTTATATTAGAATGAACTAGTTTTAATATATGTTTTGTATTAGGAGTGATGTAATAACTCTTGGATCTATAGAAATGTATGGTCTTGTAACCATATAGACGAGTTTGGATGATGGGCCCTATTGGGTCATTTTACTCATGTGTGGGTCTCATGATATGAGACACACAGGTTTCACTGGAGTTGACGGTGGTCAAGCAGGACCCGGGTTTAGGGTGTCTGAAACGGTAGAGTGTGAAGAGACTTTTACTAGCCAAGATGGGTGTAAGAGGGGGACCCCCCAGGAAATGCCCATTGTAAGTAGCCTAGTCGCTACTATGTCTAAAGAGGAATTGAGATCGTTAAATCAGGTTCCTGCCAACATTAGACTAGAGGTGGAAAATGACGGCGACAATAGGAGGGCGAGATAATGCCATTTGTTTCACACATGAAGCGATTTGTTGTGACTTCCACTTCCCATCTGTCTTTAGTAGGCCGGTTTTGCACTTTACTAGGGCACCTCCTTCCCTTATACATTCGAACGTCTTTTGGATTATGTTGGGTTTTGATGAGTATATAAAATATTCATTACAACCCTATGTTTTACTTAGTTTTTAGTAATGTTTTTATGTTAAATAAATTGTCCTAATACTACAGGGTACCATATTATGATTAGGTCATCCATTTGGCGGAATTGTGCTAATTTGGAGCGAAAACAAAATGAAAAAGTGGAAAATCAACAAACATAACACAGCATATTTGGCCTTTCAATTTTTCTGTATTAATAGGGAAATCAAATGGCTCTAAACTACCCAGAACTACATTATAGACTTCACAAGATTTCCAAAAAAACCAAGATCACTCAATTCGGAATCCGGACAAGGGAGATACACATTCGGGAAGTTGGAACAAAAACAAGGAAGCAACTGCAGAGTAACAACAACGAACCAGTTCTGATCTATTTCATTTTAAACCTAGAAAGCCAGTCAGCGGAAGCTGTTCTTGGGTATTGTATGGATTTATGATGACTTCAAGAGCTTTAAAGTAGAGTCTAGAGCGTGCAGTCGAGTTCGGGTGAGAGAGTTATGGCCGTGCAAAGGCATAAAGAGATGGAGCAGCACAGGGGAGACACCTGCATTGGATCCCTACACACATGCATGCTTTCGAGGAGTAGATTTTGGGTGTAGCCATGCACCTGCGTGGAACTTCAAGAAGCACTTGCATGGGGCGGAGAAGTAAGCCTAATTTGAAGTCCATTTCGAGACTATCCGAGGGGATTTCTTTAGGAGGTATAAATTGGACCTCGAGAGACATAAAAAGGGTTGGCTTTTCAAGGATAAGAAGGGGAGAAAAGGTGATTGGAGTGGAAGGCTTGAGAGAATTGGATTCGTGGCATCGCATCTTACTTTTCTGATTCTACTTTCATGACTATGAACTCTAATCTGTATTTTCTTCATCTCATAATGTTCTAGCTTATCTAGCTAGGGTTTATGATGTAACTTTGACTACACGCCATGGATGAATTTTAATCTTTCATTTATATAGCTTAATTCTTGCAATTGTTGGTTACCTTATTTCTGATTTGATTAGATGTTGATACTTAGCCATTATTTACATGTATTAAGCTAAGGCTTTGAGGTCGAAAGATGAGGAGCTCTAGGGAACTGAATAAAGTATCATACAATCAATCATAGGATAGAGATATCATGGTTTTGTATGTGGTAAATAAGGATTATAGGTTAGAGCATCTCAGAGTTAAGGGGTTAGAGGCGTAGATAATAAACCCGTTTCGAGATAGGTGCCCAACGCCGAGAGGTTATGTAAAAAGATCACCTTACTATCAACATTCGCATAAATTATAGCTAAATGTCTCTTATTAGTTCACCATGGAATGTAGTCAGGTAAAATCATAAACCCTAGTGCTTCACCTTGAGAAAGAGATCGTCGTTAGTTATTTCACTTAGTTTGATTTAGAGAAGTGACACAATACCCATAGCCTAGATAATATTAATGTGACTCAATTCAAGATTCGCATTCAAACTCCAGGACAACCTCGACTCACCCTATACCGCTTATTCTGCGACGCCAGACTCATGCAATGAGATTAATTTAGTTTAACTCAGAGGCGCTTTAAGACCACGTTGCAATGTAATTCGAACCTTCTCTACCAATTGATATTTCCCCGGTAGATATTTGTTTTATTTTTACTAAGTCAGTCGGGGGCCGCTATCTATGCCTACCATGCCCCGCCTACAATTTGTTACCTGGTCCCGAACACTCCTAAGACTGCTTAAAGGGGTTGTTTGGTCAAGGTCCGTGGGTATGAGACGCCATGTTCTCGAAGCTTCTATTTGATCCGAATCGCCTCACATTCCCGTGTTTTTAGCTTGATGGAGCTTATACTTCTTAGCCAAGCGGAGTATTTTGATATGCCCTTCTCTCCGAACTTTGTAGGTCGGCAATGTGGGGCCTGGCCAGTCAACCAGGTGAGAAGGCCAGTTGATCGCATCGATGGCTACCAGATCATCGAGAGAGCGTAACGCCGAGCTCCTTTTGCCCGTGAAAACTTCTACAGGAGTTTTCAGCTCCGCCTTTCCTTACGTAGTCCCTATCATCCCCTGTCCGTTGCCAGAAGAGCTTATTAAGGGTGAACATTTTATTCTCACACCTTCAAGTCAATCTCGTTCTCTTCATAAAGTGGGTCCGCTCAAGAGCCTCTGCCGAGTTTGCTCAAGAAGCTCGCTACCTTTTGTCTCTACTCGACCACCACCTAATGAGGATCCAATGCCTGCTCCCTAAGAGACGAAGAGGAAAAAGGGAAAAAAGGGGAAGAAGGTTGACAAGTGAAGGTTATTGATGCGGTTTAGAAGGTTTTGATCAGCGGATCCACCTCATACAGAGAGACCTGTGGTGCTCCATCTTGTTCTCCAAATTGCTAGTGAGCCGGTTGAAGAGAGTAAGGATGACTTGTCTAGTATTTATGCTAGATTTGCCATGCAGATGCGCAAGCATGTCATGTAGTGTTCAAGGGAAACTACTCCTACTCGAAATAATAAAGAGGAGGAAAGCATCCAAATGGTCTGGATTTAATGAAGAGGTTCAAAAGCCCACATAATTATTTGGGGACTTCAGAATCCAGCCTCTAATGCCTTTCGCTTTAGAGGGCCCCGCCTGTGATGCCTGTGGATTTCATGCGATCCCAGAGGATGGAACTCCACCAAGGACCTCCCAAAGACCGATGTCATGGGGCGCAGGCTCTCAGAGACATCTGCTGGTTCACGCTCCCGGCTAGAAGGTCCAACCTCACAATTGTCGGCCCACGCAGGCCAAGGGGTTCTGATAGGCTGGTGCCGAACTCACTTGTTAAATCAATGTAGCTGATCATCTTTCTACACACGCTTGTTCCTAGCCTGGGACGCCGCCTCACACTATTGATCACTGAACTCCTTCAAACTGCAGGACATCACACCAATATGCACAAACTCTACCCCACCAACCTTTGAATACCGATGGTGGCTCTTTCTGAAGAATATTCCATTCCCTTCCCCGGCTATATGGATAGAAAATCCTACCAACGTGTGATCAAGATGGAAATGTATATTCAGAACTAAGGATTTTAATGAGATCTACCGGAAATGTATGGCTAGACTTCTAACGTTTGAACGTGAGTCTTATGCTATGATTTTCTTTAACACTTTCTCTTTATGTCACACTACTATTCGACATATGCAGAAGCATGTGTGGAACTTTATCTTCAGTTGGACGATGCCGAGAAGCTAGCCAAGGCTAGGTCTAAGCATTTGGAACAAAAGGCTAAGGCGGGTATAAAGAGGATTACATGTGCAGAGAAAGATAGGGATGAAGCAGAAGAAGCCTCGGGGGGATCGCTGTATATCGTCACGACGAGTGACATGAAGGCGCGGACAAAAGATGATATGCTTGGGTCTAAGGCTTTGGTGATCATAAGGAGGCTGGGGTGCAAGGTCGAGGCAAAGTTGCCTCCCCGAGGTTGAACAAACTTCACTTATACTGGAGGTTAGGGCAATCAAAGATGAAGTGTCTTCTCTTCAATCTCAAGCAAGAAAGTAGCCAAGTGAGGAGGATCACCGTAAGGCCTCGTCGATGTCACTATGGTTACGAACACGTTGTATGTTCAAACACAATATATGTATGATCAGCCGGTTCCAAACGACATGCCCGATTCCTCCGAATCTATACTTCTTTAGAGTTCTTCGTGAACCCTGTGTGTCCCTCGCCCTGGGTTGTACCAACGATGACAATCGCAAATTCGAGGTGGATTGCAGCATACAGCCATTGTGAGAGCAGAACTCAAGAGGAGTGCTCCCGCTGGGGATTTTGATGGAACATCTTAAGTTTTTTTTTTTCCTGTAATGGGCCCCACATGGCTGCCAGGATAAATATGTTTTTATGGAACCACTGACGCCATTGGCGTATTTTGGAAATTCTCCAAAATTTGATATTTGATTTACTTATGAAATTGATATCTTTTATTTCACAACTTTCTGCTATGAGTCTTAACTAGGATAGTTGCTCAAGGGATATCATTGTTATAAGTTTTTGAAAGCTAGAAGTTGGTATAGATTGCACATGGCTAGTAAAGAACCAAGATGAGGCTTTAGCTTTAGCCAATAGATACCAGTCGCCTCCGACTTCGCATGTGCTAGCAGTGCTGTATGCCACTTATGGACTCAAATGACATCAAGCTAGGAGCCACTTCTAGACTTTTGCATATGCCAACAGGCTAAGAGCCACTTCTAGACTTTGGTATGTGCCGATATGCTAAGAGCCACTTCTGGACTTTGGTATGGGAGCCATTCCAAGAATTGAAAGAAAATATTTAAAAGAAAATTTTATTGATAATACTTCTTAAGATGCATAGCATTCCACATCCTAGGCATTAGTATCCCGTCTTATTTAATGCTTATAATCCAAGGTTCCCACTCTTACTTTACTTATGTATGGCCTCTCCCACTTGGTTTACCATCTGATGTCAATAGCCGTGTTTTCAAAGACCCTTGCTGACTAGGTCTCCTACTTCAATGTAAGCTATTTTACATGCCCGTTATATGTGGTCGCTATTCTTTGTCGGGTAATGATGCTATATCGCATAACCAGCCTTCACTTGAGTCGGTTTGATCATCAAGTCTTTGCACGGCTTGTATTAGCTTTTTCTGGGCTTCTGGGTCAAGTATGGCACCCCAATTTCGAAGAATTATGGCCTCCATCTCAGATTGGGGTGGAAAATGGTGATACTCAATGGCTTCCGTCATACTGATAGCCTAAAGGACTTAGTAAATCTTTTACCCATTTTCCTTGTTATAATGTAGACGTTTTTTCAAAGTCACAATAGAGTTTTGTTGGGAGGCTTTTGCCTCGACTATCGCTTCAAGTACCGCGGGAGTTGAATACAAGTTTTTGAATTTCAACTCATGGCAAAAAAATTTGTATGCTCCGTTATCAAACCGTGGCCCATTTTCAGTTACAATTGACTGAGGTATTCCGAATCGACAGACTGTATTCTTCCACACAAATTAGACAACATCTTTATCTTTGATGGAGGTGAAGGCTTCAAATTTTCATCCATTCACGGGGCCACGGTGGCAACCAATAATAACTTTTTCTAAGTTTCGCAGAGCAACAAATCTAACTATATCAATCCCCATTGGAGAAAGCCAAGGTCTTATGATGGTGGTTAGATCTCGAGCCGACACCCCTGAAGTCAGGGGCTTGTCGTCATGCCGCACTTCCGACGCAGCTACTACATCCGGGTCTCATAGCTCAGCCAATAATAACCTTGTGTACGGGCTCGGCGAGCCAAATTTCGTTTCCTTTGATGGCTCCTCGCATATTCCTTCATGGATTTCAGAAATATACACCTGCCGAGCAAGTGAGACACTTAAGATACTCGCCTGCCTAAAGACCGCTTATATAATTGCCCATTCATAAGTGGGAAAATCTAACACTGACTCAATCTCAGGCTGCAATCCTATTATCCCAGTTCTCCCCAGCCGAAATAATGTACCTACTGAGTCATCCAAGAATATTTTACCCATCCTGCTTTAATTCCGGGTTAGTAGTGCACCATGATGCCTACCGGTAATAGACAAAGAATACCGCTTTTATCGGGAGGGATGTTGCCATACTCACTCGCTAGCATCCGCCTTCATCTCGAATGTAATGTAATCGCATGTAGGAATCGAATAAAAAGTCTCATCTACAAGCCTCAAGGGCTTGGCTTCACAATTGTCTAGTAGCCCTTCATCACCTAGAGCTTTGTCAATTCTCCGAGGCAGTCGCAATGTCAAGCAATCTAATGAACCAATCACTGTAAGACTAAATTCTACATCATGGGAGATGGAGAAAAAACAGGAGGAACAAGCAAGACAGATGAAGGAGTTGCAAGGTCATGTTGAATGTTTATACAAGGAGAGAGCGACCCACAGCCCCATATAGCCACGATCTTGGAAAAAATGTATGAGATAACAGTTGAGTTGTGCATCCAATCACTTACAATAGAGGGAAGGACCCCATTATTCCTGACGATGTCGATACCCCACCAGATGATGAGTTGTTCTTAGGCAGTTCCCCATCCTTGAGTCTCTCATCTGCAGTTACACGCCTGCAGAGCACAAAGGCTTAAATCGAATAGCCCTCAGATCAACTGTGCTCAAGTGTCGTCGATTAGCGGCGATCCTACAGATAAGAGAGGAGGCAGAGCAGAGGCAGAACCAGATAGATCAATCTGGAACTGTCATAAGCATTGCTTATGTGCACGATACACTGGTGCGCCTAAGATCGCGCCTCTGCACAAACAACATTTTATATGCCACCAACAAATTTTAACTGGTCTCGATGACATAGCTTTTCACTCAGAGCAATGATGATTCCTCACTTGATGAAATACCAAGGGGTTTGTCATACCAGCCTTTCGCCATGATGGTTCTACAGACCTACAATCATATGCTCCATTATAATCAGTGATGACACAAATGCTCATAATGATCTGGTACTGTAAAGTATTCTGGTTAGTCTGGTGGTCATGTTAGCTCTGGGTTTCACAAGTTCCCTGCATCTAATAAGTTCGTCCAATGAACTATGGGTTGCATTTATATAGCAAGATTCGCCCAGACAAGAGAACATTAGCCTTTGTGACTATCTGAAGTACAGCGGAGTCCATTCGAGACTCAAGGAAGTTTAGGCAAGTCGCTCAAAGAAGGGGAATCATATAAAGATAGACTGCCAGCCCCCTCCAAAACTATGTGAGAAGCTTGACCATCACCTTTCTAGTCATCATCTTTAGACCAATTCACAACGCATTAATGGAAGGAATTATAGCTGTGACGGCCAATAAGTACTCAATGTCGGAGGACAATATCCGCAAAGAGTCTAAACCAATATGACATGAAACTAGTCTTACCGAGGGAACAATGTCGGGGAAGAAGTCACCAAGTCCATAGAAGGTTAGGCAGAGACCAAAGGTCCCATTATCACCACTATAGAAAAGAGAGAGCTCCCATAATTCACCCCCCGAACATCTGTGCCTAGTTATTATCACATTATTCGCGATCACAAAGTTTAAATGGCCCAGACCGATCCATATGATCTTCCTAAAGAAACAAACTCATGACAAAGGACGTTTGAGATCACGGACAGATGGATATGTGCCCGCCAAGAGTTAAAGCCTTGGCCCACCCAAGATACACAGACGCAAAACCCAACCAATATTTCTCACAAACAAACTCCATTTTAAGTCAAGGTTGCTCCACAGGTCCTCTGCCCACTTTATTTTTCTCCACAGAGGTGGCTTCAAGTCCACAGCCTAAAAATGTTTAACATGTTTTCAAGAAACGAAGGCCTAGAGTTTAATCCAAAATGGAACCACTGTCAGAATACTGGGACCTGTTTGCAGCCCAGAAGACTGTCAAAGATCGTTTTGTCCTGACCTCATACCCCTTCAGTCTGTCGTGTGCCTTTAAAGTTAAAAAGTCATTGTCGAGGCCTTAAATGCCCAAGGGCTGTCATCCTTTTCACCTGGCAATGTTTTTGAAAAAAATGAATACTAATGAAGAAAATTGTTTCATCCCTCATGATGCCCAAGCCAAACACTTTAATAAAAAGAGAATTAACTATCCTTCGAATAAATCATCCCCATCCAAGACCTTGAATTATTTTTAACAACCAATTTCTACAACTTGCTATGGTCCGTTTTCTCGACCGCTTACAAGTCGCTTGTTGGGCCGAACCTTACTATCCATATTTTGACCGATGGCTAGGAAAAAGTGAGAATTTGGACTAGTATCCTTCAAGGAAATTGTAGATCTATCTAAGAAATAATCACCCAAATCAGACCTCTATAACTCAAGTTATGGTCCATTTTCCGGGACTGCTTGGTAGTTTAGCCATAACATCAGGTCCGTATTTTTGCCACCATTTTCCGAGATGCCATATCGGGATTAGACGTAGGATTGATGGGGCACGCCCAACCATTGCCGATTTCGGGGAGCACCCCACATGACTCTACTGCACCACCACCATCATCTGGACCCACTGTACCGCACGACTATACAATTCCACCTCCACCACAATTAATTGCTCAATCGCCCCCACGGTCGAGCATTTGTGCTGCATTTGCCGACGAGACCACGCCACATTCTCGTAGTGCCCCACGTAGCTATTGATGACACCTAGGCCCGTATTGATAGGACTGAGCAAAGGATCATGTCTCTACATGTTTTTGACGAGCATAGTTGGGACGGTGATATGATAACCTTCCAAAGGGCGTGCCTTGCTAATCGAGTTCCTCATGCTCTGATATCGAGATAACTGCATAGGTGCCCCAGATTCACTTGTAGTTATACACGTTGTTATGGATGAGGCATAAAATGATGGCTATTCCCATCATCGAAAGTGTCACACAAAGGTCGGGTTTTCCCATCGGACCTTCGAGACGCAGGACACGGGCCGATTTGGGACAAGAGTTTATCATACAAGATTCTTTACACTGAGGATGGTCCCGTGAGAGTCGAGTCTCAAAGGCAGCCTGATGACAATACTTTATTTATCTCCCAACGGAGGGTAGATACAGTGTCAAATTATAGATAATCTCATAAATAGCGATCGGGATCAAAATTTTGATTACGGGCAAATTTCAAATTTCGATTTGTTGTTCATCTCATGGGCTTTCCACAAACAGACTTTGGTTCATTAGTGCAAGCCCTCTATGGCATTGAGGAGGGCATATCTAGAGGATTATGGTTAGACTCTTCCCCTTTAGACTCAAAGGGGAAGAAGTCAAGGTCAGGACCTAGACCATCAGATGTTGGTACCATTGGCATGACAGGACACAGGTCCCCGCGTCACCCTCCATTTTAGAAGCATTTTCGTATTAATTCTTATCATATGATACAAGATACCAAGATAAACCTGTTTCTTCCAATAAAGCTAAACAGCATATTTATCTACATCTCACCACAGCCGCATACCACACAGTTCCCAAAGGCCGCCCAGACAAAGCATCATCGCAAGATAGCACCGCCTCCACCGAGGGATCTGCCAGCAGCTTTGCACAACTCGAGATGCCACTAAGCCGAGCCTTTCAGAGACTGGTTGAGGGGGGATTGATTGCCCCACGACCACCTAGACCACACCATCACAGCCTCTACCCCACCCGGATTCAAAAAGTGCATCTCACTATGCTTATCATCGAGAGTCAATCATGATACGCATGGGCCAGCAAAGATCGAGGCATACTATTCCATATTAAAGCACCTCCACCCCTAGGGTGTACATTTGATTGAGTATTCGTGAGATGAGATATCTATGATGGGATGGGATGGATGGAGAGGCTCCTCACCCAATCAATTTGTATGCAAGACTCGTGACTTTGAAGTGGGATACACCCAAGGTCGGCAGTGTCTGAAGCATTTAGATCGATTCCGCATGATGTCTCCTAATGCATGCAGTATCACCAAGATATCAGCAAAGATGTTCGCCATGACACCCTTCATGTTCCCGCAGGAGTACGGGCCGCATGTAGATGTTCATACAAGGCGTGAGCGGAGGGTAGCCAGCCCCACCGTTGATAGACCTGGTCGCACCGATGCCGTAGATGATCTGAGGAAGATGATGAGATTTTCAGGCCAAATTGCACCACTCAGCCCGTATTTCCATTTAGATCTTATCAGCCCATCCAAAACACATAGAGATGCGCTGATCGTGGCTCTACGCAAATCGAGTTGACACCGCTTACTAATTCTAAGGGGCTTATTCACTTTCTCTCGACAAATTTAATGTGAGCTACATGCATTGCGCTCGATGATGATTTACCACCGAGGGGTCGGGACCATGTTCAACCTTTTATTCATTACGTTGTTTCTCACTGTGTCGTCGGTGTTGGTTCCGTCTCTATTGACAACGGACCACCCTCGAATTGCGGTGTCCATTAGTTAACGCTATTGCACTTGATTTTCACCGACCGATTAAATAGCCTTCTTCACAGACTGCTGTAGCTTATAATGGACTCGTGAGAACAACTATGGACTTAGTACACATGTCCCGATTAGCCGCCAGATAATTTATACTATTTCGTGTTTCGAGGATTCGTATATCCTTAACCCGCTTTCGCCTCCCTCGATCTACGAGGTAAGTGTTATACCATTTTCCCTTCATCAGAAGTTGAAGTTCATACACGAAGGGCGCATTATAATGATACAGTCTGATAGAGATGTTGTTACTTCTTCCGAGCCCGTGTTACATATCAACCACAGTGTGGATGACTTACATTTGATCGGGTTTACTTTCGATGAGGTTCAGGTTGTCAGTTTAGAGGATGACAGTAGAGACCTAGTGCCTATGTCTTTCGATCAGCACAACAACACTTTGGTACTTAGTATGATGAGAGGCATGTCCTATATGCCTGGCTCGTCATCATCAGCTGCAGGGGCCGCGCAAGTTTACTTGCCAGCTTGATCACATACCCTATGGGTTAGGTTATACTCCTATAGAGGACGATGCACGTCACATGGCGCGGCTGTGCTGGGACAGGGTGAGGGCTCGCCTGTCTGGGGTTCCATTCAATTATCCCCTCCGCCTGTATACCTTTTAGTTAGCTAACTACTTTATTAGAAGATCAGAACATGCACCCCACATAGGGGGTATTGATCATGTGCTTTAGATCGGGATGTGGGATCCAAGGCATCCAACAAAGCCTCGGGGACGATGTGTGTGTTTTAGTTCCGAGACTATCGACACCTGTGCCCCGATAGTTGCACCCTCATCACCGGTCGAGCTAGTGTTTCCTCAAGGAGGTCCTCGACTATGACCAATCTATGGATTTGGGGGATGATACTGATGGAGTGACTCTTCCTGATACTCTCAGAAAGAAGCAGATAGATATTGATCTAAGATAGTCAGATCCTCGATGCACCCACACAAGCCGTGACTCGCTTGACATGCTCTTGAGTTTCGCTATTGGATTTTGAGGATGTGACACTTTATGATGCATGCGCTGAAGCGCGATGGACAAGATTGCACCGCCATTTTGAATGCAGCCTCACTTGTGCCCCGTCCATTTTTGATATGTCTGGGATTTCAGTGCTAGAGATAAATGATGACATGGAATCAAGGTTAACGATATTATTCAAAATACTATTTCGCCTTGAGAGCGTCCGAATTTCTATGGACTCCACCTCTTTCTTTGACACTATGTTCTGGGTTTGTCACCCGCTTTAATGATATTTCGATGGTATACCGATACGAGTATTTTCGAAAGATTCAGACGGTCACAACATTTTCGACACCACTAGCACCTACAACACATATAAGGATGTTGATGATATGTAGACACAAAGATGACCCATCAGTGGCCAATGTAATGGACGTGATACGTGAGATAGGGAAAGTTACACCCATTACCGGTAGCACAGTTGATAGATTTGGGACACCAGATCACCGGAGATTAGGATCATTCTTCCTTATCTCCGATGAGAGAGTAGATTGATCGAATTCGGTCAGTCATATTTGGATGTATTTGCATGGTCATATGAGGACATGTCGGGTCTTGACTCTTCTATAGTGCAGCATCACCTTCCCCTTCTACCACATGCAAAGCCGCCATGTACCATGAGACTACACCCCTCGATGGAGCTCAGAAGTTATGAAGAAATTCAAAAGCAACTTAGTGTTGGCTTTTGTTAGTGGTCGAGTATCTATGGTCACACGCGTCGCCCATGTTCCCAAAAAGGATGGCAAGGTTAGAGTTTGTGTAGACTTTCGACCAACAAAGCCACTCTATGATGCTTTTCCTCCACACATTGATATGTCGGGCTGACAAAGACCGCAGACATTCAAGTTAGTCTTTCAAGTGGATGGATTTTCATATAATAAAATTATGATGGATCTAGAGGATATGGAGAAGACTTTCATTACCGAGCTGGAACTTATCGCATCTAGTTATGCCATCTGGTCAAGAATAAGCCACTTATCGAGAGTCGCTACTACTCTTTCCATGACATGATGCATAGAGACTCTGAGGTATATGTGGATGCATATGATAATGAAGTCCCGTAGATGTATGCATCACTTATAGCATTCTTTTGGCGTAGGTTCTTCGAGAGGATCAAATGCTCAGCCGAGGTCAACCCTAAGAAGTGCACCCTTGGGTAACTCGAAATCGCTGGACAGCATTGTTAGTGAGCGCGGTATAGAGGTTGATCCTGAAAAGATCAAAGCCATACTTGACATGCCTACCCCGAGGACTGAGAGAGAAATCAGAGGCTTTCTAGGCAAATTACAGTATATAAGCCATTTCATTGCTAAACTGACAAACATATGTGAGCCTATCTTCCGTCTAAGAAAGAACCAGCCTACAGTTTGGAATGATGATTGCCAACGTGCTTTTGAGAAGATTAAGGAGTGTCTCCTTTCTCCTCCAATTTTAGTGCCTCCTATACTCAGGCACCTCTTGCTTCGTATTTGTCGGGCTTTTACATGGCCTGTGATTTACGCTAGCCTTCACTGATGATTCAGTGGAAGGAGCTGTTACATCATATTTTTGAGTAAGAGGATGCTAGAATATGAGTGCATATACATTATGATTGAGTGCCTCTGTTTGGCATTGGTTTGGGCCACTAGGAGACTGAGACATTATGTGACAGAGTATTCCATACTTTTGGTCTCACGATTGGATCCATTGAGGTATCTGTTTGATAGGCCCGTTCTAACCGGTAGGCTCATGAGATGGTTAGTATAACTGACAGAGTTTGATATTCATCATGTCACACAAAAATCAATAAAGGGAAGTGTTGTTGTAGATCATTTGATTCTTCTGTCAGGACAAGGATAGACCTATCGACGTTTGGATTTGCCCCAAGAGGAGTTCATTTCGTGACCACGCAGATGGCTGGCCAGACTTACGGTGCTGCCAATCACTGTGGTTTGGTATCGTATCCGGCTGATATCAATTGGGGTGATCATATTCCTAGATCAGTCCGGTTAACATTCTTATCATCACCTGCTGGATGAATAATATATTGAGTATGAGGCTTGCATTACAAGCCTAGAGACTCAGCACTTGATTCTCGAGTTAGACTGAGATCCACTCTGGGATTCTAACTTGGTTATTCAGCGCACTCCTGTGGTATTTGAGTGACTCAGATGAGAAGTCAAGCCCTACCATGCTTACTTGGATTTGTTATTGATAGGTTTGATGAGTTGAGATATATACATTTGTCTAGAGTAGAGAATCAGTTTGCTGACGCTTTAGCCACCTTAGCTTCTGTGATTGAGCTTCCTGCGGGGGTGACTGTGCGACCATTATTGATCGAGACTAGGTATGCACCAGCTTACTGTTGTTTGATTGGAGATATTGAGAATCGAGATGAGCTACCTTGGTACCACGATATTTATTATCACATGCTACGCCACTAAAGCCACGCCAAGGATAAGAGAGCATCAGACATTCGTCGCTTAGATTTGTTGTTCGCTGGGATGTAATCAGATAGAGATCACCCAATGGCATGTTGTTATTATGTCTAGATTGTGTCTCCTGTAGACTGAGGACGAGAGAGGTTCATGCAGAGTCCTGTGGCCCACATGGGATGTCACGCGCTACCACGAAACTCATGAGGACTGGCTACTACTGGACCATGAGACATTGTTGCCGCTTTACGCAGGTGTCCGTAGGTCGATGACGAAGACCTCGATACACGGCCACCTTCCTGAAGCCACATGCACCATACATCTCCTTATTCATTTTTGATAGACGATATTATTCTGGGAAGATCTCGCCCAAGTCTTCCAATGGGCATGAGTACATTTTAGTCGCCATTGACTATTTCACCAAGTGGGTAGAGAAGTCGTCAGTACTAGATTGACACCACTACAGGCCAAACCCATCATGTCACACATTATCCGATATGGTCCATCACGAAATGACGATGATAGAGGTGATTGTGCAGGTGGACATGTTGATTAAGAAGTATGGTATCTGAAGATTCACAGATCATCTCAGACAAAGCACAGACTAACGGGTAGTCGAGGCTGAATAAGAATATCAAGAGGATTTGAGAAAGATGGTCGAGACTTCAGATTGGCCTGAGAAGCCTTTCGCATCGTGGGCTTATCGTACATCTTTCGCACTTACCTGGTTACCAGATTCTCCAAATGGTATATATGGAGGTGCATACCAATTGAGATCGAGACGGATCTTGAGAGTGGAAATACTAGAGAAGAAGATATCTGAGGCCAAGTGGTCCAGCCTTTATGATTACTAGCCTTTGGATGAGAGAGGAGATTGGAGGGCAACAGACATGCCCAGCTCATCGAGGAAATGACCCCGTGCATTCAGCAAGGCTGCCTGTGAAGTTTCCAAAAAGGCCACCTAGTCTTGAAAGTCCTAGGGATTGATTGGTGGTCCTGGTGAGGCAAGTTTAGACCGACTTGAGTCGACCATGTTATCTGAGATTTGACCTAGAGGATGCAAATGAATACACCTGGGACAAGAATCGCTCACTTGACACCAACGCTGGATCAACCCGAAGAAGTTTTATACGAGATCATGGTTGGGAGGATGGGTGGCCACTCAAGTAAATGCATATTCTCATTGCACACCCATACATCGATATATCTTATTGCTAGCCCTCAGCCTCAATGCGGCTTATTATGGCCTTTTTTTTTTCATTTAGCCCGCATAATTTTTCGACTCCTGTCAGGGACCTGCCTCAGGCGCTTGTATTTATTAATTGATAAGTGGATTATTGTGTCATTCGCTTGTTCTTCTTGCATCATTACATGCTTCTTTTCTTCCATTTTGCATCTTCCCCCTTTCCTTGCCTTTTAGTTTTGTTTCTATCATCTTGTTTCTTTTCACTTTTATTTTCCCTTGTGTGATGATGACACGCTCATGTCCCGGAGCAATAGGTTAGGTTGGTCGCACCCTTCGTTCCACCCTTATGGTTTGATCCAGGAGTCTTGGTGTGAGGGGACCATTTGGGTTTTGTACTTGTTGGTTGTTCGGCACAAAAATAAAAAAATAAAAAAAAGAAAAGATTCTGCCTCGTCGATATTCACTTCATTGAGTGGCTTGGGATTAGCATGGTTTGCAGAAGCGGTATCATGAAGCGATCGCCAAGGGCCATTTTGGATTGAGGACTTGCTCTTACAGCGGTGAGAGCACTGTATGATCCTTTTCTCCATGGATCCGGGAGACACATTGGGAGTGAGGTTTGGGTTTTCTATGCACTTGAGTCCCAGGTGGGTTATCCATATCATCAATTCCCATCTTATGGTGACTTACCTCGATTTGGTATCCTCGGGATGAGTGGTTCATCATCGTCACACGAACCTCACTCTCGCTTGTATCCCACGCTTGTTCCACTACTTTCCTTACACATCCCTTTTCATTTTCTTCTATCCTCATCTATCGTCGTCTCACTTCATGAACGATGTGTCTTTTATTGTACATCACCTTTTGCTTAGCATTGTTCCTTATGTGTTGGTCAGTCGGCTTGCTCCACCATGATTCTCGGAGCATTTGGCATTGCATACACGGGGTTTGACATTATCTATTGGGTATTTGGCCCTTTGTTTCCGTCATTTCGTTCACCTTTCACCTGGCCTACATTCACGGTCCAAGTCGTAAGACCACCACGAAGACCACCAGGATCTACGTGTTTGCTTAGTAGCATTTTATATGGACAAGTTTCGTCTGCGATTGGTGATTACCGTTGCCCACCGGTGGGTGTTATGAATCAACAAAATTTATAACCTAAATTACTCCCTTTGTAGTAGCGTAACTCTCACTGGGTATGAAACTCAGGATCGAACACGAGGGATGGATTTTCTTCGTACGAAATGATTCTGATGGGCTCAAAATGGTGAATTTGTTTTGGATTTGGGATTTAGTGTAAAGTGTGGAGTTGATGTTGTGGAAATTGAAAATAAAAGCGAAATAAACTAAAATAAAGTGTAAAGAAATCCTTGAAGTGTTAGAATTTGCTAGGTTGGGTTGATAGGGTTACAAAGAGGTCATCGGGTTCCTCGCGTTGGGGAGGATGACTATAGTCGATTCGAGCCAGGATCTTCATTTAACTTTAAAAACTAAACCACCAGCCATTTTCCTTTTGATAGAAAGCTTTTATTTAGCATTTATGGTTCTACGGTGAAAATCGCACCTTGATTATCTATAATGATTAACAGAAACTAATGAATCTCAGTGGATCTAATAATAGAATCCACTGAACCCTAAAAGATTACCAAGTATTGATCAATGAGGAGGCATCAACAGTGAAAATATAACCCATAACCTACCTTCGGTGTAGCTCTTGAAATAGCAACTAATGGATATCAGTGTATGCAAGCTAAGAATACAACGAGATACAAAAAGCTTTGCCAAGTATTAGCCCAGAAAGTACATCAGAGCTTTAAACCTAAGTTAAAAATTTGGGAACCAAAATGTCAAAGCACACTGCGTGAAAAGCAGGGAACAAAATGCAAACCTTACTTCCCAAGCCTAGCAACCCTCTTCTTCAAGGATACGAGACCTTAGCCAAACATCCTTTGAGTTGTCATCCTCAAAGGGTGTGTTTGGTTGCCTAGAAAGTGAGAGAAAGAGGAGAGAGAAGAGAGAAAGTGTAGCGCCAAAACTGGGCCCGATGCTTCCATTCAAACTTAGGTCACTCAAAGGTATTACAATGGCTTATATAAATTTTACAATCAAAGTGAACTACCAAACTAACTTAACTAAAACTATTACAATGAGGGTAGAAAGGAGAAAAACAAAAAACGGGGCCGTTTAAAGAGCTGGAATTTTCATTGCCGGAGAAAAATTTGCTACATAGCACTGTTCATCACCGTCGTCATCGGCTCCATCGCCCCCGGTTGCTACTATTCATGTCAGACTATTCCATTTATTCTCGCTTGATATTTCATTCCATTGCTGAAATTGATAGAAAACCATATGAAATTGATGGAAATCAACCCGACTTTGTTATGTGATTGATTGACACGACGATTTGGCTTCCAATTCCTCGGTGAAAAACTACAAAAACAACCCTGCACGTGATCAAGTACAACAGGACCTCGAACATGTTAATCATTAATTATAATACTAGTACACAAAGCGCTCAAAACCTATTAAAAATAGGGTTCAAAATAGCACTTTTGGGGCACTAATCATTGAGTACGGAATGTCAACAGGTCTTTGTTCTTGGGGAATATCGAGGGTCACATATTGCCTTTCCATTCAATTACTTACCTCAGGTCCATGATTAGATACAGATGATACAGAGAGTTAGGGTCGTTGATGGCGCCTTAGCTTGATGCTTTGACACGTTCACACTGGGGCATACCCCCATCCTTTCATGTTGGCTTTGTAGCCTACCATGTACACATAGAGTCTGCTTTACTAAAGACGTTTTGGGCATCAGAGTTTGAGTAAGCCCGATATTTAGCTTGGTTTCTTCATACAATAGAGCGCTTTTGAGAGCTGACCAGGGATCAGATTCATGGTATTCATTGCCCAACAGGGGTGTGCATACTGGGGCATTCCCCCATTCATTGTCCTATTTGCTCGCATAAACGATTAGGACTTTAGTGATGTATTTCAAAGTTTTCATTGAGATATTTGAGTTTCAGATGTACACACTGGGGCATGCACTATCATTTTTTTTTTTTTTTTTTGGTGGATATTGGATGTTATGGCTTAGAGTGGATGATTTTTCATGAATGAACGACAGATAAGCTTTCAAACTTTATGACTTTGACCACATAAAAGGCATGGGATTCGACATGGAATCATACTCCTAGATCATACTTCTTTTCACCCTTGGTCACATTTGTGAGATTATCCTACAGGGGCATACCCCTTTATTTCCACCTTGTTATTAAGTTCTTGGTTCTTTCTTATCATTTGTGACATTTTTCGTTGTCATACCGAGGCATCCCCCTTTCTTTTGTCATGATTGAGGTGTTTGATTACTAGCTTATTTGAGTCACTTGTTGGCAGACCCTGGATGTCATACTGGGGCATAGCCCTTTCTTTGCGCCTTTGGACACGTTCAATCCCTTCATTTTGTTTTGGGTTCTCCTAAGACGCGCCCCTTCGCTTTCTTGAGCCTCGGCCTCCGCATCGCACCTCGGATTCGATCCCTTCATGAGCCTCGAAGTTCTCCCAGATCGCATCCCGATTCGATCCCTTCATTTTGTTTCGGGTTCTCTGGCATTGCGCCCAGATTTGATCCCTTCTGTTTTGTTCAGGTTCTCCGGCATCACGCCCGGATTCGATCCCTTCATTTTGTTTTGTGTTCTCCTAAGATCGTGTCTCGACTCCGACCTTTATTTTGTTTCGCCTCAGCATTGCGCCGGATTCTATCTTTTTTTTATTTCCAAGTTCTCCAGCATCGCGCCCGATCTTTCATTATCTTTCCTCAAGATCGTGTTCTGATTTTCTCATCTTCCTCGCCAAAGACGTGTCCCGAGAATTGCTTATCTTTTTCGGCATCGTGTTCGAGCATCACTTATCTTTTCTAGCATCGTGCTCTGATTTTCCTCATCTTCCTTGGCATCGTGTCCGAGCATCTCTTATCTTTTTTGGCATCTTGTCCAACTTTCATTATCTTTTTCGGTATCATGACCGGATTTTCCTCATCTTCCTCAGCATCGTGTCCGAGCATCACTTATCTTTTTTGGCATCAGGTTCGGCTTTCTCCTATCTTCACTGGCATTGTGTCCGAATCACTCATGTTCCCAGGCATCGTGCGTGGGTCTCTCTTAGTCCTTCAATTGTGGCGCGACTCGCTCGTTAGCCTTCTGCATCGGGTAAGTGACAAAATTGTCGGGTCATTCCAGCCTTCACTGGGGAAGTCTCTCACTCTTGCATCGCCAGACTTCTCAGACCCACTATTCTACCTCGTCATTCACTCTACTGAAGAGGGGCATATTTGTAGACCCTAAAATTTATCCCTCAACACTTGCATTTATCCTATGGGTATCACACTCACACATCGTTCTCATATAGTACCATTATGGCCCTTTTAGGCTTAGTCAGTCTCCGAGCCTCAGGTGGGCTTTTATGTGGTCCATTGAGTACGTATGTAGTTCACTTCAGAGTGTCATCATGACTTATTTTTCTTAGTTATTGGAATCATTCCATAGGAAGCAAATGGGGTCTGGCCAGTACTTTAACCCAACCTGAGTTTACTTGAGTATGTCGACCTGAGCACTGGGCTTTCTTTCTTTTGGTCATATCTCCCTCATCCAAACTCGAAATCATGCACCGTTTTTTTTTTATTATTGGATTCACTACTCATTGAAGAATTCTTTGAAAAAATTTGAGAATTTTTTATCAACCGGATCGACAGATTGGGAACCAGCTCATCCATTTCAATGGATTTCAGTTGAAGTTCATTATTCGAGCAGGTTCAAATTTGGAGCACCCGAGTTTCTTTTGGTCATATCTCCCTCATCCGAACTCGAAATCATACACCTTTTCTTTTGTTGGATTCCTTACTCTTCAAGGAACATTATTTCAAATTTTAAAAATTTTTATTAACCGTCTTGACTAGTTGGGAACCGGTTCATCCAGATCATTGTGCCAACTTGTATAGAGCACTGATTTTGGTGATTTTGGAGCCCAAATCCTACTTGGTTCGGGCCCATAAGCTCTAGATCAATCTTAGGCATGGTTTGGGCCCAGTTGTGGGCCATTTTGTGGGTTTCTTACAACCCACCTTGAGTCCATTTGGATTCTTTGTGGTTAAGCAGAGGGATAAATGTGACCAACTTTTGACCTCGTGAATAGAGGAGTGTTTATGGAGATGGGAAGTTCGAGACTAATTGGGGGAGTTCTCGGGACTGAAGGTGTGCAAAATGGAGTAAGCTCATATGTTTATGAAGGAAAAAGTGAAGCAAAAAAACATGAAAAATAAGGGGAGAAAGGAGAGGAAAGAAAAGAAAAGGGAGGAGGAGAAAAAAATAGGAAAAAGAAAAGGATGAGGGATTCTCCAGATCCGGGAGGGAGTGCTCTCTCTCATTTTGAAGGGGGTTTCCTAAAGTTTTGAGGAAGTGGATATCAAGTTTTGGAGGCAGAAAAGAAGGAAGACAAAGGGGGAGCAGCCGTGAATCCTACAAGTATGAACATTGTGTGTTTCCCCCGTTTCTTTTGTGCTTGTCTTTGTCTTTGATGTTTGCAACCTAGTTTTAGGGCACTAGACATTCTTTGGATCGGTTCTTAGTCATTCGGAGTTGGAATTGTACTTGGTTTGTTTTTTTGAAGTCCTGACTCTGTGAGGAGGATTCTAAAATTTTTTGAGAACTTCTCTCGACCAGCTTAACCATTTGGGAAGCCGGATCAACCGATTCATTAAGTTCTATTTTACGGAACAATAGTTAGGATACTAGGCATCATTTGTATCAATTCTCAGTCATTCGGAGTCAGAATTGTACTCTGTTTGTTTTGTTGGATTCCAGAATCTTTGAGAAAGATTTTGAAAATTTTTTAGAACTTCTCTCAACCGGATGAACCGGTTGGGAAACCGGATCAACCAAGCAATTGCTATGTTTTCCAAAACATCGCTTAGGTACCTGTGCATCGCTTGTATTAGTTCTCACCCATTTGAGCTCCAATCGCACCGCTGCTTTGGTCGATTCCTGACTCTTTGAGAAAGATTCTAAAATTTTTTTTTGAACTACTTCAACCGGGTCGGTCCGGTTGGGAAACCCGGATTAGCGCTTTATTAAGTTTTGTTTTTCTGAACAACAGCTAGGTACTAGGGTATCGTTTGACTCTGCTCTCAATCATTCGTAGTCGAATCTGTACTCCTTTGTTTTTTTTTTGGTTTCTTTACTCAGGAAGAATGTTTTGACAAATTTTCGTGGCTTAACCGGCCTTCGAACAATTGAGAATCGATTAGCGCTTTGTTGATTTTTGTAGGGGTAGTCTAATTTCAGTTTAATTGGTGCCCATGACCTTTGTGAGTCAAGCCCATTCACCCAGACAAGGTGTGGCTATAAGCTAGTATCTGAAACGGGTTTTATTTAAAAAGAATGTGGTTCCATTTCTGGATTCGTAAGAATTAGGGTCTATGCCACTGCGTGGTTAGTTACACTAGTAATCTAGTGTTTTGTCGAGCCCGATTCTTGAGATGAATGTATGTTTGTAGAGTCGCACAAGTGTCGTAGCATCAATGATGGCTGAGATGGTCATGGTTTCTCCCGGCTTCCTTCGCTTTTGATATTTAATTTTGAGAGATTGTCAGGAGCAAGCTTGAAATGTGCTGACTAACCTTCCCTACGCTTGGCTAGTGGACCACAGTGGCGCGAATGTCGGGTAATGAATTCACATGGATGCTTGGTGTTTGAGTGTCATGCAGGCTTATGTTTTCGCTAACCTTTGATGTACAAGATGGCCAGCGACTGTAGGTACGCCATTTTCTCTTTTGGTTGAGTGTTCTTAAGCATGCTAGATACCAATTAGGTGAGTGTGATCCAAGTTATATGTTTAGCCTTGGAGGTTATCTGATATTTGACCCATATGCTCCCACATACCCAATTCACTAGTAGGGACCAAGTTCCGCGCCTAGAGGGGTGCGTTCATATGAGGTACCTTCCAGATAAGTAATCTGATCCCTAAACCCAGAAATCTAGTTTTTGTGGACCGCTTTTTCCTGACGGGAGTCAATGAGGGGTTTTTTGTTCTTACTTGATTTTCCCCATAATAAATAAAAATAAAAAGTAAGTGGCGACTCTAAACACAACCATTCCTCACTAGGGACGGATTTTTCAAAGCTAAAAAATCAACTCACTGTTTTCTATTAATAGTGAGTCGCGGCGACCCGTGGATCGGGTAGGGTCCACACATGGAACTCTGCCCAAGTCATTGCCTCTAAGTCTCTCAAGGTCTTAACCCAATCCCACCATACCTGGGATTCACCCTCTAGCTGGAATGCCGCTAGTCTAATCTTTATCGCATCGGAGGTGATTTCCATAGCCTCCAATATCTTTTCAATTTGTCGGAACCAATGGTCAACTACCATTGAATCCCCTCCTCCCGTGAATGTCGGAGGATGATGTGCCTTAAACCTCTGGAGGTTATTTGACCCTCCCTAACCCCAGTTGCACTAGCCTGTGCAATAATGGTAAACGCAGCGCCCATAGCCTCCATAAAGGCCTGCTGGTAAAAAATGGACGACCTCTACGTCCTCGCCCTCGACTTGCCATCTACACATGTCAAATGGTAATAGGGTTTTCAAATTCTATCTCAATCTAACTAGTAGTGCACATGCCAACCACTAATAGACTTTATCATCATGAACCACACCGTTCATCCCTTTTTCCTTAGTGGTGCAAAATGCCAAACACTAATAAAATTCAATTCAATTCCCAAACTATCATGTTTAATTTGTTTTTCCAAACCCCTAAGGTTATGTTTTCTAACTGTAACACCCCAATTCCCGGGGGTCTTTTTTTTTTCATTTCCAACACACCACATATTCAAAATAATTTAGTCCTTTTACTACAAGGTCTTCAGGAAACCCAGAAAACTTGCCAAAATATATTTATCAAGAAATACGAGTTTAAGTACAACTCTTAAATTCATAAAATTACAGAAAATGGGTCTTTCTACCTAAAAATTTACAATATACAAAACAAGGAATTTCTAGCCTTTTTCTTCACAACTGAGGTCATTGGTGAGCCTTATCACCCGGAGTACCTCCAGTACCTAAAAATGGTTTTCCCACAACGGAGTGAGCAATGCCTAGTAGAGAAAATCTCCTACGAGGGCTACTCCCCACCTAAGTGCATATGCAATGCCATGTTCACAATTTCATACACATTCAAGTAAAAATATGCAAATTTCTACATGAATGTCCACATCCATACCCTATGCCTCGAGTCCTCACCGACTCACTCACACATGCAATTTGCCATGTATGAAAAACTATTTCCAAAACAAAAGATTTTTGTTTTAGTTCTCAT
This sequence comes from Tetrastigma voinierianum, assembly GCA_016808115.1. Taxonomy (NCBI): domain Eukaryota; kingdom Viridiplantae; phylum Streptophyta; class Magnoliopsida; order Vitales; family Vitaceae; genus Tetrastigma; species Tetrastigma voinierianum. The sequence continues at coordinate 279,577 of JAEQBH010002513.1, forward strand.
GAAAGTTTCATTGAACATACTCCGATAATAATGTTGGACCAACCTTCGATATTTTTCATTGGAAACACTCCGAAAATAATGTGGATAACACTCCAAAAATATTGTGGACAACACTCCAAAAATACTGTGGACAACACTCCAAAAATACTGTGGACAACCCTCCGATATTTTCATTGGACATATTCCGAAAATACTATGGACAACCCTCCGATATTTAAATATAATGGACAATCCTCTTAAATTTAATTCAAAATCCGTGTCATGCACTCAAACCCGATTTACACGATGTCCCGTGCACATGCAATGCTAACACCACTGCATAAAATTTCATGTTACATGCATAAATAAAAACTACATGCAATTATATATAATTCATGCTTTATCCAAGCATCATGTTGATCATCAAACATGCTCATATCAACATGTAAATTCATAAATTATGCTTGTTGTTCATTCAAGCAATAACACATCAAATTGGATTTTTTTTTTCTACCAAGAACCTAGAAAATTTTGCATGCTACAACACACCAAACTGATTTTTTTTTCCAGCCTTACAACCCGTAAAACCGCATGTAAGTTAAATAACACACCAAACTAGATTTTTCGCCTTAAACCTAGAAAGCCAGATGTTTTCATTCAAGCAATAACACACCAAACTGATTTTTTCACTTTACAACCTTAAAACTTCGATGTAAGCAATAACACACCAAACTGGATTTTTCAGTCTTAAAACCCAGAAAATTCTACATGCTTTTCATTCGAGCAATAACACACCAAACTGGAATTTTTTTTTTAAGTCTTACAACCCAGAAAATTTTCTGGAACTTACAAGGACTTAGAAACCAATCCTCACATCAACAGACTCTATAGAAACTGTTCTTGTATTAGCATATATATAATTCATGTACCAGCTCCAAAACCAGCAGCCAAAAATCAGTTCTAGATCTACTATTCTGCAAAACTACAAGGACCCAAAACCAGCTCCTACCATTACCAGCCGTAGAAACCTGCTTTTGGAATCACCACTACTGGGCTACTTCATTGCCAATACATGGCTCTTAAACAAGGAGTAATCAAGGTAGGAGAAGACCCCTACCTGTTGAAGCACAAACTAGCTTCAGAGAAGCTCCACACTATACACCTAACCGTAATTTTCACGACCGGGTTCTTTCCTTTTTTTTCTTCTTCCTTTTCCTTCAAGCTTTTCCACTCTTCTAACCGATCTCACCAAAGAACTCCTTCTGGCTCGATTCTCCACTACACTAGACCAATTCCTCATGGTACTTGACACATGGTGTTAAGCCATGGTGCGTCACCCATGCCAAGCCACATGCACCAACCACTTCCCATTAATTCGCATGCATTCTAGAGTACGACACTGGGCCACTTAAAGCAGTGTTCCTCAAAGCCCGTGCTACGCGGGTAGCTGCACTCGTGCCACGTGTCGCCTTGATTAGCCCGTTTCTGCTCGAAATACGGGTACTTCGATTGTCTAGAATTCACGTAAATTTGGAATATGTGCCTAGATTTTGTGACAACCAATGGCGTGATCCACGCCGCTCATCCGAGATCTGTAGAATTTACGGTGGGCTTGCAAACTGCTCCATCTGGGCTTACTTATCCGAGGTCTCACACTAACCCTAGTGTTCCATATGAAATCTACCATGTATAATGTTCACACATGTCACACATATTAATTTATCAAAATGCACAATGAATGGATGATCTAAACCTGTGCCCATCTGTCCTTAGGTATTTCAGATACCCAAGCCTAATACTGTTATGACGCCCCAAACTCGGCTCTTTTTTTTTTTTTTTTTTTGGCTACTGGACAAGTCTATCATGATATAGAATCTCCATTGCGACAGAACTCTTCTATCGTGCGTGTAAAACCCAAGAAAATTCAATTTTTTGAGAAAGGGTAAAACAGTAATTTTAGTGGGAAAATCTGAAATTTTTCTAGATCTCAGATGATGAAATGGACTTCACCGTTGGAATCATCTCGCAAAATCTAGCTACCACGTCGAATTTCTTCCGAGACAGTCGAAATTTCATGTTTTTTGAGGCATCGAGGGTAAGATGGACACTCTGCACGTGGTTGAGCGGTTAACACTGTACACGTGGCGGTCAAGTGTGTTAAGTCAACAAATGTCAAGTGGGACTCCATAGCACATGTGGAAACACATGATTGGATGGAAATCTAAGGTAGATGGATAAGGTGATAAGGGTAATCCAAGGAGCCAATAGGAGAGTGACATGTGGCAAGAGAGGACATCCTACTTGACTTTAGACCAAACAATTCGATAGGAAAAGGAATAAAAAAAGAAATAAAAAAGGGAGAGAAGAAGAACGTAAAGAGAGAGGCTCTACCTTCTCTCTAGATTTTCCGACGATCGGACCGGCAATTCCTGGTGGATCAAGAAGAAAAGTGCTTCCCCGTGCAAAGAGTTTCCAGTAGATACTGGTAACGGGAAGTTTCAACAAACTCCAAGAGGTAGGTCTTCTCCTACTTCGGTTATTTTCTACCCTAAGGGTTGTGTGGTGGTGTCTTGCCCTAAGGGAAGTGTTAGGTTGCATTTTGAACCAAGGGAAGTTACCCTATTTTGATCATACGCACTAAATTTAATTTCCTTTGACCGGTTTTTAGGTGGAACTAAAAGGAATTCCGTAGTGAGTCCTTTTCTCAGTAATTGGTACCACATCGTTGAACTTGATGTTAGGCTTTTGAATTTCCCAAATAAGACCTTTGTAGCCCAAGTTATGGTCCATTTACTCTTAATAGTCTAAGTGGAAGGGCTGCTAAACGGCTAGTGGCTAAGTCTCGCGGCCAACGGAGCCGTAGCCGCCGGGCTACCGTTAGTGGCTACTCACGGCTAGTACAGCCGCACACACTAGGTCAGCCGAGCTAGGACTAGCCGGCTACCAGCTAGGTCAGCCGGGCTAGGACCAGCCAACTACCGGCTAAGGCCATCCGGCTACTAGCTAGTCACCGGCTAGGCCAACCTGGCTAAGACAGGTCGCGCCACGCTGGGTGGCTATCTACTAATCCAAGCAGGCCGCGCCTGCGCAGGCCGCCGGCTACGGTTAGGAACAACCGCCTAGCGGTCGTGGCTGCTTCGGCGAAGGTTAGGAGAACCGACTAACTAGGTCACCGTTAGCGGTTAGGCCAACCCGGCAAGCGCTAGGATCACCGGTCGGGTTCATGTGGAGGCCTCCAACTTCAACGACCATAACTTTCCTGGCCCAAACTGCTGGGTGTTCGGGACTCTATAGAAAGCCCATTTAGTCAAGATTCTAGCCATATTCCTATGGATGATAGTGGGTGAGCATAACCTACTGAAATCTATGTTTTCCCAGGGCTGCTGGACTGCTAGGGCTAGCCGGCTAAGGCTGGATATTCATGTGTGACCTCCAACTTCGGACGGTCATAACTTCTTCGTCTGAGCTCCGTTTTAGGTGTTCTTGGTCTCTATGGAAAGCTCATTGAGTAAATATTCTATCCATATGCCTTTGGATGAAAGTGGGTGATCATAACCTGCTAAAAACTATGTTTTCCCAAGGCTATTGGACGGCTAGGGCTGGCCGACTAAGGCTAGATATTCATGTGTAGCCTCCAACTTCGGACGACCATAACTTCTTCGTCTGAACTCCGTTTTAGGTGTTCTTGGACTCAATGGAAAGCTCATTGAGTCAAGATTTCATCCATATTCTTGTGGAGAATAGTGGGTGACCATATCATTGTTGAAAGATTTCAGCCAGGTTGCTTGGCTGTGTCGATGCGGATAGCCGGGTTTTTAAATGACCATTGCATGCATGTTGTAGGTTGTTGTAATAGGTAGGAATTACCATGAGTTAGCCTAAGGAAGGTTGTATGACATTATTGTTTAGTCATGGATTAATGAATGATAATATGTTTGATATGATGTATATATATATTGGCATGAAGTATATGGAATTTATATGCTTGTGATATATGTTGCATGGTAAATGACATGAAGTACAATTGATGAGAATGATTCATGTAGTGTGCATTATACATGCAACATGAGAAATTGCAGTGACATTAGCATTGCATATGCACAGTATCATCGCGTCGAGTCGAGTGTGGGTGCATAGAAACAGTTAGTTCACCATTCTTGGTGAATGTGTGTGAGCTCAATACGGACAACGTCCAATTGAGACTCACAGTGGTATAAAATGAATAAAACAAATGAAAAATAAATTAATGTGTGTTGGGCGGAGCAAGAAGGGGGCCGTTAATCTCCTCAGGTGAAAAGCCTGGAACATTGGGTGTAAGAGACCCGCGGTGTGATCCGAAGTTCTGGCGGTTTCGAAATAAGACACACGACACCACATGACTTCGAGTCAGGTAATGGGAGTCGATCGACCGGGGATTAATTGCCCATTGGCACTTGTAGTGGGTACTGGTGAGCTGGTAAGGGTTCGGTATATGTGGGTCATTAGTACTACCAATGACTGGGTTGTCACACTTGGCATAGGCATGTGTGAGGGAGTCGGTGAGTGACTCGGGATATGGGCATGATGACATCTCATGCATGACATACGATATTCATGTAGACACTTTCACTTAGATATGTATGGGTTGGTTTGATCACTGCATGAGCACTTAGGTGGGGAGTAACCCATGTAGGAGGTTATCACTATTGCTTTGCCTCATCCGCCGTGGGATCCCCTTTCTCGTGTACAGTCCAATGTAGGCTACCGACCAAAGATAAGGGAAAATTACTACGGATGAGTATCTGATACGGGTTTGTTTGTTTTGTTTTTGTCTTGTATTATATTCGACTAGAACCGAAACATGTACTCCTTTTTTGTATCAAAGGGACTGTAAAGAGACTGTGAATATAGTCTATCATATATTTTTGTATATTGTGAATTAAATATGCAGGAATGGGTCTCGATATATGAGACACATGAGTGTGATATCGGGGCACCCGATATCTACAAGTTTCCTTGGGTTGACGGGTTGTCAACGGGACCCTCGGGGATAGAGTCGTCATAGTGCCATCGCCCAAGCTTGTCGTGCACTCGCCCAGGGCATTGTCGCCACACGCCTAAGCCTTGTTGTGTGCGCGCCCAGGGCACTGTCGTCGCTCTCCTAGGCCATGTCGTGCCAACTCCCATGTCGCGACACGAGCCCCACGTCAAGACCCAAACTCTATCATGACCTAAAATGTCAGGTCGCGACATGGGAACCCCTCCACATCGGCCCAAGTCCTCGTCACGGCAGACTCCCCCGGTTACAAGAACCCCGTCATTAGCTCATCCCAAAGAGTTAACGTGCATGCCCGGCTGCATGCTGAGCTCTATTGTGGGAGATAGAGCACCTGTGTTGTGGCCAACTCTATCGCGACCAAAAATCCTCTGTTGCAACAGAAACTCTCCTTACCGTGGCCAACTCTATCGCGACATAGAATTGCTTTGTCGAGACATAATTTCTCCTTGCGTTAGCCAACTCTGTCCTGACCCAAAAATTTTCTATCGTGACATAAAAACTTCCTGTACCCAACCTAACTATAGTCGTAACCTAAATTCTAAGCACTCGACATGGAACCCTTAAGTTCGTCTAAGTCTATCGCGATAGAGAATTCTCTGCCGTGGTGTGGCCCCGCCGCGCACGCGAATTGGTCAGGCACATCCAAGGTCACCCACATGAGCCCCGGCCCGAACCGGTCAGCAAGTGTCTCTCGTCCGGTCTCGTCATACGCGACACGGCCTTCTCTCAGGCTGCCCCATCGCGGACCTAGAAATCCTCTATCGCAACATAAATTCTCACTATTCTGGCCAACTCTGTAGCGACACAAGAACCCTACCCAAGGCCAAACTCTATCGCGACACATAAATGCTTTGTCGAGACATAAAACTCTTGGCCTTGACCAACTCTGTCGCAACCTATAAATGTTATGTCGCGACACAAGGCCCTTTGGTCTTGGCCACACTCTGTCGCGACATAGAATACCCTGTCTCGACACAACTCCGTGAAAATCCTGTCGCGACACTACAAATCTCTGTCACGACACAAAATCTTCGCCTCGACCTGCTTTCCGTCAGAACCTTAACCTATCAAGCCGATCGCCTTGGTCACCAGCCATAAGGACCCTCCTCGTCTGATATTGTCATGACAGAGACAAAACATTGTCGAAGACAGAGGACCCCTATCACACCAGAAAGCCCCCGTCGCGGACCCAACCATCGCCATGTCATAAACCATGTCACGACACAGAGAACAAAGTGGTCGCGACACAGAGAATGTTGTCGCGATTAATGCAGCCGTAGCTCGGCTGGGTGACCCAAACCCGAAAATGGGCAGTAGCCTCTCTAGGCTTTTTCCTGCATCTCCAACCCTTTTTTTCCCCTTTCTAAACACCCTAAATTCGATATCCAACAACCTTTTTATCACAAAGGCAACATGAAACCTGGAAATAACTTTGCCAAACTGTATTGATCATACAAAATGAGTTTAATTACAACTCTTTTCTTTTTACATAAATAGAAACTGACATCATCTGCACTCTTAATGTAATAAATATCCGTAATTTTACATGATACAAAAAATAAGCCATAATCAATTCCTTTCACAATCCAAGACCTGATGCTTCATCCCCGCGCACTTCCAGATCCAAAATATTTTCCCACGACGAGGTGAACAATGTCTAGTAGATGAATTCTCCTACAAGGGCTACTCCCTACCTAAGTGCACATGCAATGGCAAACACACATACATTCAAGTAAATGATGCACATTTCTACTCGAATGACTATATGTCATGCCTCATGTCTCGAGTCCTCGTCGACTCTCTCACACATGAACTTGCCATGTATAAAAAACTGTTTTCAAAACAAAAGATTTTTGTTTTTGAAAACTCATTGGTCAATCTTCGATATAATTTATTGGACATACTTCGATAAACATTAGTGGACATACTCCGATATAATTTATTTTTTTGGACAACCCTCCGATAAAATTTATTGGACATACTCCGATATAATTCATTCAAAACCCATGTCATGCACTCACACCCGTTTAATGCGATGTCCCTCGTGATATATGAAATGCAAAATTCTATTTCATGAATAACAAATACAATTATATTTTCTACATATAATTTACATAATCATAACTTCTATGTTAATTCATCAAATAAGCATATATCAACATGATTTTTCATACAATCGCATGCTATTTATTTTTCCAAAGAATAACACACAAAAATGCACACGGGGCCAGAATCAGTCCCGAACCGCTTCGAAAAACAAATCTCTGTGGGTCCCAAAGTTCAAATCCCAAAATACTGGATCGAATCAAAGATGGGCCACTCACTACCTAAAGAAAAACCCATGCCATTTAAATGGCTCTAGACCAAGACTAACCAAAGTAGGAGAGAAACCCCACCTCCTGAGTTTGGCGAAACTCGACTCTTATACCCAATACCCAAGCTCTCGTCACAGATAAACTTTGCCTCATGCTCCGACGAAAACCGATGGCCCGATCTCCGTGAATCCTAGAGATAAGGTGGAGCTTCTCACTCATTTTTTCTTCTTCTTTCTTTTATTTTCTTTCTTTTATTTTCTTTCTTTTTCTTTTCTTTTCCCCTCTCTTTCCCAATCGAATTGTTCCAACTCGTCTGAAGTGGGAAGCTCTCCCACCTTCCTCCTTGCCACATAGCCCCTCACTCCGCTTTCTTTCTCTCACCTTATCCCCTTGTCCAAAGACTTGGATTTCCTTTCTCTAGGGGTTGACACATGGCCTCCATGGCCACTCCCTTAGGACTTTCCTTTTTATTTGAGTTATCTCTCCGTTTGACACATGGTTCTAAATTAGTTATTCAACCAAGTGCCATGTGTTACTTGCTACACCCGGTGCCTCGAAAAACGTGAAATTTCGACCATCTTAGAATCCGACGAAATTTGACTAGGTAACTAGATTTCGCAAGACGATTCAAACGGTGAAGTCCGTTTCATCATCCGAGATCTAGAAAAATTCCAGGTTTTCAACCAAAATTACTATTTTACCACTTTTTAAGAAAAAATTGAATTTTTCCCGGGTTTTTTCAAGAAATGTTGAAAAAAATTAATGTTGTAATTGATAAAATAATTTAATATTTTTACTAATGGTGATCATTTAAATTGAGAATCTTACTTAATGTCAAGGTAAAGATTAAAAATAATTTTTTAAAAAATTGAAAATTTCAAGACATCGATCATTGATATTAGTTCCACTATGATAAATTTATTTAGATATATATATATATATATATATATATATATATATATATATATATATATATATATATAATTTCTTTGCAATCATTTTGATATTTTCATATAATTTTAATATAAAAACTCTTTTAACTATATTTATATTTTAAAATGTATAAATTATATGATTTTTTAATAAATTATATTATTTACACATTAAAAATGTTAACTATATTAGGATAATTTCATACGATTATTACTAATCATTCTACTAGTTAAATTATACTTTAATCTATTAGATAATGTTATATTAAAAATTAGTTTTTGAACTAAAAATAAAATGTTATCTTAAATGTTTTAAAACTTATATATATATATATATATATATATATATATATATATATATATATATATATATATATATATATATATATATATATATGATTAAAAAACTTATATATTTAAAACCTTAATGTTTGAATCTGATAAAACAACAATTTTAATTTTTTACTAATGATGATCATTTAAAATGAAGAATCTTATCTTAACGCAAGGTAAAAAATTAAAAAAGTTATTTTTTTCTTCATTTTAAAATATGAATATATCATTGATATTTAGTAAGAATATAATAACTATTTTTTTAACATTAAATAATTAATTCAACTTCAAATAAACTACTTTATTTTAATTAGTAATTAGTGTACCAATAGAAAACAATATATTTATAAAATATAATACTGATTAATAAGAAAATATATGTATGATTTTTTTAAATCATTTTGATGTTTTTAATTTAATTTTTGATTTAAAAATCTTTTAATATTAATTTTTATTTATTTAAAACTATTAATTTATTCATTTGTTTTGAAAGTAACCATTAAAATTGATAAAATAATTTTAGTTTATTAATGATGATCATTTAAAATTGATAATCTTATCTTAATTAACCTAAAGGTAAGATTTAAAAGATATTTTTTAATAAAAATGTTAAGATATCATTCATATTTAGTTCCAATAAGATAATATATATTTTTGTATACTAAATAATTGATTCAATCTAAATTAAACTAGGTTATATAGATTAATGATTAGTATACCAAATAAAAAAACAATATATACAAAAAGAATAATTTTAAATAACAAACAAAATATAAAGGTATAATTTGTTTTTCAATCATTTTGATTTTTGAACTAAAATAAAATGTTATCTTAAATGTTTTAAAACTTATATTATATATATATATATATATATATATATATGAATAAAAACTTATATATTTAAAAACCTTAATGTTTGAATTGATAAAACAATTTAATTTTACTAATGATGATCATTTAAAATGAAGAATCTTATCTTAACGTCATAGTAAAAAATTAAAAAGTTATTTTTTCATTTTAAAAATATGAATTATAATACGATATTTAGTAAGAATATAATAATCTATTTTTTAACATTAAATAATTAATTCAACTTCAAATAAACTACATTATTTTAATTAGTAATTAGTGTACCAATAGAAAACAATATATTTATAAAATATAATACTGATTAACAAGAAAAATATATGTATGATTTTTTTTTTAAATCATTTTGATGTTTTTAATTTAATTTTGATTTAAAAAATCTTTAATATTAATTTTTATTTATTTAAAACTATTATCCTATCTATTTGTTTGAAAGCAACCATTAAAATTGATAAAATAATTTTATTTTTATTAATGATGATCATTTAAAAATTGATAATCTTATCTAAATTAACCTAAAGGTAAAGATTAAAAGATATTTTTTAATAAAAAATGTTAAGATATTATTCATATTTAGTTCCAATAAGATAAATATATTTTTGTATATTAAATAATTGATTCCTAATCTTAAATTAAACTAGGTTATATAGAGATTAATGATTAGTATACCAAATAAAACAATATATATAAAAGAATACTTAAATAACAAACAAAATATAAAGGTATAATTTGTTTTTTCAATCATTTTGATTTTTGTCCATTTATTTTTTATTTAAAAATTTTGATATTATTTTTTATTTATTTTAAAACTATTAATTTATATATTATTTATACATTAAAGATATTAACTAGTTGTGTGATATTTCATATTATCATCATAACTTATTATCATATTAATTGTCTAATTAGTTTTTTTGGAAGGAATCATTCTAATTAGTTAAATTATTTTTTTATAGTTTATATAATGTTATTAAAATATTAGTTTTTCTAATGAAAATAATATGATAAGTGAGATCACGTTATATTATGTTACTACCATAATTACATAAATTCAATACTACCAACTTTTTAATAAAATTATATAAAAATTATTGAATTTTAAATAATTTTTTTATAATGAGAGATAATTTTGTTTATCTTTAATTATTTTTATTATTTATAAAAGATAATATAAATAACTCATCACACTACAAATATTAATTCTTCTAAATAATATATGTCTTTGTCGTTTTCATAACAATTTAATAACACTATTATTAATAAAATTACTCACACTTATGCAGGGAATATGTAAGACCTCGAGAAATTCCAATTTTCTCGAAAAAAGGTGCAAATCGTACTCGTTACGAAATTGTAATTATGTTAAAAATCCGTAATTTATTCTCCGCATCTCTGATGATCTAAAAATATTACATAATCACAATCGGCCTCACCTAAAATTCAGCTAGCACGTAAATTCTCACGCCGAATTCGAAACAAATTTAATTTACATCGCTTTTCTACAGGCATCAAGGCTTCGGGTGCCGAAACGATTTTCGATACGCACAAAAAGTCAATATAACACGTACTCATGTGCCATGCGGCATGAGTAGAGAAATAATGAAAATGGATGGTCGAGTGTCAAAATCACCGGAAAATAAGGGACATAAATGTCACTTTTGGAATTGTTTAAGTTAGAAAAAGACAAAATAGTCAATAGTTGTCTTCCCCAAATGTTAAAAAGCCAAACAAAACGTAGAGAAGAAAAAAATGCAGTAAGATCGAAATGGAGGTTTTAGAGAGAGATTACCTGATTTCTTCTCTAAGTTTTCTGAATCCGACCATTGCGCCTTTCGACGAAGGAAAGTTGCTCTACGTAGAGTGGGCTACGCTGCGGATTACCGATTTTGAGGAGTTTTGACAAACCCGTGAGGGGTGTGGGTTTCTCCCCTACTTGGTTTTACATTTTATTTAAGTGTTTTACAATGTTTCGTTTGGCTTGAGGCCTCGAACGTCAGTTTTTTTGATCGATCCAAACTGGGACCACTGATTGAATTTATTGAAACCAAAATGTGCTGCCATGAGCGTGCGGATGGGGCTGTTCAAGATGATGGCATAAATTATGCTATAAATCATGTATCGATTGAAATGAGGCCGGAAATAATCAGAAATTCGGTTCACAAAGTGAACCGACGACAGGATTTTCCGAATAGTAATCGAGGTTTCACTATTCCCCGGAGAATAGTGTCTCACAAAATAATTCTTGTGAAATAATGTGTTTGGTCGAGTAATCCAAATCGAATTGCTCGTGTTTGGATCATTACCTACGGAGCTAATTCTCGATGTGATGAAATGCGTAATTACATAACATGATTGTGTGATTGAATTTTATGTGAATATATGCATGTTTATATATTTATATGTGACATAGACTGGTAGAATGGAATTGGCATCATGCATTCCATATGCAATCGGGAGCACCATAGGATGATAGAGGAGTGCATGAGGTGAGTCTAGAAAAATGGTTTCTGAGGGGTTGTCTAAAACTAAATATGATCGGAGGTAGTCCGGTACTAAGAAAATATCAATCGTTGGAGCGGCCCAATTGACTATACATCGGGTAGTCCACGAAATAATATCAATCGTCGGAGGCGGTCGGTGTCTATATACACATCAGTTGTCCGCAACAAAATAAATATAATAATTCTCATACGAGGCTTGAGGCGAGTGTAGAGGGAAGTCGATGAGGACACAAGTGCGAGATGATCAGTTAGACATTCAGTAGGATCATGCATTTACTTGAATGTGTGTTTATTACGGAGCATTGCGTTGCATAGGTGAAGTAGCCCGCTAGGGTGATTCCACTGCGAGCACTAGCTGCCTGCTGTCGGGGATGCTATTTCTGAATTACGGGGTGTGTGCGAGATGACTCATCCTAGAGGCTGTGGTTTAGAAGAAAATCGGATTTTGGCTTTGGGTTATGATGTTCTACATGTATTGGAGATTCTCCCAATTGTAATATGTGTTGTATAAGAGTAAAAACATTTGAACTCTTAAAACTATTGAATATAGTTGGATTTATAGTTTGTATGTTTTATGGGTATTGTTTATGGGCCCAAGTGGCCGTTTTACTCATGTTGTGATCATATTAGATATATGTTGTGAGTGATGATCACGAGGGCCCAGTGGCCATTATTTACTCGAGTTTAGTTATATGAGACCCTATGTGGTCATTGGACTGTTTGGGACAGGTTATGTACTAAGGGTAGAGCTCCCCGTACAAAGGAGACTTTGCCGATTTTACGAAATTGTGGCCGGGTAACAGGCAGCTCCACTTCAATATTCGAGCGGGTTGGCGGTAGTCACGGACCCCGGGTTTGGGGCGTCACAGCTTGGTATCAGAGCTTAGGTATACGAATACCTAGGGAGCTCGGGTTTGGGTATCCATCACCACTTGGGTGGTTTGATGTAGAGTATAGGTATATATGGAAACCTAGAGATTGAGGATTTGGGCTTAGGCCATAGTCGAGTAAGAACATCGCCACTAGGTGTGGTTCGATGTTGAGGATTTAGACAGCAGGATTACCTAGGAAATCATGGGACAAAACTAGGACACGACATGCATGTGTTTGATGTGTTTTGTGTGATTTGATAAATTTGTTGTGTGAAAAATATTCCTAAACATGAATGATATGTAATCATGTATTGTGTATGGTTTGTGACCATGATGTGTTGGGAAGTTTTTAGAAGTTTTTACAGTTTGTGAAAACTGGAACCAAGAGGAGAAATAAAACCTCATTGAATAAATTCATTTGGTTTAATGGATGATAAACTAAAATTTTAATAAATTTAAGGTTGAACAGGTTTAGTGTTGGATCAAGAGGTTTGAGGAGATTTTAGATAAAATGTCAAATGAAAAAATGAGGTGAAGAAATATAATTTTCTAAGGTTTTACGTTGTAAGATGGAAGAAAATTAAGAAAACTAAATTTTATAAATTTATTTGAGTATCTGAAAATGAAAAAAAAAAATAGGTGTATATTTTTTGGTATTTTTCAATAAACATGATAAATAGGAAAAAAAAAAAAAAAAGAGTGCGGGAGCACAGAATGAGCTCACGCCCGGCCCAGTAGGATCTTGGGCGAGGGCGCGAGAGGCGACGGCGCGCAAAGCGCTAAGCGTCTTGACCGACTCGGCGCGCGTGCTGCTGGCCTTGAAGCGCGGCAAGGGCGCGTGGCACAGCGTCTTCTTCGGGCCGGCCGGAGTACGTACTTTCGGTGCGCAACTGTTTGACCCGGTTTATTTCAGTATTGTTCTGAGTCAATTTTGGACACATTGTTCGTGAACAGGTTCATGAACCTTTGTTCATCACAAAAAAAAATTTTCAAAAAATTTTTTATTAGAATATAAAATCAAATAAAATTAGACAAAATTTTTAGAAAAATAAAATTTTCAAAATGAAATTTTAAATACAATTTTGTTGAAAACAATATTTTAAATGCAAAATTAGTTGCCTTGCATTACTGTAAATGCAAGGACAATGTATCTGTGATTTATGTGTATGATTAGTATCTCGGGGGTTGTGTTTATGCCTTAAGAATCTTTGTGTGAACTAGCGCCGTATTAATTGTATAGATGGATGGTCGAGGGACGGGGCGTGGAGGGCGTCCACGAGTGCTGATCGGGCACCACCGGTGTTTGATCGACGGGGCTTTGCTGAAATTTGTAGGTATTTACCAGTGCGATTATCGCCTTAGGTGGTATAACGGTGGGCCAGGAAGATCTGTAGTAACCTCAGAGGTTTAGGGCGCATCATCCCTCAGGCATTCACACGGGGGAGGAGATCAGATGGTAGCGGACCATTGGTTCATCTGGTCGAGAGAGATCAATTTAGAGGCTATGGAGATTACCTCGACCTTACCCGGGATAGACTAGGCGTGTTCGGCTAGAGTGAGCCAAGTATGGTGGAAATGGGCGTGAGGACCTCTTGAAACCTTAGAGGAGCCTTGAGTTTGGAGTTCTCCACACAGAGATTAGGGCGAGGATTGGAATTGATATGTCGAGGTTGCTAGTTGGAATCCTCGGGGACTCTACTGAGTGGACTGGAGTATGATCATGGACATGTAAGAGTTCGATGTCATCACAGGAATGGATTGGGCGGCGGCTTACGAGGTGCGTTATCGATTGTAAGCGCGGGAGGGTTCTGCTTTACACACGCGAGGACGGTACGCGTGTGGCCCCCCCGGAGGATAAACACATGACATTTTGCCTAGACGGTATACGAATCAGGATGTGGGACGGTTAAGCGGGTTAGCTAACGACCCTTACCACTAAGGATGAGGAGAAACCAGGACTTAGGATTTACCTCGAGTAGTTTGCAGAGTATACGGGATGTTTTCCCGGATGAGCTACTGGACTACCTCCACATAGGATGTAGACTTAGGTATTGAGTTACACTGCGGTGCATCACCTTACGTCTCTATGACTGCATAGGATGGTACAGTTAAAGTTGCAAGAACTCGAGTCCGATTCACGGGAGCTATTGGACAGGGGTTTATCGAATGAGCACTTCACCATGGGGCGCTCCGGTTTTATTTCTGCGAAGGCGAGACCCTTCGGCCGTGCATTGACTCGAACCGTTGAGCGGGTTATGATCAAGAATCAGTACCCATTACCGAGGATTGACGATTTGTTTGATCAGTTGAGAGGAGCGCGAGTCTACTCCAAGATAGACCTTCACACTTTTTACCTTCAGCTGAGAGTTAGGGAGATAGATATCCCTAAGACAGCGTTTAGGACGCGTTATGGGCACTTTGAGTTTACAGTGATGCCCTTTGGATTGACGAATGCGCGTGATATTCATGGATCTCATGCATAAGGTATTCCAACCCTATCTAGATCAGTTTGTCATAGTCTTCGTGGATGACATTTTGATCTACTCCCAGTCAGAGTGGGAGCATGAGTATCACTTGAGAATTGTGTTACAATTGTTGAGACCATGTTTATACGCTAAGTTCGGTAAGTGAGTTTTGGCTGCGAGGTGAGATTACCCCAGGACAGGGTGTTAACATCGGGCGTGTCGGTGGACGAAGGTCGAGGCCGGTGATGGGTTGGGAGAGGCCAGTCGATCTTGAGATACGTAGTTTTCTTGGGATTGTCTGGAACATAGGAGATTCGAGGAATGGGGTGGGTTGTCCATTCGGGCGGGATCGTGGGACCCGCCTCTGGGACATGGACTCTTCCATGGTTGGGACGGCCACGACCATAGAGAGAGAGATCAAGGATGCTCGGAGCACTCGGGATGCGGGTGATGGTAGCGAGAGGGAGGATCGGCCTTCTTTGGTTCGGGGAAGGGCCAAAAGACACGCTACGAGTTTCGGGACGGGGCCCAGGGATTGGACATGAGAGACGGGATTGCCCTAGAGACAGGGATCCCAGAGCTTTGGGACAGCGTAGTCCTAGTTAGCCGTAGAACAGGAGAGTATACGGTTCATTCCTCCACACCCTAGTACGGGTCAGAGGAACCAGTTTTAGTTTCGGGGTGCTACGACACTCCCGGCCCAACCTGGTGATAGGCCGAGGGCGGAGTGTGGGTCGAGGTCGAGGGACGGATCGGAGTTGCGTGGAAGTGTCACGCCCCGTCCTGTCGACCGGCAGCGGATCCGAGCAAGTCGGTAGCGGGGCTATTTATCTCTTATATGCGTATACTTCTTGTACGGGACTCTCATTGGTATTCTTTCAGTGTACTTGTACATAGTATACAAACAATTTACCTTAATAACAAAAATTATTTTACATATCTGAAAAGAACTACCTTTGAATTTGGTGTCCATCACAATCTATACACATATACGAGTCCCTTTACTTGTACTATTACGATTTTACTATTACAAAACTTGAGGTGCGGGCGTAATGATGAGCACCCTATCTACGAGTCGGCTACTTTGCTGATGTGAAGTAATCACATCCTCTATCCTTATCTTCGGTACCACCACACGGATTGAACACGTGCTAAGCTTTCGCTTAATTGGGAACGTAAGCATGGACAACCACCAATGGCGGTATCCTGACTTATACACATGCATTATATATATCTAAACATATTTCTATAACTTTAATTCCTTATCATCTTATATTCCTATTCTTTGTCAAACTTTTCTATTACATGTTCTATGTCTTTGGCATATCCTTTACTTATACTTTTTCTGTATTCCTATTTCGAGTACTTTACATATTCCTATCCTTATCATGTCTCTAGTCTATGTCTTTTTCATCTTTCGGTTCTATGATTTATTGTATTCTTCACTTTCATACTTGTACTATCGTATACTATCCTGTTATATGCGTTCATTTTATACTTTTCATATCCTGTTATCCTGTACTATTCATATACTTCATATTCATTTGTACATTCTTATTCTATCTATTATATACTTTGTGCTTTTGTATACTTTCTATACTTTTTCTTTTGTTTATATACTTATTTTCATATCAAATTATAATGTACTTCTTGTTCTTGTAACTGTCTGTACTTTCATCGCATAAGCGATTAACATCAACTTACTCATATCGTAATCATGTTCTATACATATCATTTCCTTTTTGGTTTCATGTCTGCAAATACCTTAGAAGCGGATACGGAAAACTATGTGTGCAGAAGGTACTATCCTTTGTCTGAGGCAATTGATCTCTGTCTGTTAATACCCAGAAGGTATCGTCCTTTGTGCGAGGCGGTGGCACATGCCGTATCTTGTTGTGCTCGAAGTGCATCCTTTGTACGAGGCAGTGATTTGATTCTGTGTGATGACACTTGCGGGGCCACTGATCGAAAGCGGGATCTATGTCATCGACCAATGGGGCCTCGATATCTGTCTATGAATATCTTTGCGACAAGCTGTCTTCCACTATGGGCATGCTGTCATCCCTCTACCGGGTTAGCCGAATGATCACCTTTAATACGTTTTTGTACATATCATAGCGTGAATAACTATTGTTATCATAATTGCTTATCACGATATATCTTATCATTACTTTAATGCACATTCGTTCTCATATCACGCTTCATATTACGGTTCTCATATATCTCTATAGTACATATATTCGTGCCTTTTTCTACCATTTAGTTTTGTCATCATATCATGAATGCATCTATACACTCTTGTATTCATATATTCCCTTATATATCATTATCTATTCTATCACTTCCCACTTATCATTTATGCATTTCTATCATGATTTAGCTATTCTTGTACTTTCTATATTCCTATCCCAATGTAGCTTTTACTCATTCACATTTTCATATATGTACCTATCATTTATGCAAATGTTCTCATTCCTATGCTTTGTCATCTTTTACTTATTTCTATCGTTCTCATCATTTATGTCTTCCTATCATGTGTTCCTATCACGTTCTATCTTATTCCTTTTGTTATGTCTATCATATACTCATATCATTTATGTATTCCTATCATTTGTTCTTAGCATGTTCTATCTATTCACTTGAGTATATCTATCATATAATCCTATATTCATATCATATTTATGTTTTCTTGGACACATCTATACATATTGCATTTTCTATATTTTCCTCATTTCATTGCTATTACATATAGCACTTCATATACTTATAAGGTATGATGTCTATGAAATCACACCTCATTCATATATTCTTATTCCTCTATGAATCTAATTTATTTAGGAATTGGAATCAATCCAATCGGATCATCCGAAATAAAGTTATGGCATTTTCATGCCAACTAGTCATTTTACCGATTTTTCTATTGACGGTTTGTATTCACTACATTTTTAAAGTGCTTATTTTATATTTTAATGGCTATGTCGCTATAATCATTTAAATCTAAGGTGCTAAGGGTTCTATTCCAACTGGAATCACCCAATTGAACAGGAACTCAGATACGTCGAAACAACTTAGAGTCATAATTTGTGATGTCTGACATTTCTGTAAGGTGGTTTTCCTTGAGTATATTTTAATTGGCCACTTGAGATCACTCCAAATCGGATGAAATGGGCAAGTTATGGCCAAAATACAAAAGCTAGTCAAAGCGGAAACATAGCGGTGTGCGTGCCTCTAGTGTCTTGGGGTACACTGGCAAAATGACCGGAGGCAGGGTAATAGGTGCACTTTTTAAAGTGTCTTACGTACAAGTCACCCGAAATGCCCTTAAATGTGTGTTTTTCCCCATTTTTCCATATTTTTGATACCCAAATCAATTCTATACTTCAAACACACATCTAAATCATTCCATATGTCTCTTGTAATCTCTTTTCTACTCAATTCCTCTTTCAATTACATATCTTTCTTCAACTTTTCATGAATTTATTCCAAACCCATTCTAATATGGTCTTAACTTATGAAGCTAAACCGAGTTTGTTAGGGTTTATTCTAAACCCCTAACTCAATTGCTTGTCATTTAACCATGAATCCAACTCAGGAAGGATTCCCCACTTCTTGTGGATTTAGAGTTTTTTTACCAACCTTAATTTCATTATATCTTTGGT
Organism: Tetrastigma voinierianum; assembly: GCA_016808115.1. NCBI lineage: Eukaryota > Viridiplantae > Streptophyta > Magnoliopsida > Vitales > Vitaceae > Tetrastigma > Tetrastigma voinierianum. Next base: position 298,538 of record JAEQBH010002513.1, read on the forward strand.
TAGGATGAAATCTGGCTCAAACCCTAGGTTGGAACTCCTAAACTTTTCTAGAATGCCATACAAATTCCATATGATCTATACGAATTAGTTCCATACAAAATCGAAGTTCCATACCTTGGCTTGCCAGCCTCCCTCTTCTCTCTTAACTTCTTCTCTTCTTCTTCTTCTTCTTCTCTTCTCTCCTTCTCTTCCTACTCCCTCTCCTACGGTTTCTCTCTCTCAAAAATGAGACCACTTTTTGGTCTTATCTCATGTTTGTTAAGGCCATGTTTGGCGAAACGAAAAACCCGTTTTTAACACTTTTCTCATGTTTGCCCTTAAGTTTCCCTAATTGCATCTTGGTCCCCCCATTTCTCTCTTATTTCTAATCCAACTTTCTCAAATCTCATAATGGCATACAAACTTCTTGATTTATGCCTTTTATGTCCTCAAGTGGTAAATTACATATTTACCCTTGGCTTTATTATTAATTCCGGGTCTCTTATTTTATTTCCGAAAAATTCCATTTAGCTTTTAATATACCCTAAACAAGTCCGAAAACTACTAGGGTATATTTCGGGGTGTTACAGGAAGCGTGGTGGACCTTAGGGTGGTAGACATATTGATTGTTGATGTCATGTTTGACATGGATGAGTTGACAGCCATCGGGTTGTCAGTAATTGGGACCTTAGCCGGGTTGTCATACCCAGCACGGCCTTAGTTCAGGCTTAGGGTTAAAGGCCTTTGAAACCCGGTGTGGATGTTCTTCCCCAGGGTGTAGGGTGAGAGTTGACTTGATAGGTCGGGATTATGGGTAGGTGATCTCGGATTAACGCTCATGGTGGACCGGGTTGGGTGTCACGTTAAGGCATTGTGCGTTCGGTGATACGCACGGTACATCAGCGTCGAGTCGGGTGTGGGTGCACGATACGGTCATTCACACTCTTGGTGAGTATGGGTTGAGTTTGTTTCAAATTTACGTCGATGAAGACTCATAGCGATTCGGGGGAGTGTGAGGCTGAGGTGTAAGTAGAAGAGTTAAGTTGCCGAGATGAAAACACCGGCCGGTTATCCGTAGACTTAGGGTGAGTGATAGGAGTCGGAGTGACTCGAGATTTGGATACCCCTTGTAATCGCATTGGAATTGTTGAGCTGGCAAGGGCTCGGTATATGGATGTCATACATCACATGGAATAGGTTAACGGTCCATTGGATTGTCAGCGATTGTGACCTTGGGAAGGTCAACGTTTACACACAAAGTAAGGGTTGTGTAGGGTTACACGTTATGTGGATTATATACAGGTGTTAGAGGACACGCTGCGAGCATACGTCCTGGGTCATAAGGGTAGAGGATCAATTGCCCTTAGTGGAATTCGCCTACAACAACAGTTATCAGGTGAGTATACAGATGGCACCATATGAGGCATTGTATGGGAGGCCATATAGGTCCACCAGATTATGCTGGGCCAAGGGTGGGAGAGGCTCCATCAACGGTCACGGTTTGATTAGAGACACCTCAGGAAGGTGGGCTTAATCTGACAATGATCTTCTCATGGCTCCCGAGGAGGCCGGCGAGGGGAAAGAGTTATGCGGATAATGCGGCGTCGGCCGCAAGTTCGAGATTGGGGATCATGTCTTCTTGAAGGTGATGCCTAAGAGGGGAGTGGTCAGGTTCGGCAAGCGTGGGAAGCTATCGTCGAGGTTTATTGGACCTTCCCCCAGATCTCGAAAGGATGAGCCGCGTCAGCGTCGCCAGGTTGGCGTTAGCCCGGCTATGCGGTGTCCACGGTGTTTCACGTCTCCATGCTCGGGAGTATACTCCAGATCCAGCTCATGTGGTGGATTGGGGATAGATAGAGGTTGACACGGATGGGACCTTGAGGAGGACCGGTGTGTGCATTTTGGATAAGCGAGTGATCAAGTTTTGAGAGCCTTGAGCCCAGTGAAATTTGGTGAGGGTACTATGGAGGCACTATGGAGTGGAGGTCACGTGGGAGCGCGAGAGGACACGTGCGGGCCACCTATCCCCTTCTTGTTTAGGGATGAAGGTCGTGGTTTAGTCGTTTTAGATTCAAATGATATTTACATACATGGTAGAGTGCCGCGTTACATATGCGTATGAGAGTGGTGTATAATTGTCCTGAATTTTGGGATAAAATTCCTTTTAAGGAGGGGAGAATGTAAGACCCGAGAAATTCCAATTTCTGGAAAAATGGCAAAATCATAATTTCGGTTAAAAATCCGTAATTTATTATCTAGATCTCGGATGACAAAATGGATTGCACCGTTGGAATCGTCTCGCGAAATCTAGCTAGCACGTAAAATTTCTTGGTCGTGGCGGTCGAATTTACATTCAGAGGCATCGTTTCGGTCTTGAAATAAAGCGATTTTGATCTGAAAAAGTCACATATAACACATACTCATATTACTTATAAAGTGGTATGAGTAAATAATGAAAATGGATGGCGAGGATAGAGGCCAGGAGTGTCAAAGCGGGAAAATAAGAAGACATAAATGTCATTTTGGAATTGTTTTAAGTTAGAAAAAGACAAAATAGTCAATAGTTGGTCTTCCCAAATGTTAAAAGCCAAAACAAAACATGTGAGAAGAGAAAAAAATGCGATAAGATGAGAAATGGAGGTTTTAGAGAGATTGCGACTTCTCTCTAAGTTTTCGGCAAGTCAGGCTAGTTGGCGGAGTCTTTGGGACGAAGGAAAGTTGCTACGGAGGCGGGATTTGCAGCGTGGACAGTTTGAGGTTTTGACAAACTGGAGTGAGGTAGGGGTTTCTCCTACTTGGGTTTTACATTTATTTCCAAGTGTTTTGCAATGTTCGGTTGGCTTGAGGCCTTGAGCGGCCGTTTGATCGGATCAAAACTTGGGACCCTAATTGATTGAATTTATTGAAACTTGAAATGTGCGCGGTGGCGTGATGGGGCTGTTTGGGTGATGATGGCATAAATTATGCTATAAATCATGTATTGATTGAAATGAGGCTAGGAAATGGCGAGTGAAGTCGGGTTCACAAAGTGAGCAGACGAGTGTGATTTTTCGGGAATAGTAACTTAGGGTTTCTTATTCGAGAATAGTGTTCTAAAAATAATTTTTGTGAAATAATGTGTTTAGTTGAGTAATTCAAATCCAGTTGCTCGTGTTTGATCATTAGCTCATGTGAGCTAATTTTTGATGTGATGAAATGCGTAATTACATAACATGATTATGTGCGATTGAATTTATGTGAATATATGCATGTTTATATATTTACATGTGACATAAACTGTAATGGAATTGTCAGTGTCCATATACCGCTGAGAACACCTAGGATGATAGGAGTGAGTGCATGAGGTGAGTGCAGAAAATGGTTTCGGAAGGTTGTCTAAAACTAAATATGATCGGAGGGTGGTCATACTAAAGAAAAATATCAATCATCGGAGACGGCTTGATTGATATACATCGGAGGAGTAGTCCCACGAATAATATCAATCGTCGGAGGCAGTCCAATTGATATATACACATTGGAGGGTTGTCCACAAACAAATAAATATAATAATTCTCATATGAGGCTTAGGCGAGTGTGAGGGAGTTGGTGAGGACTCGGGTATGAGATGATTAGTTAGACATTCAAGTAGGATCATGCATTTGCTTGAATGTGTGTTTATTTTGAAGCATTGCGTTGCACTTAGGTGGAGAGTAGCCCACTTAGGGTGATTCCACTCCTGAGCACTAGCTCGCCTGTCGAGGATCTTGTTTTACGGTACGGGAGCGTGCGGGGACGGCTCGTCCCCAGGGCGTAGTTTAGAAGAAAGAGCCGGTTGTGGCCTTGGGTTATGATGTTCATGTATTAAATTCTCTAATTGTAATATATGTGTTGTATAAGAGTAAAAACATTTGAACTCTTAAAATATTGGATATAGTTTGATTCATAGTTGAATGTTTTATGAATTATTGTTTATGGACTGAGTGGTAGTTTTACTCATGTTGTGATCATATTGGATATATGTTGTGGTGATGATGCGGGGGGCCCAAGTGGCCATTATTTACTCGGTTTAGTTGTATAGAGACCACTGTGTGGTCATTGGGTACATTTGGGACGGGTTATGTACTAAGGGTAGAGCTCCCAGGTACAAAGGCTCTGTCAGATTTTACGAATGGTGTCGGGTAGCAGACATCCACTTATGTGTCACGTGGGTTGGCTGGTAGTCAACGGACCTGGGTTTGGGGTGTCACAGATAATTCATTCCTGATAAAAATTATTTCGTTAGAAAATATAGATAAAAGTTATAACTTTTGGTGATGAATATATTTTTGTTACAAAAAAAAAATCATATTTAGGGATAAATTTTTTTGTTGGCAAACCTTTTATTTTTGTTACAAAAATATTGGCAATAGAAAAATGTGCTAACTTTTCCCGCCATATATTATGGTGATGAAAATCTTAGATTTGTCAAATAATTTTCAAAAAGTTTGTATTACTAACGAAAATTCAAATTTTGACAAGAAAAGCTATTTTTAAGGACGAACTTTTAATTCATCACTAAATTTTCATTAGGAAAAGCATGTTTTGTTGTAGTGAGTATCCTCTTCAGAAATGAAATCTAATTTATTTCTAATTCTGATTTGATAGCTTAGAAGTCCGGATCTTCTATGATTTAATATTTATCCTCTTGCTAAATTGATCCCAAGCTCATCGGTACCTTGCTCCCTAAGTACCTTGACCTCTAAGATTGCAGACTCTTGTGCGTTCCATGTCGACTCTACTCCTAGTCCAGACTTCCTAAATTCGGCACGTTCCTATGCCATAAGATTGCCTTAGTTCGAACTACTTCCTGATCCTACTAGGGACTTCACACATATTTCATCAAATCTTCATCAAATTAGGATTATGAGGTAGACATCTTCTTGTAGAACCCGTGAGACAAAGATATGGAGAATCTCAAACCCAACATTAAACATGACTTATAAAATAATTTATAGTAAAAAACAACTTCAAATGTCACGTAAAAGCAGTTTAACTTATTTTTAGCCAATTTCCACTATCTTTTGTCTCAACTTGTTTTACTTACCCCCACAACCTCTTTTCTTACCCCCATGAAGTCAATTATCACTCAACCTTATTAATCTTACTTATTATGTATGAGGATAAATATACAAATTTATTGATTTAGAATAAATTTTAAGTTAATTTTATCAAATAATCTTAATTAACACTTAAACTAAAAATTAACTGATAAGCTTTAAATCAACTACTTAAGTATCATTTTAATTTAAAGTTCATTTAGGTGATTAAAGTAATAAGTTAAAGTTTTATCAAGCACTTCTTTATACATCTTAAAATTATTTAATTTTAATTGTAAAATAAATTCAAAGTACCTTGTATAAAATACTTTATTTTAAAATTATTTTAAAACTTTTTTTACTTTTTCTTGTGTTTTTTTTAATTGTTAGGCATGCGTTCAAAGTTACACATGAGTTCAAAAGAGAGAAGATTATCAGAATAAGTATAAATAATTTCCAATTGGTATAGGCCTTTTTCAGGTAGATCAAAAGACCATGATGCTCTCGGTTCAAAGTGGACAACAATATTATATCAATATGGAGAAAATTGAGTCCCTTAGGTTTCCTACAAGTGGTATCAAAGTCGAGGTTGAGGCTTAGTCATATGGGTGAAATCCTTGTTTGGCAAACAAAAGTGCATGTTGAGCCCCAAATCATGGTTGTGCTTTATCATATAGGAGAAATGACCTAGATAAAGAGTAAGCCCTCGAGGTAGATGATCCTTCTGGGTATAGAGAGTGGATGGATATTGTTTGATTGGAGGCTCTTTGGTACTTTATTTGGGGAGAGAGGTTTGTTAGGTAAAGTGTCCAAAGTCTCACGTGGGTTAGAAATAAGGAGGATAATGAAGTTAATAAGTATGGATAATATTCAATTGATATGAAGCCTTTTGGGTCGAGCCATAAAATATATAAACCATGAGGACATTAGGCCCGAAGCAAACATTATCATACCATTGAGGTTAATTAGTTGCACCGTAAATAAAAGTACTAAACAATGCCATTTTTTTTTTTAAATAATTGGATACAAAGATATGCACATAAGAATTTTTATTTTAAATTTTATTTGCTTTAAGTCGGCAAGAAAATACAATAATGAAAAAAAGCACGAAGCAACCAGGACAGAAGAAACAGAAAAGAAAACATATGGTCAGCCGGGCCCTTTTTTAAAAGGGTTGCCCCCGGGTAACTTGGTAAAGCTTTGGATTATAAGAGCATAGTAGAAGGGAAAGTGCATGATAGCAAAGTATGCTACAGGCAGACATGCTATTGCATATATGGCGAAGATATGCAGTATGTTTCAATTCTCCATAACCAGGAAGAAGTGGCCCTGCGAGAGCATACCAGCATGGCTGCTAAGGACATAAAAAGCGTTGTCAAAGCCACCAACAGCTTTTTGGGCAAGTCTCTCCCAAAATCCTCCTGGTCATATCTAGGTGTAAGTATCGACGAAAGCGCCAATGTGGTGATGGAACAAGAGAGAGCGACTAGAGATGAAATTGCTTGAACTTTAAAGCCTGGATGGCGCTCGAGGTTTGGTATCCCGCTGTCACCCTTCAAGCCGCCCGGCACGGTTGCTGTTGTGGCACGGTTGCTGTTGTAGCACGGTTGCTTGTTTTACTAACTCTTCGTGTGATTCCCTGAACACCTCCTTGGGTGTTTTGTTTTGGTCGTTTCGATTCAGAAAGAAATCTCGTGGTACAGAAGCCTTGACGTATTGCCATGTACGTGGGTGGTCAATTAATAATTCCCAAGTAAGTAATTTTACCATTAATTTATATTTATGCTAATTTATATTTAGCCTGCCTCGTTTAATTACACCCCTAATAGTGACCGGAAAAACTGTTTTCAGAAGCAATTAATTGCCAAACAAATCCTAAAGCACTAATTCATTTAAGCAAGTAAATATTAATAATATGTGTATATACATACCTTGAACCACGTGTCCTCCCATTGCATTTGGAGTGCTGCATATGGAAAAAGCCTATGATCATCACCTAATCTGGCGGCAAGATGCAAAACACTGCTGCCATTATCAACATCACGAAATGCACTTTCGTAGAAATGTTTCTTCCGGACCAATTCGTCGTACAGTTGGGTTCGCCTATTTTCAACTGCCAAATTGCACTATATTCTTGTTTGCTGAGTCCTTGCCAGAATGGCAGTGGGGAATACCTCTAGGATCTGCATAACCATTTCCTTTATCCCGTTCTTTGCTGCAAGAAGTATTGGTGTCTCCCTTCCTGCTGTCACATTTGTTTTTAACCCAACAGTAGTGAGTAAATATTTGACCATTCTAATATTGATTATTTCTTTTCTTTATGGTTGCATGTGATATATAATGGATATGTTTGATTATGGGAAAATGCTAAGAAATGAATAAAAATAATTTTCTATCCAAAATCATTAATGCTCCGTTGGAGGAAAAGCAGGTTGATAGGGAAGAAAAGCACAATAGAAAAGAAATTTTGAGAAAATAAAAAAATAAGTTTAAATTTAATAAATTAATTTTATATGTTTTATTTTAAATTCATTTTATTTGTTTCTAGTCCCTACTTGATTGAACTGATTGAGGGAAGTTAATAGCTTATTCACCCCAATGGAGTGCTTGGTACCGAACTCTTAATAGGCTACTAACGCTTATTAAATTTAAACACCTTATATGATAGGAAAAGCTATACATCAAAATCCTCTTTTTATCTTTCCCTATATTTATGTAAAGACAGTTTAGTGTCTTAAATAATTCAAGAAAAGAATATTATAATTATTTTAAATAGTTAATGACTCTCAATAATTTAAGTAAACTATCATTTGACTTCATGTTTACTTGATTTTTAAAAAAAATTATTCTTTATCATACTAATTTTTGTTTAAATTTGAATGTAAGGAATATTGAAGAATATGAGATATTTTAGGCTTTATTATAATAAATAAAATTTATTAATTTTTATTATTAACTAAAATCTTAATGCAAGTGTTTTTATTTTATCATAAATGAATTCTTTTACTATTTTATACTAATAGATGAAATAAAATAAATAGTATTTTAATAAATTTGATATTAATATAAATATCATGTCTAAATATTTATTAATGTAATAAATAATGTGAGTACTATTTAAGTCTACAATTAATCATGTCTTATAAACTAAATTAATCACTTGAAATTTCTTTAAAAAAAAATCAATAACTAGAAATAAAACTTAATTTAGAACCTAAGGTAATGTTTGGTCTATGAGGGGCGAGAGGAAAGAGGAACATGTGGGTCCCACATAAAGGTCCAACATAAGAGGTTTTTTTGGGTTTAAATATGATATCCTGTTCCATCACATATTTTAATAATTTAGGTGTTTTAATTTCATTTATGTGACTTGTTTGATAAAGTTAGTTTCCATTTTAATAAATTTGGCCTCCTTATTCCACACTAAACATGATTCCCCATAAATATATTACAAAATAAATTTTTTAGTTATTTTTACCTGATATTAGCATGAGGTAATAAAAAATAAATTTCAAAATTTATTCCAACTTCCATCAATGTATAAATAATATTTTTATTAATTTTTTAATTTATGTGATTATATTTATACTCCTTATAGTTTTTAAAAAAATTTAAGTTTCTAATATAATACATTTTGCAGCCTTAATTTCATATAAAGATCAAATTATTTGTATAATATCGGTGAGAGGATTAATTTGTTTATTCAAGGTTAAAACTGATGATGAAACCGTGGATTAAAAGCAATTAAAAAAAAACACTATGAATAAAAATGATTTTTTTACTTCTATTTTTCTTTTACTTTTCCATATAGTTAACCAAAGAAGAGAAAATTAATTCTCTATATTTTCGTTGAATTTTCAATGAATTTTTCTTGTCTTATGTTATAATTCAGTTTGATCCATTTTAGATGATCCTAATTATAGTTTAGGAATAGTCCTTGAGGCTCACTCAAATAGTAAATAGGTGAGATGGACATACCATAGACAGAGTACTATAATATGCGAAGTAATCGAATAGATGTAAAAAAAAGAACATAAAATTATTGCTTAGGAATAAGATACAAGAATGGGCTTCACATACCTTGATTTATCGCAAAGTAATCTTTTAGATATTTTTTCCTTTGTGAAAGCAATGACGTTATGTTTTCTTTCTCTTCCACCCAGATGATAAAGGAATCCGTGTCAACGCGCACGATATTTTGCCTCTTTGAAAGGGATGTCATGTTTTCTTTCTCTTCCAACCAGATTAATACATGTCAACATACTTTTTTAGATTTTCTTAATTATTGAATGCTTAGAATTAAGAGTTACAATTAAACAAGAGAACGAGAATTAAGAGAGGTTTACATACTTTGATCTGTCTCCCACAATTCAGGCAAACAATTAGGAAAATCATCTGTTCCATCAGGCATTTATGAAATTGGGCCTGGATTATCAGAAGTTTCATGATCTCTAATGACCATATGTACTTTTCCTTCCATCCTCGCAGCTTTTGCAGCTTCTCAATGAACTTTTTCAATCCAAACAACCGCACTATATATAGAATAGACCATATGTATTCTTTTTCAATTCAAAGAATCTCAAATATTATTAAAATTAGTAAATTTATAAATGTTTTGCTAATTTAATCTTTATATAGTTATTAAAATAAATAAAATGATTAGTTTTAATGTAATAAATAAAAATAATTAAATTCAATTTTATCTTTATCTTTCTTTATTCAATTTTTCTTTCTATTTCTTCTCTCAATTTTCCTTCCTAGTAATTTCTCTAAATATTTTTTAACAACCAAACATATCCTACATAAAATGTATTTTAATCGCCTAGCGTTTGTCATAATTTTTAAAATATTTCAATTCTGTTGCACGTTATCTCAAGTTTTCATAAAAAAATTTATAATGAATATTGAAGAACTATTCAGAACAAAGTAATATCCATGCCTTGTTTGGAGTAACTTTTGAGATCTGAACCCAATTCTTTAATAGAGTTTATGGCCAAAAAATAAAGTTAAAGAAATTAATGCTTAAGTTAAGAAGATATTAGATTTTGTATTAGCTCATGTTAAGAAGATATTTGATGAAATAGAAAATAAAAATAATCTATTCACATCAGCTCTACTTTTTTTTTTTCTTTTCTTTTTCTACTCCTTGCATTTTCCTTCCTATTCTTGAAAGAAAATATAGTCTAAATTTGGGTACAAAAATATAGTCTAAATTATGGCATCTAAATTATTGTTGTTAATCAAGGGAGTCTTACAGTAGTAAATAAATCTGTCGAATGGGCCGAGGTGAAGACTACTTCTGAATAAAGCTGGTTTACTGGCCAAGACATGGAGAGGAGTGTAGCCATTCTATTTCTCGTTGACACAATAGATAAGATGGCGATGCTTCCAAATAATATCATATGCCAAATCTGTAAAGCCAAACACTTCAGCATTATACAATACAAAACAAGGATATATATATATATATAATATGCAAACAAACATTAATTAATTAAGAAAGTAGTGTAGTAGTACTAACCAACATACTCTCCGGAGATGGCAACATGCAGAATGGTTTCACCGTCGGCCCTTCGATCATACTCATAGGGCATCTTAGGGCGGCACATCTCATCGAGGTAAAGGAAAGCATTTTTCTGACCATGGAGAGCAGCCAAGAAGAGAGACGTCTCCCCTGCAGTGTTACGATGGCCTAGCAGTTGTTCAAGCTCCCGTGAAGAGAGGTGTTTGGACATGCACATGCACTTACACATGACAGTATTCCCAATTGATGCAGCTAGATGGAGTGGGGTATTCCCTCGCTCGTTCGTTGCCATCAGAGGGCTGATTTCTGCTTCAGCTTCTGCATCAACCAATTCAACTAGTCTTTTAACTATACCCTCTTTCTTTTCTATTACAGCTATATGCAATGCTGTCTCGCCTGATCTAGTCAGCTTCGTCTTCCTAGCCCATGAATACTCCTTATACCTACGTACAACTTCTTCCCAGTTTCCTTTCATGACATTATTTAACAACTCATGTTTCACCTTCTCCCGTTCCACTATCTCCTCGGATGCCATTAATTAACTCCTCCTTCTCCTCCTACCTTCAACAACTGAACAACAATATATTAAACACATGAAAACATAATTTTGCTTTAACAATAAAAATAATACTAATAATCGAACATATCAATTAGCAAACAAAAATAAAAATAACGGGGGCTGTTATAAAATGAATAGTTTTTTTTTTTATTTTTTGACAATTTTACTATGAATTTGTATGCAAAGTTGCTGAAGCTTAAAGTCTCTCAAACTCTAAAAAGAAGTGTTACCTACCAGGGAATTAGTATTTTTCTTTTCTCAGCAAATTAAAGAAACTGATTAATACTTCGATAAGCAATTACCACAGCTCGATTTCCATCTATATATAAAGACCTATGCAACGACAAACTGAAAAGCGATACCTTGGTTCAGCAAATTATTGTAACTTGGAATAAAGTTCAAAAATAAAAATGCATAATCTTTATTTCATGAACTCGATCAAGCAAAGTATTATATTGTGAGAATGGAATAAAGAAAATTACATAAAAAAGATGCAGTGTTTATTCTCTTTTTTAACCGTTTAAAAGCGCTGAGGTGAGATTGATTTAGTAACCCATTGTTTAAAAGATGCAGTGTTTTTTAACCGTTTACATAACCCATTGTTCCAAAAAAAATAAAAATAAATATATATATATATATATATATATATAACATTTTGAAAATGCCAAATGAATCTGAACCACGCCAACAATAAGGGAACAGTAAAACCCACTAGAGATTGAAAAGAAGCAGGAAAAGAAAGAAAAACAAAAGGCCAGAAATTAAAAGAAAAGATACCAGAAAGCAGTGTAGTTAGAGAAGCCCATAGCAGAGACCATGACTCCAATTGCAGCAGCAGCGAACATACACTGCCCTATTCTCAACACGAGCCCACTGACCGTACCGGGACTTCCTAAAGAAAATTAACCGTTTCCCAATAATTTCTGTCAAATTCAAGTTGTTATATATAGTTAGTCTGTGGTAAGTTGATTATTGCTTTTAAAATCATTTTATTTTATTTTTGAGACTTTTAAGCTAAGGAAGCTTTTAACTTCAAATCATGTTGTTAATTATTAATTAGTATTAATTCCTTTTTTTAAATAATATTTTATAGGATAAATTGTTATATTAGGTTTCCTTATAGAATAAGGAAAACATTTAGGGATATCCTTATAAATATTTTGAGTCACAAGAGGAAAAAGATATGAGAGAGATGTGCAGACATGTAAGAATTTGAGAGATTAGAAGTTTTATAAGGTTTTTTCTCGGTATTATGGACATCTTAAGGTTTTGTGATTTTGTGATTTTTCCTAGTGGTTGTAATACTTTGATACTCCAATCTTGTTTTTTGTGTTTTCAAGAATAGTGAAAATATTTTCTCTCATCCGTGAATGTAACCATAATTGGTCAAACTACGTTAAAACCTCTCATGCATTTTTATGATGATTTATTATTTTTGTGTTATTTAATTCATTTTATTGTTCATCAAAGCTTCCGCAGTTATAACACATGTTAAACTTATTCATTTGATAACAGCCTTCATTCTTTTTTTCTTATTTTTCATTTTATGTAATTTTCTTTTAAGTTAATAGTTGAGAGTCTGGTGTGTGAAGGTAAAGTCATAAATATATAATTTATATATTATTAAAATATAAAATTATATATGTATATATATAATATAATATTATTTTTTGCTTTTATATCATCAAGATCCTAATATATAACTATAAATATATTCATATTTTAATTTTTATTAAAATATATCATATTTAAATTTAAATATATTCATAATAAAAGGAAGTTAATTATTTACATTTGTTTTTTTACTTAATACAGAACATAAATTTTTATTATTTAGTCGAATGCCTAAATAAGGCTTAATAGTCTTATGTATTAAAATGCTTGTTTTTTTAATATTGTATTTATATTATGTATTAATTATTTTATTTTTATAATATTAAAATTAACATCTTAAATATATTAAAAAATAATAATTCAAGTCAAAACTTATTAATTTGTGTAACGATAATATAACTTTATTATTATGATTAAATAAAAAATATTTGTATAATATATGTATAACATATTATTTCATATTTTTTGATAACTATAAATACTTTAATTACAATGTACTAAACTGTCTTACATATTAACATATTTATACTTAAAAAAATTTTGACATATTTACAAAAAATTAAAATGATAAATAATTTTTTATTATTATTCTTAAATTATTTATTATATTTATTTATTTTATATAACTAAAATATAATATATAAAATTAATAATAGATTGATGAACCTACAATTATATATTCCATGTTTTAAAAATATTTTGAAATATTTTGTGGGTAGATTTTAAAATATTTTGTGGAGATTCTAAAATATGGTTTTTTTTAAATAGAAAACTTTAAAAATTCATAAATAAGTTATGCGAAAAAAAAACAAAAACAAATAGTCTAAAGCCATCCCTAGTTTGAACAGCTTGTTCAAGCAAAATCGTCGAATCTACATGATTTATTGTCTATTATTGGTTTTGACGGTTTAGACGGTTTCACTTTGGTTTAATATATATCCTGTTCTAGGAATAGAACCGGATAAAAAAAATTGGCCAGTCAATGGACGACTTCAGACCCATTTTTTAAAACATTGTTTAATACAATTATAGTTATTAAAAACTTATAAAAAATTTAAATTACTTACTATTTTATGTTTAAAATAATTCATTAAATTTATTTATTTTCTTTTCTTTTTACTTTTCCAATGTTTTATTTTCCTCACTATTGTCCTCCAAACATAAAGTGTCCAATAATGTATTCTTTCTCCCAAACCCAAAGCATGGTATCAAATTCTCAATCTCTCTTAACGGTAACACTTCATCTATTATATCCTGTAGCTCGAGAATTCAGAATGAAATCAATGAGCTCGAGAAACAATTCAAGCCTATGTACGTCACGTCGGAAGGATCCCCATCTACAGAAGCGCCGCCGCCGTCGCTTATTGAAGCCAAAATCCAACAACTCACTGAGGTAGGCTCAAAACCCCCAAATGAATTAAGTGGTTAAGCTTGATTTTTTCCTATATGACATCTCAATCCAAACAAAACTGGAAATTAGGGCGTGTTTGGATTCTGTATTCTATTTCTCTTTTTTTACTTGTGCAAATGGGGTGAGAGTTACAGGGAGTCTTGTGATGTATTGTTGTTGATTTTGAGTTTGTTGTTCCCGACTTGTGAAGAGATGAAGTACAAGTCTTCATGTTGAACTTTTTTCCCTTTAAATGAGAATTGCTGAATTTTGATGGATCACCCCAATCATGCTCTCTAATATGTAATTTTTCAATAACTAGGGAAATGACTGTTTCTTAATCATGATTTTAATTCTCGGTGTTTTATTTTTCAATTTTTAAAACCTGAAATTGGTTTAATTTTTTATTAAATAAATGGGTGCAGAAGATGGAGGTCATCTGCAAAAGTTTAGGAAGAACAAGGCGATTTGCAGCAGGTACAGAGGCAGGATTTGCTATATATTTGATCAATAAGAAGCTGGATACTGGGGTTCCTCTTGCTTTGCATATTGAAGCAGTTGAAGAAGGGGAGGAACCAGTCAGTTGTGGCCCAAATGCAGTTCTTGTGGACTATGGAGATGGATGGAAGTTAGAGACAGTCACTGAAGTAGGGTACGGGTAGTTGGGTTTAATCAGTTTGGAAACATGTTTATTTTCAATATTTACTGATTAAGGGTAAGTTGCATCTGAATTACTTTTTATTTTCTTTTATTTAGGTGTTTTGAAGAAAGAGTTCAGCCAACAAAAGTGAAAACCCCAAAGGAGTAACATATTTTTAATATATATTTTGGTTTGATCTGATCTGATCTTATTCTAATTTTGCGGTTTGAGGAAATCACTGGATTACTTTGAATAACATGTTGGTATTTTGCCATTAGATCTTATTGCGAGCTTGGTGAGTTGAAAAATCATGACAACTAAAAATTGTTGTTCTGCTTGTGAAATTGAAAGACGCTAAATTATCAGTGAGTATTTTCAAAAACTTACATAAAAATACAAGGATCTTGACTACAGAAAATGTGGATGGGGGAGTAAGTAATATCCCTTAAGTTTGTGGTTAACTGACAATATTCCTTAGGCTAATTAGAAAGTGAAAATCAACTTATTAAGTTATGAGTTCTATCATGAATGTGGTGTGAAACCCATGCCTCTTAAAAGCACCCGACTAAGTAAAGTAAAAACCCAGTGTGTCTGTTTCACTTAAACACCCCCTGGACATTAAAGACAGATAAAAAAAAAATAAATAAATCCTTGATTGCAGTCTCAAACCATGGGTTTCCAAGGATTTATCAAGGAGGTGGCAATGATATTGGTTCACCTGGATACTCGGAGCCCTATTTGGTTTCTTGGCCTTCCTTTTTTTGGCTCATTGCAGGGTGCAACCCTACCCTTGAGTGTAATTCAGACTGAGTTGGTTTCAATAGGGTCTATAGGGTCTAGAGTTGTTACATTTGTGTAGACATTTTGTATTTTTGTATTGTGTAAACAGTTGAGTTGGAAAATGAATGATATGAATAAATTATTTTGTTGCCTTCAATCACATCCATGAGTATTTATAAAAAAAATGGTTATGTGAATTGATGAGACCTCGAAGAGGCAAGGAGATGAAAAAAAAAGTAAAAAAAGAAAAGATGAGAATGGCCTACTAGGCGAATGAAAAAAGAGAGAGATCCTAGAATGAAGACATAAAATTTTACCTAAGAAGATTCAATTGAGAATGTACTAAGATAGCAATCATTTCTTGGGTAAAGCCCTAAAATAACAATGCATTTATGATTGTACATCATTCTTATTTGCATCTCATCATAGTTATGATAAGTATTGTCATTCTAATTTATTTATTTTAAATGAATGAATAAATAAATGGGCGAAGTATCCATGGGCAGCCCCAAGACAAGCTGAAGTGCAAAGTATGGGCAATCTGTTATCGATTGGAATAAAAAGTTAAAAACAATCTCGATTGAGAATAATTGTGTATAGTAGAGGAGCGTTAAAAAACCTAATTAATCGAACCGATTGAGAAAGCAAACCAAAAAAAAAAAAAAAACTAAGTCTATTGACTCGATTTTGGTTTTTGTTTTATACAAATCTCGGTTTTGGTTTTGGTTTTGGTTTCCAAAATACAAAAACCGTGATTTTTAGTTAACAACCGAAAAATAAAAATTACTAATATTATAAAATACAATGTTTATAATATATAAAATTAATATAATTTTAGTATAATATTAATACAATATATAATATTATTTTCATATTATATATTATAATAAAATACAATGTATGTAATATATAATATTAGTATACATAATATATAATGTATACAATACATCGATTTTTTGGTTAACTGAAAAAATGGCTAATTCGAAGACTTGGTTAATTATGTTAATGGTTTGATTTTTAGTTTATATAAATAACAAATTAAAAACCAATGATCGTTTTTTCAGTGGCACAGTTAAGTTATCCGAACCATCAACTAGCCATTTTTGTTTTTGAGCCAAATAATTGACTGTTGCAACTGTGCTTTCTACAAGCACGCCATGCTTCCTAGAATAGGCTCTGAAGAGGACCTTACCTATTTCATTTATCTAGGTTTACGCGACCAACTTGAGGGAACTTTTTTTTATTTTTTTTTATCCTCCTAAATTCATTCTAATGGATTCCCACATCTTTCTTTTCTTGTTTAGGGAAACAACTTCATTCATCATTCTTTATTCTCTATTCCAGCGATGGATTGGATTGGATTCTCTATTTTGAATGATTTCTTTCCTTTTTTTATTTTATTTGTAGGATTGATCTTGATTCTAATGGAATCCCATGTTTGAATTGGTAGCTTCTTTATTTTTATAATTCAGGAAACATGTTACATGTCAAATAAACCAATCACTAGCTTTTGAAAACATGTTGGTATTGCTACCGTCAGCCTCTTTAAGTAGTCCTTATTCTATTATTAGATACTGACTGCAAACACACCAACAAGGATCAATATGCCAATTGGAAAAACTGCTATTATGGCAGCTAATGAATCATCTATGATACGCTTGAAGCGTGGTCGACCCTTGGGTTCAAAAGATTTAATTCCTTGGAAGAGGAAAATAAAAGGGTAACAAAACCCCAGTCTTGAAGAAAATAGCACTCTAAGAAATTTCTTTATAATTTCTAAAATCATAACCCCCGAAGAGGAAAGTGTCATTGAAGTGACACATGCCCTTGAAGAGGCAATAGTCCCTGAAGAGATACAAAATCATGAAGATGCACAAGTACTTGCAAATGATGAAATTTCCATAAATTATGCATCCACAGGGGAATTGTGGGACCATACAAAAGTGGTTATTAATGAGGTATTTTTCTTTGTAGTAGCCACATAAATTTTAAAAGAAGATGATGATCATGAACCACGCAGTGTCGATGAATGTCGCAGTAAACATGATTGGTCAAAGTGGAAAGAAGCAATCCAAGTAGAATTGGACTCTCTAGCAAAACGCAAAGTATTTGGGTCTATAGTCCCAACACCCAATGATGTGAAACCTGTATGTTACAAATGGGTGTTTGTAAGGAAACGTAATGATAAAAATGAAATTGCTAGATACAAAGCACGTCTTGTGGCACAAAGTTTTTCACAAAGACTTGGGATTAATTATGACGAAACGTATTCACTTGTGATGGATATTGTCGTTTGTTTAGTCTATCGGTCTTAGAAGGACTAGACATGCGTCTCATGGACGTAATTATTGCATATTTGTATTGTATGCTAGAAAATGATATTTATACGAAAGTCCCTGAAGGATTTCAGTTGCCTCAAGTAAACACATCACAACCACGACATATGTACTCAATTAAGTTGAGACGATCATTATATGGCTTAAAACAATCTGGAAGAATGTGGTATAATCGTTTGAGTGAGTATTTGATCAAGGATGGGTATATTAACAATCTTATATGCCCTTGTGTTTTTATAAAGAAATCATAATTAGGATTTTCTATCCTTGCAGTTTATGTTGATGATATAAATTTATTTGGGACTCTTGAAGAGCTCACAAAGAAGCTTCATATTTGAAGGATGAGTTTGAGATGAAAGACTTGGGAAAAACTAAATGTTGTCTCGGTGCACTTAAAGTCGAGGCATAAGTCTAATGGAATTCTCATACATCGATCCCGACATATTTCGAAAGGTATTGGAAACAATTTAACATGGACAAAGCATATCTGATAGGTTCTCCGATGATTGTTAAATCCGCCCGATCTTAGAAAGATCATTTTCGTCCAAAAGAAGAAAATGAAGCACTACTTGGTCCTGAAGTACCATATCTTATTGCAATTGGTGCTTTGTTATACTTAGCATAGTGTATAAGGCCAGATATTGCATTTTCAGTTCATTTGTTGGCAAGATTCAGCTCTGCACCAACTCGAAGACACTGGAATGGCGTGAAACATATCTTACGTTACCTTCACGGGACTACAGATTACGGTTTATTTTATTCAAAGGAATCAACTCTAAAAGGATATGCAGATTATGGATACCTTTCTGATTCTCACAAGGCCCGCTCACAAACAAGGTATGTATTCACATGTGGCAATATTGCAATTTCTTGGCGATCAACTAAGCAGACTTTGACTGCCACTTCCTCTAATCACTCTGAGATAATTGCACTCCATGAAGCAAGTCGTGAATGTGTATGGTTAAGGTCGAGTGATAATGTTGCAAATTTATTTACCAAATCTTTGCCATCATCAACATTCAAGAAATTGACATATGATATCGGGATGAGTCGAGTTTGTGATCAGTCAAGTTGATACTCATCAGGGGGAGTATTATCTTCAAGTCTGCTGCTTATCTGGACATATGCACGTTGTACTCTTTTTCCTTCGTCCAAGTTTTTCTCATTGGGTTTTACTGGCAAGGTTTTAACGAGGCAGTTTCTTTAGTGCGTCCAACATCACTCTAAGATTTACAAAATGTTGTACTCATTTTCCTTTGCTACATTTTTTCCCTCAGGGTATTTTTTTAGCAAGGTTTTAATGAGTCACATTATCTTAGTATGGTGGGCATCCAAGGGGGAGTATTGTAATAATGGTAATAATGGTGGATGATCACTCATATTCTACTTAAGTATAACCCCTTTTATCATTAAGGCTTATGACCCTTCCTATACCATTTTGTCTCTTCATATTCAAGATTGTGAACCTATAAAAGGGAGGACTTAGACCTTTTGAAGAAATAGATAAAAGACAAGAATTCCTTATCTAAACTCTTCTACTTTTTCATTACTTTCACAACATAAAATAGTTTTTTAGTTATAAATAAAATAAATAATAAACCCAATTTTGTCCATCAATTTTTAGATTAATCAAATAAATATTTAGTTTTAAGATAATTAAAAAAAATCTATTGGATTCTTAATAAACCCATTTGTTATATCAAGTCTCCTTGATTTAGAGCATGTTTACCTAATTGAAAAATGATAAATTCAAATTAAAATAATTAAATTTAGATGCATGGCTTTCTAATTTTGTAGTAGTGATTAGCTCATTCGGCATTTGGAAATGGTTCTTTGTGCATTGATTCTCATTACAAGTCCCTTAAGGAAAAAGGAGCTCTCATAAATTCTAATCTACTTGACATCTCTAAACCATGCATGCCATATTTGTATCTTAAAAAGAAAAAAAAAAAAGAAAAAAGGAATTGACTACAAAGCAAGAAAGAAAATATAATTTGACTTGGGTAATTTAGATTTCATTTGCTTAAATACAGAAGAAATAATTAAAAGCACACACCAATTAAGCAACAAAAAGGAATAGGCAAAAAAAAATTGAACTGCCAAGCCCATAACTATGACTTGTTAGTAAACAATAATTTTTCAAAAAGGGTGTTGTCTTATATGGAAAAAAGACAAAAGTCTTTATTGGATTTATATACTAAAACCCAATTATGGGCTTCCCCTGTGCATGAATAAGCCCAAGACACATTCATTTTTTGCTCCAAATCAATTTTGTTTTTGTTTGCCTAAATAAAAGCCTTGATTTTTTAGTATTTTAAACAAAAACAGTTCAAGTCATAAAATCGCAGTAAATTCAAAACGGTTTGATTTTGAATTCAAATTCTAACAATTAATTTTGCATTTAATTTATAACGTTTTTTAATTAAATCTTATTCTTAATGGCCAATGACCATAAGTTTGCCTATAAATTCAAATGGGTTCTAAGGTCGAAAAACACTTTTTCATCTCCACCTGAAACTTTGAATAACTATTCATCTTTGTTGTTCTTACTCCTAGAAATATCTTTTGCTCTGCGTATCTGAGAATAAAATTCCTAAAACGATGTTTTATACATGCCTCGATTACATTTTTTTTCTACAAATTGCCCTCCATTTTACAAGTACACCATTAGTTTACAGGTTCCTATACCTTCTCCCATTCTTTGCTTTGTTATTTTCGTGGTTCCATCATACGCCTTGGGTTTTACAACATTCTTAGGAATTTTACCATGAAAACAAATGCTACAGTCCCTGCCCCTGCTGTTGAAACTACAACAATTCCTCCCGCCGGCTCCTTAAAGCTCTGACACTCTAGTCGCAGTCCCGGCCCTTTGCTCTTGCACCACAATTCTTGTGCTTCACCGCCTACGCTAAGCTAGCCGCTTCCCGAACATCTCGAATTATGGTCTTCTCTAGCTAGAATTTCAAATGCTAGTAGAAACGCTTATATTCCACTTTTGATATGCATGGAGTGGCATGGTTGCTGTCCACTGAAAACATGCTTCCCAACATTGAAGGGTAGACACACGCGAACAAGGTTTGTCGACATACCACATCCTAACTACATTGTTTAACGAATTATTTGATGTCTACTTTGCCTACAAGGAGGCAAAGGGTATATGGGAATCAATGCTCAGAAAATACACTATTGAGGATGTGGGCAAACAAAAATTTGTTGTACGAAACTACTACGAATGGGAGTAGATTGCCGCAACGAGGGCATAAAACTACTACGATAAGAGATGGTAGATACTTGTTACCACGAGTTGCTAGAGAAATAGGGCTGAAAAAATGAAACTATAATTTGTAGTAGGAGTGTTGATAGAAAACTACGAATCGTGGTGACTACAAACAACAATTAAAACCTGGCTTGAAGCGGTTGTCCTAGCGGATCTAATCACTCATCATCATAGAAGATACAAATCGCGAAGAGCAGGCAACTAAAGCCAAAACATATGACCACCAAGGCAGAGCTTGGTCGGCGGAGCCGAGTCACGAACATAAAGCTGAGAAGCTCTAATAACAAACCCCGAAATTTCTAACCCCCATACTTTAAAAAAGAAAGGCACTTGTAAAAATTGGAAAAATGGAAATCCTCCTAAAGCCAACTTGGTCGAAGGAGATGACATAATAGCTGCTATTGTATCACAAGATAATATGGTGACCAATTCCAAGAATTGAGTGGTAGACTCACAGTACGACAAGGCATATTTATTGCAAACAAATATGCTTTTTACCTTTATACTCACAGTAGGGGATGACAAAAAGGTTGCCTACCTTAGTGACTCTCACACTGTTCAAGTTTTAGGAAAAGGCACAGTCATGCTAAAGCTCACTTCAGGAAAGACTCTGACTTTGAATGATATGCTTCATGTTCCCAATATTAGAGTAAATTTAGTTTTAGTTGCTCCATTGGGAAAGGTGGGTGTTAAAGTGTCATTTGAATATGACAGGATTGTAATGACAAAAAATAATATCTTTGTGGGAAAAGGGTTTTGTAATCAGGGGCTCTTTGTGCTCAATATCTCGGAAGTTATAAATGGAAATTCTTATTCTTCTACTTACTTGGTTGATTCCTATGATGTATGGCATGATATATTAGGATATGTTAGTAGTGGATACATTAAGAAAATGAAAACTCTAGGCCTTATCAACAATATTGATTATTCAGGCTTAAGTAAATGTCAAATATTTGTCACTTCTAAGCTAAATAGAAAGACACGTGGCTCAGTGACTAGAGAAACAAAACTGTTAGAACTTATTCATTCCAATCTAGGAGATTTGAAACAAACTATGACTAGAGGAAGTAGAAAAGAAGAAATTTTATGAGCCTTCATTGATGATTATTCTAGAGTCTTAGAGTTTAGTTATTCTTTTAAATTAAAAGATGAAGCATTTGATATGTTTTTAAGTTATAAAGTTGAAGTAGAAAATCAACTTTATAGGAAAATAAAAAAGATTAGATATGATAGAGAGAGAAAATACATCCCTTTAAATGATTATTGTGAAAATGAAGGAATAATTTATGAAGTGACTCCTCATTATTTACCTGAGTCAAATGGAGTTGCTGAAAGAAAGAATAGGACTCTTAAGGAGATGATGAATTCTCTACTTGTTAGTGATTCAGCACTTAATAATTTGTGGGGTGAAGCCATATTGTCGCATGTCATCTACAAAATAAGTTTCATACAGCGGTAAGACACCCTATGAGTTATGGAAAGGTCATGCACCTAACCTTAAATATTTGAAAGTGTGGGGGTGTCTTGTCAAGATTATGTTACCTGATCCTAAAAAGAGGAAAATATGATCAAAGACTTCTGATTGCATGTTTATTGGGTATGCTAGTAATAGTGCGGCCTATAGATTTCTTGTTTTGAAAAGTGATGTTCGAGAACACAACACTATTATTGAGAAAAAAAATGCCGAATTTTTTTAACATATTTTTCCACTTTCTAAAAAAATTTCTCATACACCCACAATTGTGGATGATATAGAAAACTCATATGATGATCATATGCTTAGTACTATGGATGATATGGATAGCTCTCATGATGAGTTGAGAATGAGTAAGAGACAAAGAAAAGAGGTCTCCTTTGGAGATGAGTTTTATACTCGATTGAAAATGAACCATCATCTTATTTTGAGGCGATTTCTTCCTCTGACACATTACTTTGAAAAAAAGCCAAATGAGTGGAAACTGACTACATTTTTAAAGAATCAAATGTGGGAGTTGGTTGAGTTACCTTCGGGAAAAACTATTGGTTATAAGTGGATTTTCAAAAGAAAATATTTTCCAAATGGTTCTATTAAAAAATATAAAGCTAGGTTAGTAGCCAAATGTTTTTCACAAAAACAAAATGTTGATTATTTTGATACATTTGCTCTTGTTACTAGGATTTCTTCCATTCGTATTTTGATTGCTTTGACTTCTATTCATAAACTTTTTATCCATCAAATGAATGTTAAAACAGATTTTTAAATGGAGATTTAGAGGAAGAAATTTACATGTTACAACCTGAAGGTTGTATTACACTTGGACAAGAAAATAAAGTTTGCAAATTGAACAAGACTCTGTATGGTTTAAAACAAGCACCTAAATAGTGGCATGAGAAATTTGATAATGCTTTGTTGACAATGGCTTTATCTATCAAGTGGATAAATGTGTATATACAAAGCGTGATAAAAAGTGTAATCATTACATTGTATGTAGATGATATAGCTGATTTTTGCACTAGTCTGTAGTGTGGCACATAGTACCAAGAGATTTAGTCACGCTTTGACATGAAAGATATGGGTGGCTAAGGTGATTTTAAAAGTGTAAGATTCAGAAACCTGACAAATTCAATTTTTTCGAAAAATTTGTAAATGGTAATTTGGTCGTAAAATCGAAATTTTAAATCTCGATGATGAAACGGACTTACCTTAAATTTTTCTCGCAAAATCTAGTTACCTCAAATTTTGTCGATTCGAGACACAAAAATTCACGTTGGAGGCATCGGTGTCTAAGCTACACATGGCATGATCATGTGGATGCCACAAAACACCCTAAGGGAGTGACACATGGCATGAGCCATGTGGAGCACTTGTATCAATGACTCACATGGAGCCAAGTGTCAAGGGTAGGAAATATGGGAAAGATAAATAAAGTAAATTAAGGAGAAATCTGAGAGTGACAAGTGGCAAGGGGGGAAAGTGGGGGGAAGTTTCCCCCACTTATGGATCAGTTCGGTTGATGTGGATGAGAAGGAGAAAAGCCAAAAGAGAAAGAAAAGGGAAATGGAAGAGGATGAAACGAGTAGAGAGAGAAATAAAAAGGGGCTTTCACTTTCTTTCTAAGATCTATGGAAATCGGGCCATCGGTTTTTATTGGAGCAAGAGTTAAAGTTCATCTATGTGACGAGAGCTCAAGATGGGTAAGAAAATCTCGGGGTTCTCGCTCGAACTCCTAGGAGGTAGGAATTTTTCCTACTTTGATTATTTCTACCCTAAAGTCATTTAATGGCATAGGTTTTGTCTGGGGCCGGATCGCCCTCAAGGGATTTAGTCCCAAGATTTTTGATCGAATATTGAAATTTTTTGACTGGTTCGGCCAGTCTTGACCGTGTTAAGGTTTGGTTTTGATCTCGGGACTGATGTCTTCGGGTTTTGTTAGGTGTTTTTAGTGTCATAGTGATTCGTTGACGATTGGAACCAAAAATGGTTCATGCAGCTTTAAGGACCGAGATGTGCCTGGGCCAGGGTCCCAGATTGAGACCATTTTGTGTGTTGTTTCTGATTGAATAGCATGTTGTTGTGTGAGAAAGTTCATGTTAATATAGGCTTATCTGATGGATGCAAATTATATGAAAACAAATGTACTATCTATGTTTTGAATTTGTCAAGATGTCGTTCTCATTATGCATGTAACATGACATAACATGAAATAGAATTTCTACATATGCATGGGAACATCACGTCAAGTCGGGTGTGTGGGTGCATGGTAATGGTTATTCACCATTCTTGTGAAATGTAGTAAGTTTGGAACAGACAATGTCCAATATTTAGATTCATAATCAGGTAACAGAAAATAAGAATAATAATAAATCTCTGTGTTTGGGTGAAGCAAGATGGGGTAGATCCCCTTGGTGAAAAGACCCAAATTTTATTCTTCTGTTATACATATGTATCCTTCAACGATGAAAGTTCACGAGTACCTAAAGCTGCATGGCTCGCGCGAGACCCTCGAGTACCGCTACCCATAAACACACAAGATTTGATGGAATCAAATGAATATCGAGGGTCATCTAATGGGTTAAGTCATCAAGTGAAACACCACCATCAAGTTTCACACATAGTGTCGCAGGTGAGGGAGTCGGTCAGAACTCGGGTTATGGGCATGAGGAGTCTCATTCATGCATAACATGTGAAACATTCCACATTGGATTGCCTTTTGTATGGAATGGCTTGATGTTCATATATTGCATGTGCATTTGTTTTATAGTCCTCAGGAGAATTTTTCTACTAGGCATTGCTCACCCCGTCATGGGGAAATATTTTTCAGGTACTGGAGATACACAAGGAGCCGAGACAAGTTTAAGAGATAAATGTGAAAAGGCTCATTCACTCTATTCACGTGTTTCTTGTAAATTCGATTTCGAGTATCCAGCTTTGTTGAGGTAAATAATAGGTTTTGTAAATAAAACCTAGTTTTGACTTATTCTATTTAGCGTCAATATTTCCTAGACTTTATACTATCTATACAAATGGTATAAGAGGCAGCAAGTATGATGAAATAAAATGAAGAAAGCTGGAAGTGCATATAAGAAAGGAGAATGGGCTATTGCCCATTTTCAATTTTCTGGCACGACAGAGAATTCTTTGTCGCGACAGAGATTGCTGTTTTCATGTCACGATAGTGGGTCCTCTATTGCGATAGGATTGGCTATTAGCGGGGTGATGAGTGTCTAAAACACTCATGTCATACTCACGTCTTTACTATGTTTTAGTTATATTTTATATATTAATAAGTGCATTATTGCCCGATATTTGATTTTTAGGGTCTTAGCAATACAGTGAATATTGTGGTTTTCTGTAGCTTTTTGAAATGTGTAGCCAAAGAAAAGTGAAGATTTAGCAGCACACGCCGCGACGTCTAGCACGGACGCTGCAACGTCGCGAACGTCAGTCACCGTGGCTAAAGTCAAAGAGCAGCTTAACGTCGCGACATTTCCGTGATTCCTGCATCATAATTATAAAAAGCACGGGAGACCCAATTTTCCCGGGATTCCTGCATCATAATTATAAAAGCACTTTATAATCTGAATTTTCCGGGACACTAATGAATTTATATGTAATTGACGAAGTAGGAGCGATCGAGATCAGAAACCTTGTCTTTGTATTTCTCTTCTTAAAAACTATCAATGATTTATAGAACTATGCTTGTAATAACTTTCATTATGTTATAGATTTATTTCTAGGGTTTTGTTGAACCCTGCTAGAGTTGTATGTATTAGATTTTTTTTATATCTTGTTTAGTTTATTTATGAGTTATATCGAATTGCTTTATGTCTGTGGTTTATTTTCATGGTAATGTCTGGCCAACATTGACATGATCTTGCTTGGTATTTGAGATCGAGAGATAAGGACTCCTAGGGATTTAAGTAGAGCGAAACTTGGTTAATTGGCGAATATAGATATCTCGGTTCCAAGTGTGGCGATTAGGGTTTGAGAATTTAAGTATTTGGGAGTCCGTGGTCGGGGCAGTAGATGCGCTAACCCCACTGCAAATAAAGGGATAGAGGCTCCTCGAGATATCTCAGAAATTTTATCAAATTCGTCAACGAATTCATTAATAGACTGAATAATCTCTAGGTAATAATCCATCAAATGTGGTAGGGGGAGGCAAAACCCTAGTTTTCACAAAAAGTAATTTCACAAGTTATTTAGATTTAGTTCTAATTATCTACATTGATTAGAAATTTATTAAGAGTTTAAGTCCAGATAATATAGTAGGGCCAATTCCAGTAGTCAAGGCACTTCTCCATGTGGATCGATATCCGTACTTAGGTACACTATACTACTTGATACGACGCGTGCACTTGCGCATATAGGTGCTTTACCCAGTTATACAAGTCACACATCACGCTTTTGAGCTATCAAGTTTTTGGCGCCGTTTCAGGGGAGAAGTTTCGTGTTGATATTGGATGTGAATGCACCAGATACTACTTTGGAATTTTATTTTATTTTATTTATTTTCTTTCATTTTGTCTATATATGTTTGTAATTTGGTCTTGTGATTTAGCGTAGATTGCATATTATTAGGAGTGGCATAAGATGGGTAAAGTTTAAACTACTTCCGGGCTTGATCCCCGAACCGTAAAGAACCTTACACCAATTAAGAACAAAGATAAGCACATCAAAGAAATCTACCAACCATACGTAACAATGAAGGCAAGGATCGCCAAGAACAAAACTAGCCGCATGGGGTCAGCAATGGGAATAATGGTAAGAATTATGCGCCCATGCCGCTTATACATCCAGATGATCCGCTTATGTTGTTGTGAAGAGTTCGCCTTTATCACTCACAATGCTCGGGCCCAAGTATCCAAAGACCACCTATTCAGGTAAACAACTTGCGTTGAAGGCTAGAATCTTGCGGGTGATACTTCAACACTGCTCACGGATCACTGCGGAGAATTCAAACATGCATCTAACAAACTTCATCGGCGCATGTGACACGATCAAGTACAACGGGGTGACAAGAACCGTCAAATCGAGATTGTTTCACTCTCACCGTGATAGAGCTAAACACTGGTTGACGAGTCAGCCACCGGATTCCATTAGTTCGCGAACTACTTGGTGAAAAAGTTCCTGGCCAAAGTTCTTCCCGCCGCAAGATTGCATACCGGTGCAAAGAGATCAATACTTTTAGACAATCGAGTGAGAACTTAGTCAAGCATGGGAGAGATTTCATGAATTGTTAAGGAGGTGTCCATACCACAGGCTGACCAGATGGATGGAAGTCCACACTTTTTATAAAGGTCTGAGGGATGCGACCAGAACAGTTATATGCCTCAAGAGGGGCACCAACGAAGAAAACTACTGACCGCCATATGAAATCTTGGCGATACAACTACTAACAAAGAATCGCGGCCCGTAGATAGATTATACCGAAAGTACCGTGGAGGCGACATACCGCTGTCCCAGCAATTTGTTTACCATGTCGCACTGCGCGCGCCGCCGACGAGGCGAAGAACGCAAAGACGCACACAACGGCCGCACACGTCAATAAGGTAACCGCGACGTCGCTCTCGATCAGCCCATCGGAGTTATGCGACTTTAAGTGGAGGACAAAGACAAGAGGCCGTAATGTCATTCGGGACAGCAAATAGTAGAGCATACCCAGTATGTGTCAAGGTTTAATCAGCCACCATAGCAGGGTTAGTATGGGAGCAACAATTATCAGAACCAAAATCAGGGCCAAGGGTGGCGTATCAACCAGGCGCTCATAATTATAATGGGAGGAACACCAACAACATGCCACCACCTCGCGAGCGAACCCCACTGTGAGAAAAAAAAGTGACTGGAACAGTTCTTACTCAACTGCTTACTTCTCATACCGCCTTTATGAATGAGACAAAGGTGAATATGTAACTGAAGCACCCAATCAACAATCAAAGACAAGCTGAGAAAACTAAAGGTGCAAATGGGTCAAATGGCTAATATATTGACTGAGAGGCAGCAAGGTTCCTTGCCAAGCAATTCAAAGAAAAACCCTAGGGGTGAAGGTAAGGAACATGTTAAGGCTATCACGTTAAGAAGTGGTAGAGAGCTAGCTACACGGGGGCAACCACCAATAGAAAGAGAAGAAACTCGAGGTGAGGACCGCTCAACCCGAAGATTAGAGGCAAGGGAGCAAATTTCAAGAGGAGAAGCCAATAAAGACACCATATGGGAGGAAAGAGATTGAGAAACAGGCAATTAACCGAACCCTATGCACCGCTAATTATCCCCAAATAAGTTGAGAAGAATAACCGATAAGCAAGCATTAAATTCATGGAAGTGTTTAAGAAACTGCATATCAACATTCCATTCACATAATCATTAGAACAGATGCATAACTACGTCAAATTCATGAAAGATATACTATCCAGGAAAAGAAGGTTATCAGAATTTGAGACCGTGAATCTTACTGAGGAGTGCAATGCTATACTGCAGGAAATTTCGCCATAAAGTCGAAGGATCCAGCAACCATAATCCTCGTAAGATAGGGAACTCGATCTTCGAGAGAGCCCTATGTGACTTGGGAGCCAGCATTAACCTCATGCCTTTATCCATTTTCGCACTACCGGGTTTAGGTGAAGCTGTCCTACTACTACACCCCGCAATACCGGCAAGATAGATCATTGAAACATCCTCGGGGAGTGATAGAAGATGTGCTAGTAAAAGTAGACAAGTTTATCTTCCAGCTGACTTCATAGTGTTAGATATGGAGGAAGATAAAGAGATACCCATCATACTAGGCAGGCCATTTCCAACAACTCCATGTGGTTATGATTGATGTGCCATGGAGAGTCGAAACTAAGTATTATGATGACGAGGTCAGATTTATGTGACACACAAGTGAGGTATCCAAATGAGAGCGATGCATGCTTTATGATAGGCAATAGAGGCTATAAAGGCCTAGCCATAGTGGTTTAACCCACTTTTGGAGGCTAGCCTTGTGCGTAATGCCAAGGAGGAACTAAGCGAAGAGGCCAAGAGTATGTGAAGTGGATGGACCTTCGCCTGAATAGAAGAAAAGTATTATGAGCCGTCGAGAGAACACTCGCACTTTAGCGTTCCTTTTCGTTGAGCGACCACCACACTGAGCAAAAAGTCACTCCTTAGTCACTTCTGAGGCATGCTTACTCTGGGAATCCTCAACCTCACCAAGCCATCATATCAAAGATCTCTCGACAGCAATGGAAGAAGAGAAGCTTTTGAGAGTGCTTCGAGATCACAAGAATGCTATCGGGTGGTCTCTAGCTGATTTGAAGGGGATCCGCCCCTCCATGTGTATGCATCGGATCCTATTAGAGGATGGGCACAAAGCGTCCGTAGAAGCTCAGAGGAGACTAAACCCAACAATGAAGGAAGTGGTAAGAAAAGAGGTATTGAAGTGGTTAGATGGAAGAGTGATCTACCCCATCTCAAATAGTGCGTGTGTAAAACCCGGGAAAATTAGTAATTTTCAGGAAAAATGGCAAAATAACAATAATAATAATAATTGTCAGAATGGTTCAGGGAATCCTAGAAAAATCTCTAGATCTTGGATGACGAAACGGACTGCGCTGTTAAATTTGTATCACGAAAGCTAGCGACCCAAAAAAGTTTCGTCGAATTTTGAGACAGTCGAAATATTTTTAAGATTTTCTGAGTGATTGATTCGTGTGCGGTAGGTGTGCCGGAATCAACAAAATTTATAACCTAAATTCCTCCTACTACCATAACCTAGCTACTACAGTATTGTGGCTCTATGGTCGAATTACTGTGGATGGGTTTTCTTCACACAAATGACACGCTATCAAAATGGTGGATTTCAATTTGATTTGGGTTTGATAAAACAAATGGTGAAATGTTTGGAACTAAAAATAAAACAAGTTAAATGTAAAATAGAACTCCTTAAAGTGTTAGGTCATCAAGTTGGATTCCTAGCACCCGAGGGTTTTGTTCTTTCCTCGGCTTAGAGTGATGACCATAGTCATTTCCCTAACCGACCTTCATTTAGCTATAAAATTGGGACCTCTTAATAAATATCTCAAAAATGGCATCCACTAGCCATTAGTGCTCTCAGTCATTAAAACACAAGTCACCTTGACTCACCTTACAATGGATCATAAATTATAACTAACAAACATCAATGGATCTAACATTAAGCATCCAATGAGCCTAAAAGCTTACCAAGTAATAACCATTCAAGGTGACTCGAAAGGGATCAAAAACTAAAGTTAAAAAAAGAGAACAGTAAAGGCAGTGGATACCTGCATGAAAAACATGGAACCTCCAAGGCTCTTCAACCGTGACCCAAAGAGCCTTCTCCTTAAAGGAGGAAGGGTTTCTAGCCACTCATCCTCCCGCCTGTCATCCCTGAGGGAAAAAGTCATGTTTTAAAGTGAGAGAAAAACCCAGAGAAAATAAGAGAAACTGGAGAGAAAATGAGAAAGATTAGGAAAAATTCTTGCTCAGGATTTTATTACTGCCAAAAAGTCTCCCCCTGTACAAAATTTGTTTGGAGCTTATATAGTGCTCAATTACAAGCAAAAATACAAAAATATCCTCAATACCCACTTATACATGAAGGGTAAAATGGTAAAATGCAAAAGTGGGTCAATCGGAAGTCTAAAGGCAAAATCACAAATGCAGAAGTAATTTTATTTTCACAACCTCGCGGTACCCCACATCTTATAAATTTTTTTCAGAGGCTTCATTTTCTTTGCCTCTTCTGCTCTTCTTTCTTATGATTTCTGATTTGCAATGCTGAGTTCAACTCGAATTCTTCGTGCTTGGATCGACTCAACAAAATTGGCATAAATAGCTCGCAAAAACTACAAAATTAGCCACAAAATGCGATCAGTAGAATAGTCGGGACCTTAACATGCAAATCGGGTTAATTCGGTTGATTAGTACACAAAAAGTGCTCAAAACCTACAATAAATAGGGCTCAAAATAGCACTTTTTGGGCACTAATTAGTGATAAGTTGATTAGTGCTCAAAAGTGCCACGAACCCCGCTTATTGCGGTGCCTTGAGCACTTTTGTGTACTAATCGCCAATTAATCCGACGGTAATATTAAGGTCCCCGCTATTCTAATGGACGTGAGACATTTTGTGGCTAATTTTGTAGTTTTTGCAAGCTATTTATGCCAAAATTGTTGAGTCGATCCAAGCACGAAGAATTCGAGTCGAACTCAGCATTGCAGATCAGAAGCCAGAAGGAAAGAGGTGCAGAAAACAGAAGAAAAAGGCCACAACAAAAATTTTGCAAGGTTGCGAAATTTCTTCCTCAAGGCAAGACCGCTCACAACCGCCACTGCTCACATTTTTTGCCACCGTCTTTAACGCCTTTTGCTTTTTGTCCTTTGGTTTTCTTCCCTTTTCGCCTTTGTAATAGTGTTTTCTATGTTATTTTTGTAATTTTGTAAAGGGGGTTTGGCTATAAAAGCCCCGAGACTAGACACTGTTAAGAATCTCCTTCATTAATAAAAATCTCTTTTTCGCGGGAAGCTTTCAGCTCTCCCGCCTCTTTTTCTTCTGCTTCACTTTCTCTCATTTTCTTTCCATTTTCTGGGCAGCCAAACACCCTCCGAGGATGACAACTCGGAGGATGAACGGCTAAAACCCTTTCCTCCTTGAAGTGGAAGGCTGCTAGGTACAGGATCTAAGGCCACCGGGAGGGTCTCCATGTTCTTCTCACGAGGTACTACCATATAGTTTGCGGTTCCCTTTCTAACTTTAGGTTTTTATCCCTTCGAATCTCCTTGAATGGCTATTATTTGGTAAGCTTTTAGGGTTCAATGGATGCTTATTGCTAGATCCACTGAGATTCATTAGTTACCCTCTATGACCCATTGGAAGGTGAGTCAAGGAGACTTATTTTTCATTGTCAGACCACTGCTAGTGAATACCATTTTTTAAAAGGGATAACTATTTCCTGGTTAGGTTTTATAGCTAAATGAAGATCCGGTTCGTGAGAGATGATTATTGGTCATCCTCCCAATGCGAGAATGACCTGAAACCCTCGCTGCCTCTAGGGATCCTGCTCCAAGATCCCGATACTTCAAGGGGTCTCTACTTTACATTTTATTTTATTTAAATTTCAAGCCCAAACAACATCCTCATCGTTTTTATCACCA
Organism: Tetrastigma voinierianum; assembly: GCA_016808115.1. Lineage (NCBI taxonomy): Eukaryota > Viridiplantae > Streptophyta > Magnoliopsida > Vitales > Vitaceae > Tetrastigma > Tetrastigma voinierianum. Next base: position 331,324 of record JAEQBH010002513.1, read on the forward strand.
CCTTAAAATTCAAACCAATTCACCATTTTAGCCTTTCTCACCGTAAATCATTTCATGAAGAAAACCCATCCCCGAAGTTCGACCTCAGAACCGCTATATATCGCAGCAGCTTTGCATTTCACAAAGAGGGACCTCTAGGATATAAATTTTGTTGATTTCTAACACCAATTTTGCCTCGAATCTAATGGCCATTGCCTGTGGACGGTGCCTGGCAAATGGATGACTGATGAACACTTGTGATCCTCATCACAAGTCTTGGTGAATTTTTTTTCAGATATGTTTTACTCGCAATTCTTAATTTTAGTTCACGCTTATTTTTTTAGATAACCCAACTCCTTGTAGGATTGTCTCTGTCGTCAGTTCGCCTCGTTACTATAGGAATTCCAAAGGGATTGTGGAAACTAGTATAATGTTAAAGCTCAACCTCCCACGTGCAATCTCGAACCGAGCTTGAATTGTGATCAAATGGAACACCTAGAGGGAGAGCAGTACAGTCAATACCCTGTGGAGAGAAACCCTAGAGCATACATGTCAATGAGGGATTATAGAAACCAATGGATGAGTGCACACCTCTGCAGTGTTCCCCCAACTAATGCACCTCCTACTTCTCCATATTATGCCTCAACTCCTTAGCCACCACAATCACCACAGTTGACATCTTTAGTTGAGCAGGCAATACTGAACTTGAGCAAACTAGTGGATAATTTCATAGAGGAGCAGAGGGTAGTAAATGTATAGGCCAATCAGGAAATTGACACAAGGAAGAGCTCTAACAAGGAATCGATGGGTTCCAGAGCGAAATTGATCATAAATTTGACATCCTCGCAACAATCCATCTCAAAGTTTCACCAATCAGCTGGAGTTCATCAAGAGGGAGGAGAATCGAGGAAAAGTGCCGGATCGACAATTATTTTGAGCGCCGAACAAAAGTTCAATCACAACAAGAGGAATTGAAAGAGAACCGCCAGGCTCGAGAACCGCAGGATGCCCCATAATCACGTGTTGTCTATAGGCCATGGAGGAGAGAAGAAGAAATCCTTCCATTGTTGACTGAGGAAGGCAGTGGAAGAACACCAAGAGCACAATTTACCCCTGCCCCCTATTGACTCAGTGTATATCTTGCCCACACCTGCAGCACACTCGAACCCTGAAACACCTACCACAAAGGCCACCTAATTTGCACTGCTTGCCCTACAAAACTTCAAGAAATTAGTGTCCACTGTACAAACTTTTGCCACTACATCAAAAACGTTGGCAGCCACTCACACTACATGGCATAGTGGATGGTTCTCGTGCCGGTTCGCACATGGAGCGACTGACCTCGCATTGGCGCAAGCTCCACCCCGCTCCAATGTACCGTAAAGCGGTTAAGAACCGGTTTGGGAGAACATTTCCCAACTTTTTGTTTTTATTTTTCTTATTTTATCTTATTTTATTTTATTTTATATTATTTTGATTTCTTTTAATTTTTCTTCTTAGATTTTCTAATTTAGTTAATATTTGTTTTTAAGTTAATTTTCATTTTTCTCGCATTTTTTATTTATTTTTCTTTGTGTTTATTTTTGCAGGTTTTGCTTACTTTTTTGGAGCAGCTAAAGTAAAATATAGAATTTTCGCAGCTGCAATCGCTCTCGCGAAATTTCATGAACATGCAATCGTTACAAAGTTACTTGTTGTGCACCGTTTCGCTTATTTTGTTTTATGATATATATATATATATATATATATATATATATATATATATATATATATATATATATATATATATATATATATATATATATATACATATCAAATAATATAAAAAAATTGGTCTTCAAAAAAAAAAATTGATCTTTAAAAAAAAATTTGTTTTTTTCGAAACCTGCGAATTTTCGCATCCTCCCTCTAGTTTCGTAGCCAATTTTGTTTTGACCATAACTTTTTCATTGGAACTCTGTTTTGGGCTTTTTGGTACCGTTGGAAAGCTTAGAGAGTGTAGAATCCAAATATAGTCAGAAAGAACACTTTTGAAATTATTATGAAAGTGTAATTTTAAAAATTCTCCAACTGGTCACTTTTTTCCTCTCTTTTCTTCTCCTAACTTATTTATTTGAAAAACCCAAACGAAGTGAATAAGGTGTTGGTGGGTTTTCAAGTCTCCTATCCAACAACGACACATTTCATCAAGGAGGTAGTGCCTTCTTTCTAACTTTCTTTCAATCCAAGCCCCATCATGACAATGAGACATTCGTCAGTAAGAGTTAGAGAAAGAAGTGGCATTTATTTTATGTTTTGTTACTATTTTGAGCAAGCTCCATTTTGTATGTTCAAGTGGTTTGTCGATTTTCTTTTGTGAAGTTGTTATACTATACACTATTTTTTCAATTCAAATTACACCTTTTTTTTTTTTCGGTGGTTTTGCCTAACCTGTGCCCTAGCTAACTGGGCCACACCATGCACTAGGTTTCAACAATAGGCTGAAGAACTACCTAACCTCCTAAACTTTGCAAAACCTACCCTAGTTTCGTTGACTACCTTTAAATAGGTTAAGGACCCCCATGAAAAGGAGGTCAATGTGTCTTCCAAAACAAAAAGAAAAAGAAAAGAAAAAGAAAAAGAAGAAAAATTGCAACGCTTGCCTTGAAACTCGAGCACAGTTCGAGGGGTATATGGCGAAAGCCTTGAAAGCCTGGTGCCCTAAGCCAATTAGTTGGGAGCCACCAACTTAGTACTCGCTACACGGGTGGATGGGTGGAGTTTATCAAGCCAGCCGGTTTCAAATCATTCAGAGTCCCGGGATGAAACCCCGAAGAGTCAGTGGTTGAGCATCCCATGACTTCGTGCCCTAAGCCCCACCGCTGGGAGTCATCGGTAGATCCCTCGCTACATGGACTTTGCAGGTCGATTCCTCAACATTGCACCCCTACAACACAAAAAGAGTTGTGGAATAAGAATGGGTCATGATCTATTTAGGTTGGTTAGTGTCCATGTGGCTACAGTGAGTTTGTCAGAGAGTGCGCTTCTTTAGCGCTTAATGTTGAGAATTGATCAAACAAATACTTAGGTTTTGGTGGAAGTCTTTTACGATTCGCCAAGAAGGAGGCTCTTTGATACTCAATTCTCGTATGGTATCATTCTCTCGAGATAGTTATTGGGCAAGGGTTTATCAACATTCTCATCGAGGGTTAGGCATTACTCATTCACAACCTTTTTGAAATACCATTTTTGTGAACATCATTTTGTTATCATTTCGTATGCTATCTCTTTCTTTCTTTCTTTCATTCCTAAGGGACTAGCAATGTGTAGGTTGGGGGGTGTGATTAGTGCTCAAAAAGTGCTATTTTGAACCCTGTTTATTGCAAGTTTTGAGCACTTTTTGTGTATTAATCAGCGTAATTAACCCGATTTGCACATTAAAGTCCCTGCTATTCTATTGATCGCATTTTATGGCTAATTTTGTAGTTTTTGCAAGCTATTTATGCCAAAATTGTTGAGTCGATCCAAGCACGAAGAATTCGAGCCAAACTCAAAGATTGCAAATCAAGCCGAAGGAAAGAGGAGCAAACAAGAAAAGGTCATTAAAATGTGTTGTTACAAATTTCGGCATCTGGTACCAAGACTTGGCGAATTCTTTTCTTCCTACGCACAATCGTTCAATGCCTCGCCACCTGCTCACACATTTCACCCACTGCTCCTTCCTACTACCCTTTTGCTTTTGTCTCTTTGGTTTTCTTCCTCTTTTTGCCCCATTGTAATAGTGTTTCATATGTTATTTTGTACTTGTAAAGGGCTCGCTATAAAAGCCCCGAGACTAGACACTGTTAAGAATCTCCTTCATTAATAAAATCTCTTTGCGGGAAGCCACTCTCGCCTTTTTCTTCTCCTCCTTCACTTTCTTTCATTTTCTTTCCATTTTCTCAAGCAGCTCAAACACCTCCGAGGATGACAACTCTGGAGGATAAACAACTAAAACCTTTTCCTCCTGAAATGAAGGTCAGTCAAGGCCAGATCTAAGGCTGGCTGGAGGGTTCCATGTTATTCACGCAGTGTACCACCGCAGCTCAAGGCGTTCTCTTCTAACTTTAGGTTTTTATCCTCAATCTCCTTGATTGGCTACATTTCCCCGGTGCTTTTTAGGGTTAAGTGGATGCTTATTGCTAGATCCACCGAGATTCATTAGTTACCATCTTAATGTCATTGGAAGGTGAGTCAAGGAGACTTGGGTTTTTTCACTATTTCCAGACCACTTAGTAAATGCTCAAAGGAAATACCATTTTTTAAAAAGGATAACTATTTCGGTTAGGTTTTAATAGCTAAATGAAGATCCAAATGGGAACATGACTATAGCTCATCCCTCCCCAACGCGAGAAATATCCTTAGAAACCCTCGCTGTCTCTAGATCCAAGCCCAAAGATCCCGATACTTCAAGGGGTTCTACTTTACATTTTATTTTATTTAAATTTCAGTTTTCCAAACAACACCCCTCACTATTTTTATCACCACCTTAAAATTCAAACCAAATTCACCATTTTGGCCTTCACTGTAAATCATTTCGCATGAAGAAAAACCAATCCTCGAGTCGACCTCTAGAACCGGCTATATCATAAAGAGTTTGCTACCGTGAGTAGGACCTCAAGATAAATTTTGTTGATTTTGGAACACCTACTGTGGCACGAATCATAAGTCGCCAGTGACTCCAAGGACGAGATTTTTACGAAAATCTTGGAAGTCAAGAAATTGATTGAACTAAGTTCAGTTAAAATAAATTGAACTGAAAAGAAATAAGTTGTTTCGGAGTAGTCCACGCGTCGAGAGATACGCGTGGGTACCAAAATCTTGGAGTTTTGTCAAACTCCACAAGGTAGGGAATTTTCCTCATTGGGTTATTTCTAGCCTAAAGGTCATTTAATGGCTTGAGGTTTTTCTTAGAGGCTGTAAATTTCAGTCCCAAATTTTTGGGACTAAGTGTAGGAATTTTTAGGAATTTTCGGGACTGTTTTTAGACAGTTCGGGCTGAATTTTTTGGACTGTTTTTGGACAATTCGAACAAGATTTTGGGACTGAATATTGGAAATTGGGGACTGTTCGGTAGTCCCGATCGGGTTCAGTTTGGTTTAATCCCGTGATGTCTTCGTGTTTGTTAGGGTTTTTGGTATCCTTTAATTTAATTGATGAATGGAACCAAAAGGAAGGTTCATGGCCATGAAAGGGATCGAAATTTCTTGTTTATGTGGATCAGAGATTTGGAGCCATTTTGTGTGTTATTGTTGGAAAATAAATAACATGATGTTGTGTGTAAAAAATCTTGTTTATATGCCCTTTACTTGACAGTAATAACATGAGTACGATAAATAAGTATATCTCTTAAATCTCTGATATTGAAATTTATAAATTGTACATATAGCATGACATTGCATGAAGCCAAACATGAGTTGCACATTTTCTCATGCACATTCACATCTCGATGAGTGGTGTGGGTGCATGATCTGTCATTATATTTGTAGTGATATGTGTTGGCTTCGAAATGGGGATGACGTCAATCAAGACTCACGGTTGTATAAAACACAAATATAATAATTTTTAGTGTTTGGAGTGACGAATGGAATGGATCCCCCATAGGGTGAACCCCCAATATTATTCTTGAGAAACGTAAAGACATATGGATCAGCGATGAAAGTTAGCCTGAGAAGTGTTAGAAGCGTTGCAGCTTCTTGTTGAACTCAGAAATTGTGAATAAACACCGAGATTTGATAATTAAAATTGGAGTTATCGATAGTTGAAATCATTAGGTGAAACACTAATGACTAGTTTTCACACTTAGTGTTGCATGTGTGAAGAGTGGTCTGGACTAAAGTTATGAGCATGAAGTCTCATCATATGACCATATTTCATATAGAGTTGCATTATTTATATGGAATGTGATTGAGCCGTTTTCATAGTTGCCCATTGCATGTGCATTTAGGTGGGGAGTAGCTTGTGTGAAGATTTTCTCTTGGGCATTGCCACGCCCAATCATCCAGGCACTGAGGGTTGTCTGGAGGAGAGCCGGCGCTCAATGGTCTTGAAATTATCGAAAGGAGTGATGTGTGGCACAGATGTGCCTTTGTACCAGTATTTTACCTCAGGAAATAGTATGCTTTAAATTCTTTACTTGGGGACTATTGTCTAAATGGTGGGTATGTTGATAGAGCCCAGTGATCGGACTCTTCTGACTATGTTCAAGCATTTATTTTCATATTTGAGATTTAGTATGTAAGATGAATAGGTATGATGACGGATGTATATCGGGATAATAGGTGGATGGACTGTGCTGGTGTCTACTTATTAAGAGACTGGATGGGTTATGATTATCTTGTATATGGGTTGTATGTTGGTGAAGCTCCTGAGCCGAGGAGACTGTTGCTTCAGTTTTTGTGAAAATATGGATGTTAATGGACATTGTTGTGGTATTGGGTCGCAAATGTGAAATTCGCATGGATTGTGGTTGTCAGTGGATATGAAATTAGGCGATCAAATCGCGGGTAAGCTTTAATCGGTTATCTAAAAAGGAAGGACCATGATGATGCGGTTGAGAATAGCATAACATTACCTTCGAATAGTTATAGGTGGAGGATTTCATGAGCTGGGAAATTAGTAGCTCAGCTAGAAAGATTCATTCCCAGCTTGGTTCTGTTGGATCGGATCTTGGTAGTTTGTGGAGCATGATGTCTTAGTTTCTTGGGCAGTAATCGGGATCTATCAGGATCGATATATCACCGGAGGACTAAGAGTAACATTCACATGCCGTAGTGCAGCTGCTTTTAATGAATGCCACTGGTATGTCTTATAGAGACACGTTCAGTCTTTGTGATGCCGTATTCTGGTTTATGGTCGAGAACAATTAAGTCTGTTGAGGATGATTTCTACGTCTTTAGGAAATCCTTTGATGATGCCTAGAGAACACAGGAATAGTTTGATAAGATGTGAAACTGACCTAGTGATTGGAAAAGTGTCAGCTATAGTGAAGGGAAGGCATTGTCTTTGAAGTCTGGGATATCGAAAAGATGGTTATTATTATTATTATTATTATTATATTATAATAATAATAAAATGGAAAAAAATCAAAGGGAATTAGGAGTTCAGGAGGAGAGAGAGATTTATTTTATTTTCTTTTTCTCTTGGCTTCTTCTCAAATTTATGAAAATCGGACCGCAGTTTTCATCGGGAAATTTGAAGGCGAGACAGTCTGCAGCGGCCCGAGGAGGCTACAGCGTGGACACCCAAAATCTTGGGTTTCGTCGAGCTCCACAGTGAAATTTTCTACTTGTGTTATTTCTTTAAAAATTTATTTAATGGTTGGAATTAGCTTAGAGGCCATGAAGAAGTAGTAAATTCGATCCTCGAATTTTGGACAAGTGTAGGAATTTTGGAATTTTGGGACTGTTCCAGACAGTCTGGGCTTAATTTCGGGATTGTTTTGGACATTTTGAGCACAGATTTTTAAGTGTTTTAGCAGTCATTGTGAAGTACGGGGACTATTTCAGTGATCCGGATTTGTGTTGAGGTTTGGTTTGCTCATGGGTGATGTCTACCGGGTTTGTGGTGTGTTTGGTATCTGTAATGTCGGTGATGAGCAGTGAAGGACTGAAAATTTTGTTTATATGGGTTAAATTTGGGGCATTTTGTGTCATTATTACTAGAAAATGAATAACGTGAATAATAACATGAATAATGTGAATAGTGACACAGTATTTTGTGTGTGAAAATGTGTATGGTTGAGTGATTCAAAATGGTGTTGTGTTTGTTAATTAGCCCATGAGCTAATTTTGGGTGTAATTGATTGTGAATTTTCATAACATGTTTTGCTGTGATTTAATTATGTTAATATATATGCATGTGAATATATTAGCATGAATGTGTTGGAATTGGCGTGTGCATTCCATATACCTTGAGATGGCTAGAAGAGTGGGTGTGAGTGCATAGTTGAGATCGACAACATGTGTTAGGTCTGTTTGATGTACTAGTGCGTGGTAATTACGGTTGGCTGGATCGACCTTTGCGTGGGGTGTTAGATTAGTGGGCTTGATTAATAAAACTGGCGTCGAATATATAATTGCTCGGTTAAAGAAAAATGGAAATGGCTCATTGCATTTCATATGCCTTTAGGGCACCTAGATAATAGGAGTAGGTACATAGGTGGTTCTTGAGAGAATTTGTTCGGAGGGTTGACAGCCAATGTATTTATCAGGTGTATCCCTTTCTGACATCGGAGGAGTTGTCCGCTATAATATCAATCGTGATGCACTTGATTGATATACATCGGAGGGTTGTCCGCAAGCTAGATTATCGGGTATCCACTATTTATATCGGAGGGTTGTCCATGGTTAGAAACAAATACCTTTGTTTGAAATAGTTTTCATTCATGGAAAAATGCATGTTTGAAATTGGTGAGAACTCGAGAGGCGTATGGGTGTCTGAGACCCGCGATCATCATATAGTTACGTATGGATTAATAGAGAGCACAACGGCATCATCAGAAAGGATTATGTTGCCTGAGAAGACACCGGTCTGTTTATCACATAGACTTCGGGTTATTGTGATAAGTCGGGATTGACTTAGGTTGTTGCCGATTCTGACACTTTACGATAGGTAATGGGTAGGTGAGGGCTGGTGCCAGGTCATTATTATCACAGTGTGAGTTGTCCTGATTGGCGTGTCCATGTGAGATAGTCGATATAGGTGACTCGGGATGTTACTCGATGACATATTGAGTAGTGGTGGTGAGCTCGGTACATGGGCGTGGTAGTCGAGTCCCATTCATGGCGTCATGAACATTCGGTGAACATGTGTATGTGCACTGGATGTGTGTGTTTGATTAATGTGACAATTGCATGTGCATAGGTGGGAGTAGCCCTTGTAGGAGATTATCACTCTTGGACTTCTTTCGTGATCATTGGACCTTTAGTCTGGTCGGTCTGATGGTGGCTCTTACTTTTACATTCAAGGTACTTACATATGAAGAAAATGGGATTTTGGCTTCTAATATATATTTTGTAAATATATATGGGTTCCACCATTATTGTATAGAGTGATATATTTAAACTCTTATGGACTAGTTTTTATAGTCATGTGCTTATATGTTTGAAGTCTTGGCCAGCGGGGGCTGATGTTGTATTTTACTACGCATATAGACCACATGCTTGGTCATTGTTGATTATTGAGACAGGTTGTACCTTGGGTAGAGCTCCTCGTCTGAGGGACTGCGTGATTTCGTGGTGGTGTCGGGTAACTTGAGCATCCCACAGTATTAGATGGAGTTGACGGGTTGTCAGCAGGTCCCGGTTTTGGGCGTCCTGAAAATCATAGTCTTGAGTGAAAGGAATAAGGGCTTTACAAGTCTCACGCGAGTTAAAGATTAACCAAGATTTCTCGAAATAGCTAAATATGTGATACTTTGTTCGAGGTGCCTTTAATTTGATGATTAATTATTACAGGCGTTCTTGTATCTTCCTTTTGAACTAATGTGATCTTGGCGACTACCTTAATGGGGCATAACTATGGAAAAAGGAAGAACATTTTAGATTTATCTATTAATATCTGACGGGCGGTTGAATGATCATGACTCATGTGCAACAAGCGAAAAAGAACCTATGGCGATTGTGTTTGTGTTTAATATGAAGTTAAATAGTATAGTAGTAACAGGGTAATAGTACACTGCTTGTTCGACATGAAATTACTGATGACTAAGAAGGATGTGAAGCTAGGAATGATAAGGTGGGTGTTACTAAGAGTTCGACACAGAAATTAAGATGAAGGAATTTTGAAAATCCTACCATCTTTCACGATTTGGAAGGGCGCAGTAAAGAAATTTAGATTCCTTTGATAAAATGCTCTCTTGGCAATTGGAAGAGAGAGCTAGTACCGTGGTTTGCGGATTTTGCGAATTACTTGGTAGCAAGAGTGCTCCCCTCATAATTTAGTTATCGTAGTTAAGATATTTTCGCACAAATTTGAAGCACTACTACCGGGAGGAACCCATCCCCGTATAAGCATTGTGTTGATCAAAAAGTATAAGAAGATGTGTCCTATAAGAGGAAACATAAAGACTTAAATCATTGTCACGTCTAGCATGGGGCACTTAGGGAAATAGGGACAGCTACAAAGTACTTCCAATTTGGGATTCTATTGCCCACCTTATTCAAGGATGTACACCATTTCAGGTCTCACTGGGGAAGCATATCAAAATGAGATGAGCCGCCTTTGCAAACCTATTTTAGAGGTAGAGCTGTTTGATATCTGGGGGATGGATTTTATGGGTCCTTTTCCTTCATCTTTACCAACCTATACATTCTCTTGGCCGTAGATTACGTTTCTAAATGGGTAGAGGCCATACCTACCCCAACTAATGATGCCAAAGTGGTAGCAAGCTTTCTCTGCAGTCATATATTCACCTAGTTCGGAACTCCAAGGGCATTGATAACAGATGGGGGAACACATTTTTGTAACAAACTCGTTGACAACGTGTTGAGGAAATATGGTGTCCGGCATCGGACCGCACTTGCATACCACCCACAAACTAATGGCCAAGCAAAAGTCTTGAACAGAGAAATCAAATCAATTTTAGAAAAAACGGTCAATAGCTCGAAAAAAGATTGGGGGAAAAAGATAGATGACGCGCTCTGGGCATATAGAACAGCATTCAAGACACCATTGGGAATGTAAACTATTCAAAGAAGGTTCGGGAAAGCGTGGTTCACGGTCTGAATTGGAGCATAGAGCATACTGGGCAACTAGGCAATTGAATATGGATAGTAAGACGGTCGGCGAGAAACGCATGTTGCAGCTCAGTGAATTAGAGGAGTTCCACAAAGAGGCGTACGAGAATGCGAAGATATATAAAGAAAAGACGAAAGCCTGGCACGATAAGCATATTGCAAGGAAAGAGTTTGAGCCGGGTCAACGGGTCCTCTTATTTAAATCCCGACTCAAACTTTTCCCAAGGAAATTAAAGTCAAGGTGGTTGGGACCATTTACCGTGACTCAGGTTTTTCCGCATGGAGGAGCGAAAATTATGCACCCAAAGAAAGGAACCTTTAAAGTTAACACACAACGATTGAAGCCGTACTTTAGGGGTGAGTTTCATGCAAGCAAGCAGGCCATACATCTGACCACACCAAAAATAGTGCCATAGGGAGTTCATGCAGCTATGTAATCTCGAGAACATTGAAATTCAGGGGAGTCGAGCTAGCGACATTAAACAAAGAGCTACTTAGGAGGCAACCCAAGCCTTTTGATGTTTTTCTTTATGTAGTGTAGTTCTGAGTGTTTTAGGTTTTTGGCATGTTTTCTGTTTCTTTCTCTTAAAAAGCGCACCCCCCCTTTTTTTTTTCGGAGCACATAAAGCCTAATTGAAAATGTTTGTTTGTTTGTTTTCAGGACCCAAGATAGTAGTGACAGTAGAGAGCTTGTTCAGAACTCATTCCAGGAGTACGAGGGGGTTGGAACTTCATCTCAGTGAGAGTTTTCTCGGGTTTTAGAAAGCCTTGTAAAATAATTGAAATTGACTCCTCTCAGAACGTCGCGACTGCCATGAACTGAGATGATTCATTAGTTATTGGCAAGCGAAGAGGAGAGTATGATTCATTAGTTATTTTTATACTAGAGATTACAATCGAATGATAAATGTTTTCAAAAAGATATAATGAATCTTACTTTATTTAATTTTTTATCATGGGAGTTTCATGATATAGAGAGTATATATATATATATATATATATATATATATATATATAGTTCTTTAGTTTTTTTTAATTTTTTAAACATTATGATTAAGTACTTATTTATACAAACACTTCAATTTTATAAGTGTTTATAATGGTCTTTTCAACACTTCAGCTATTATAAATGCTTGAATAGTAATGCTTCCAAACACCTTAAATGATGCATAAACGTTTTAAAATACAAATCCAAACACAAATAGTTTATTGAATAAAAATACTTTATGACATAAGCTCTCATATAATAAACTCTTATAAAATAAGTACTTAATTAAGTTGTTTATCCAAACAGAGCTTTAATGCGTGGAGAGTTATTTAGGTATTAAAAAGAATGACTGTTTAGTCACTATTTAAAGCATGTTTTTGGGATTCAAATCCCCAAAATGCATTAGTACCGACTCCTTTACCTTTGCATGCGTACTTTATTAAATTATTTCCTCAATGTATGTTTTACAACATTATTCTCAAATAGATGTGCGAGTTACTGCTAAAGTAATAAATATTCCCCAATGAATCAAACATAGTCTCCAATTTAGAAACTTTAAACAGAAAATCAATAATCCCTTGAATAAATTAAAATGTAATAGAACTAGTAACAATAGGATACACAAATGATTACAATATCAATTAAATGATATACCACTCCATCCACCAAACCGAACAAATACAGGCCAAATTATTTAAAGTATAAACCCAAATTTAACAATTCAAAACCATTAAAATTATATAAACTTGAAGTCATTATGTTCTATGGGGTTGTTCTAGAGAACATTACTTTCTGTTTCACTTCTAAAATGGTCATTCTCCTACTTCAATAGTCCCTTTTTGACTATTTAATTGGTTCTTGTGAATATCATTTACTATTAGTTGAAACCATTCCCTATCAAATTCATCTAAAATTTTTCTTCTTTATTAACCTCTTTTTACATTTTCCAAATTAGTGTTTAGAAAGAGGGATAGAACTTTACATACCTTCAACCCTTTGCTCATGTATCTCGGGAAGGTCCTGCATTAGCCCTGAATGACATACACTAAATTTGTTGCCATAGTTATTTAGAGAATAATTAAGAAGTATGAGGTGCATGATATGAATATACTAAATTTCATATGTTCTTTTCTTTTTCTTGTAACTTTATAGAATAAATCTTATTAAGATGAAATACACATGAACCATCACACCCCAAAACCCACTCTAAGGACATGACGATCATTTCATATCTCAAGTCTAAAGGCTCAAAGCGTAAATGATCCAAAAAAATTTCTTCTTGTGATTGAAAATTACGAATTATTAAAGTTTTGTTTAGAGAGACACAAAATTCGGCATAACTTCAAATTTCAATTTTAAAGCTAAAACATTAACTAAAATGTTATTGTCTAAATAACTTTACATTAGATAATTCTAATGGGGATTTGAGCAATTTAAAACCATTAGAAGTATATAAGCTTGAGGTCATTATATAGGCTTAGATAAAAATAATAATCCCGACCTGCTAAGGGCTTGTTCGGGCTAATTTCAGGGCTAGTTTAAGAGCCACTTGGGGCTACTTGTGTGGGATTTTTTGTGGGCATTATATATGCCACAATTGGCCTTTAGGATTAAAGGTGTTATTACTTGATTGGTGATAACATGCTTCTGATAATTGTTGTTTACGAATGCTGATATGGGTATGCTTACATATTGACATTGAAATGAATGTTTGTTTTGAAAATTATATGCATGTAATATAATTTTCCATGATACATGACAAAGTGTATGGTTTATATTGTCCATATGGCATTCATTACATATGTGACATGATTTTGACATGCAATGGTGCATCACATTGCATATGCATCGCATTTCATGGGTGTGAGTGCATGGTTAGGATCAACATCGTGATTCGTGATTGACGGGTGGGCTCGACATCATTGACGGTTCACCGCCTCTCACGGTTAAAAAGTGAAATGGAAAAACTTGTGTCGAGTAATAGCATAGAAGGGCTAGATACTCCTGAGCGAAAGACCCAAGCACGTTCATTAAGCACTAACGCAAAGTCCAAAGCGGTAAAAGGAGGCGGAGCCTCGCGGTGAGATTCCAAAAATCCGGCCGCCCACAAAAGCACATGGTTTGGAATATGAAACACCATTCGAGGTAACAACATCCAAATAAGTTTTGTCTTGTAAACAAATTAATTTGTTTTAAAATGATCATTGGATGTAATCCACTAATGATGGATTTTATCACACATTGGGCATTGCATTGTAAAGATGGGAGTCGGTAAAACTCCTGTGGTTATGGTGTATGAGTGAGTCTCATCTCATTTCATAGCATGACATGTATAATTCCAAGTTAGAATTGGCATATTCTTGTTTTTGGAATGTTGATGTGAATTGTGAAGTGTAAACATTGCATGTGCACTTAGGCAGGGAGTAGCCTATGTAGGAATTACTCTATTGGGCGTGGCTCACCCTCTACGGGAAAAACATTTCAAGGCGGACTTACGCAGTGGACTCGTTTCTTTCATCCGAGGCCACAAAGGTAAAGAAGTAGACGCAGGTGGCTTTTATAATTACTTTGTAATTATTTTGTAAAATAACCTGAACAAATTACTTTTGGCATATACTAATATGTAAAGAGTTGTAATTGAACCCATATGGACTGCTTTTAATATAGTCTTTACATGTTTTTATATGAATGTGGGATAAATGGGCTCGATAGTCAATTTTACTCATAAATGGATCTGGCGCGGTCATTGTGTTACATTACCCAGGATGGGCCATGTGGATCGTATTATTGTAATAAAGTTAGGTTTTAGATAGAACTCCTCGTACAAAGGAGACTATATATGATTTTTGTCAAATTATGGATCCCGGTAAATGGAACACAATGGTGTTGTATCGAGTTACACGATATCCACAAGCTTTCCGCGAGTTGATGGATGATCAACAGACCCTTGGAATTTGGGGCGTCACAAGTAAAATTTCAACGACTATAAAACAGTAACATTTTGTGTACAACGGCTAGTATACAGAAAACGGTCGACCGATTGCCAGCTTAAATGCTATCGAGTTCCCACTCTTTAAATAGAGTGTGGAGGATCCCTTAAGATGTTAGACACTTGATGAGACTTATTGTATATCCTCTCAACCATCATTTCTCTTGATAATCAATTCTCAAAGTGAGATTCTTAGTGCATTCATTAAATGAGCATATTGTAGAGTGCACCTTTGTGTCGACCAATAGCTTCGAGTTGTATGAAATATCTTGGGAGCTTGAGAGTGTCTTATTGTGCTAAGGAGAAAACTTAGCCAGGTATAGCTTTAAGGAATTGGCATATTCATTCGAGCCATAATCCACCCCAGAAGAAGTCGATTGGAGCTTGGAACTTCACAGAGAAGTAAGAGGTGCCTAATGTGGAGCCATATAATCCAAAGTGTAAAGAAGCTCCTGATCGGAGCTTTGAACTTTAAGTGTGTATAGTTTGAAGAGGTGCCCATCGGGAGCCATAATCCAAGTGTGTAAAGAAAGAAGCTCGTCGAGCTACACTGCTGAACCTCATTGGTTGAAGTTAGAGTATAGTGACAGGCAAGGGTGCCAAACCACTATAAATCTGGGCTTTTCTTCTCATCCTTATCTTTTACTTTATTGTTATATTAAATTAAACTGAATATTTATTGTCAGGCAAAAGTTTTTGAGAAAACCAATTTACCCCCTACCCTCTTGGTTAGGTTGCTAAGTCATATTGAACTTTCAGTCTGCATGTCATCTACAATGTGTCCACTATTCTAGATGATATGGAAAGCTCTCATGATGAGTTGAGAAGGAGTAAGAGACAAATAAAAGAGGCTTCCTTTAGAAATGATTTTTATACTTAACATTGAAAATGAACCGTCATCTTATTTTGAAGCAATTTCTTCCTCTAACGCTTTACTTTGGAAAGAAGCCATTAAAACTGAGCTTGACTATATTTTAAAGAATTAAACGTGGGACTTAGTCGATTTACCTTCATGAGCAAAACCTATTGGTTACAAGTGGATTTTCAAAAGAAAATATTTGCTAGATGGTTCTATTGAAAATATAAAGAAGCTTTCAAGAGCTAAAGTTTCGCACAAAAACAAAATGTTGACTATTTTGATACATTTGCTCGCTACTAGGATTTCTTCCATCTGCTTTTGATTGTTTCACTTTTATTCATAAAACTTATTATCCATCAAATGGATATTAAAATCGCTTTTTTAAAATGGAGATTTAGAGGAAGAAATTTACACAAATATAAATCAAGGTCAGACAGCACTGACAAGAAAATAAAGTTTGAAAATTGAACAAGTCTCTATATCGCTTAAACAAGCACCTACCTAGTGGCATGAGAAATTGGTAATTTTGTTGGAACGGGTTTTTATCTCATAAAATGGGTGAAATGTGTATATACAAAGTGTACAAGAAAAGAATTTGTAAATCATTACATTGTATGTAGATGATATGTTGATTTTTGGCACTAACTCAGCGTGGTACATAGTACCAGAGAATTTAGCTTCACGCTGGAGCATGAAGATATGGAGCGGTTAAGGTAATCTTGGGTGTGAAGATCATAAGGATTGGTGATAGTATAATGCTGGTCACAAGAACATTATATTGAGAAAATACTTAAGAGGTTCTGACATTTCGGCGTCAAACCCGAGTACCCCTTATGATGCTAACAACCAGTTTAATGAAAAAATCGAGGTGATCCTGTAATATCGCGATGCACAAATTATCGAGTCTCGATGCATTTGATGAACTTTTTTAGACCCGACATAAAGATATGTGTAGATTAAGTAGTTATAATGCATAATCCCAATAATGATCATTGGAGTGCATTAGCTAGACTAATGAAAACTTAAGGGGTACCATGAACTATGGTATCTTATATAGTGGATTTCCAGCTGTGTTGGAAGGATACAACGATGCCAACTGGATCTCTTATTCAGATGAGATAAAATCCACAAGCGATTACGTCTTTACTTTGGGAGGTGGTGCTGTTGCTTGGAAATCATCTAAACAAACCCTCATCGCTACTTCTACCATGGAGTTAGAGTTTATAGCTCTTGAATTCTTTGGTAAAGAAGCGAGTGGTTGAGGAACTTCCTACAAGAATTCCTTTGGGAATCACGTAGAGCACCTTCGGTCTGTATGCATTGTGATTGCCAGCGGCAATGCTCGATCGCAAAAGAATAAAGCATTCAATGGGGAAAACGGACATATTAAATGCAGACGCGAAATGTGAAACAACTGTTGAAAGATGGAATTATTTCCATTGACTATGTAAAGTCAGAAGTGAATTTGACCGATTTTCTTACTGAGCCTTTGGAAGAAAATTAAGTTTGAAAACATCGAGTGGAATGAAACTTAAGCCAATATGAGATTAGCAGTGATGGGAACCCAACCTTTATGATTGGAGATCCTATGAAGAAGGTTCATATGGGTAGTAACAAGTCACTTGTTAATCCTGCTAGCTCCAACAAAATTATCCCTTCCTATGGTGTGGTTATTGTAACACCCCGAAATATACACCTAAGCAGTTTTTCGGACTTGTTTAGGAACATATTATAAACTAAATATGAATTTCGAGTAAAGCGAGGGCCGGAATTAATAAATAAAGCGAGGGCCAAATATGTAATTACCACTTGAGGACCTAGTGGTCGCCAAAGGGAAAGACTAGGGGTTAATATATGAAATGTTTAAAATGAAATGTAAATAGAAGAAGTTATGGGATTCAAGGCAATTAGAGAAAAGATGGAATAGAAATAATAAAGAATGGAAGGGCTTAAGTGCAAAAATGAGAAAAGTGTTGAAAAATGCAAAGGCCAAACATGGCCTTAACTTAAAAATGGGATTTAAGACCAAATTGGTCTCATTTTGGAGAACCAAAAACCGTAGAAGAGAAGGGAGGAGGAAAAGAGAGAAGAAGAGGAAGAGGAAGAGAAGAAGAAGAGAAGAAGAGGTGAAGCCAAGATCAAAAAGGTATGGAAACTAACCTTGAGTATGGAACTACATGGAATTCTAAAGTTTTGTATGAATTTCCATGCTTGGATAGTTAGTAGCTTGTCCCCAAACCTAGGGTTTTGCTAGGGTTTCATTTTAACCCAAAAATTATGGAAAGTAAGGTGGGTAAAACCTTAAATAGTACAATAAGAATATGGAATCCTCCCTTTGAGGTTGGATTCATGGTTTAATTTCATGTAATGGAGTTAGGGTTTAGAACAAACCCTAACAAATCCTTATATTTGGGTTATGTATGGGTTAGGTTCCATATTATAGTTGGTTTGAGAGTAATTCATGATAGATTTTTGAAATAAGATAAGTAGTGAAAGAGGATTTGAGTAGAAAAGAGATTACAAGATGTGAAATGGTTTGAGGTGTATATGGAGTATAGAGTTGATTTGGATAGCAAAGTAAGGAAAATCGTTAGAAAAACACACATTACAGACAAATTTAGAGACACATGCGGTGCGACCCTCGAGGAACGAACACATGCAGTGCAGGTGCGGAACGGTCGCAGTACACCTTGCTCTATTTGTGGTTTCTTATTTTGGACATAGCACTCATTTCTTATCCGATTTGAGTGATTCAGTGGCTAATTAAACTAGACTTCAAGGAAAACCAAACATCCGAGGAAATAGATGCTCGTCAAATGCTGACTCTATGTGGCCCCGAACATTCCTCAAAGGGTGGTATATCTGACTAATTCTGCATTAGTTGGAGCATAGAGTAGTCAGAGTTATTTTAGAACATAACTCAGAGTTTCGATTACTCAGGTTGGGTGATTCGGTTGGAGAAGAACCCTTAGCACCTTAGCTTTAAATGAGTACAAAGACCTAGTGTCAAATATGGAGTTAGATCCCCAGGAAATTGAGAAGGCCAAAAGACAATGGCTCGCCTGCTTGCAAGTCGTGATTTCTTCATGGCTTGCAACTTGCATAACTCTTTCGTTAGGACTCCATTATGGGTATTCTTGGACTCTATGGAAAGCTCATTGAGTCTAGAATCTAACCATATCCTATTTATTGGCATTTGGTGCCCATATCTTGTCTGAAAATTGAATTGTTGTACCAAGTGTACTAATCGCTTAGTTAGGAGTTAAATGAAATACATGAGTAAGAAAGGATATAGATATGAACAAAAATAGAGATATATGTAGATTTGATATGTAAAGAGTATAGGTAAGAAAATACCTACGGGTATCAACGGAAGAGTCTCTATTCTTTACTCCTACAGGAGATAGGACAGTTTGATAAAGTACAAGTAAAATGTACAAGTATAGAAAGGTATAGGGATATGTCATAAGATATGATAGGTATAAGTCATAAGATATGATAAGATATGATAGGGTATGTCATAAGATATGATAGTTTAAAATTACGAATGATAGGCACATATGAATATAAGATTATATGATGTGAGCATGATTAATAAATACATGCTTGAATAGATGGAGCATGATAGAAATATAGAAAGTATATGAATAGATAAAGACATGACGGGGAATATGTGAAATGATAGGAATATATGATAGACATACCGAAAGGAATAAGATGGAACATGCTAGGAACACATGATAGAAAGGCATAATGATAAGAACGATAGAGATGAGCAAAAGATGACAAAGCATAGGAATGAGTACATGTACAGGAATGATAGGTACATATATGAATATATGAATGAGTAAAACCATACATGATAAAAAAATAGAAAGTACATGAATAGCTAAATCATGATTGAAACACATAAAGGATATGATGCATAAATGATATAAAGGAATATGAATAGATAAAGATATATATGACTATATGAATACAAAATAAGTAATGATAGTATATATTGCATAAGCAATTATGATAACAATAGTTATTAAATGCTTTATGAGATATCGAGAAAATGTAATAAAGTGATTTATGCTTAGAGCACGAGTAGAGGGATAGATAGGCATGCCTATAGGGAGAATACGATTCTTTGCAAATGCATAGGCAGATATCGAGGCCCGGTTGGGTCGAGTGGCCTCGATCCAGTTTGGATCAGGTGGCCCGAAAGGGTCACCACAATAGGCAGTCATTCATTTCGTGCGGTGATAGTACCTTCAATTTACACATGAGCGAAGATCAGCATCTCTCAAATGCAGTGATAGTACCTTCGGGTACACCCAGTTATTTCTCGAATCCGCTTCTAAGGTATTTGCAGGCATGAATAGAAAGAAAGGAAAAGTATACACAAAGAAATGTATATGAAAAGTATATGATATGATATGATATGAGAAGCATAGCACTATCACGATGAAAGTCTGTTGATTACAAGAACAAAGTACGTATAACGATATATGAAAATAAGTATATAAACTACAAGAAAAGTACATAAAGTATACAAAGCACAAAGTTTATGATAGATAGAATAAGAACATACAAATGTATATGAAATTATATGAACAAGGAAACGAGTATGAAAATCTTAGAAAAGTATAGTACATGAAAATGTCAAGATGAAACTATAAGGAAGTACAAGAATATAGATGAAAGTATACGACAAGAATGCATTGCTCTTGAATGACAAACGGGATGAGATTCCTCTACGAATGCGCCGTGAATGTCAATTCTATGATCAAAGTGACTATCTTATTAAATGTGAAATCACGTTTACTCTTGAATGACAAATAGGGCCGAGATTCCCTCTCGAATGCATCGTGAATGTCAATTCTATAGTCAAAGTGACTCATACTATTAAATGTGAAAGCATTCCCTCTTGAATGACAAACGAGGCTGAGATTTCCCTCTCGAATACGTTGTAGATATCAATTCTATAGTGAGTGACTCATACTATTAATGTGAAAGCACATTGCTCTTGAATGACAAACGAGCGAGATTCCTCTCGAATGCGCCGTGAATGTCAATTCCGCCAGTCAAAGTGACTCATACTATTAAATGTGAAAGCACATTGTGCCTTAATACCCTAGAATTTTATAATAATTTTATTATATATATATTAAAAGGTATGAATTAGGCAAAACTTAGGTTTTTTAGGAAAAGTGATGAATTGACAAATTATGAAATATCAACAAATTTAGTGAACCCGGAAATTTGAGCACTAAAGAAACAGGACAAAATTGTAAATGCCATGCTTCAGATAAAAATCATAAGGGAGTAGAGAGATGGGCCATAATAGAAAATAAAATAAGTTGGATTGAAATAAGAGAGAGAGATGAGGAGTTAAAACTAGAATATGCATAAGTTGAATTTCCAAAAAAGGGAAGGATCCAAGGACTAAAAAGCAATTAAGGAAACTAACCCAAAAAAATGGGTTTTTGAGGGCCAAACAAGGCCTAAGGATATTTTGGATTTAAAGACCAAAAATTGGTCTCATTTGGAGAAGAGAAAACCGTAGAGAGAGAGGGAGAGAAGAGAAGGAGAGAAGAAGGAAGAAGAAGAAGAGGAAGAGCAAGCAAGCCAGCTCCAAGGTATGGAACTTAACCTTGGTATGGGATCCTTGGTTTTGTTTGGTTAATGGTTATTGTTGTACCCAAACCTAGGGTTTGATAGGATTTCATCTAACCAAAGATGTATTGGAATTAAGTTAACAAAACTCTAAATAGCCTGAAAAACATGGAATCCCCTCAGCTTTGAGAGGTTGGATTTACGGTTTAATTGCAAAGAAAAAGGGTTGAGTTAGAACAAACCCTAATAAATTTATTATTATTTAGTATGTGTATAGGTTAAGACCCATATTAGAATAGTTTTTGAAGAAATTTCATAATAGGTCTTTGAAATAAGAGAAGGATTGAATGATAAATTGAGTAGAAAGAGATCCATAAGATGAATTTGAAGTGGTCTTGAAGTATTTATGAGGTATAGAGTTGATTGGAGTTGAAACATGGAAAAATGTGAGAAAACACACATTCTGGGCACTTTCGGAGAGTTCTGCGGTGAAGTTAAGTCACAGGTAGGAACTTTGATTGGTGTTTTGGCCAGAGTCCTCTGGGGTAGAAGTTAAGTTCTGGGTAGAATGTTACAGTTTTCTGTTCGACCGATTTTTCGTATTTTGGCCATAACTTCCTCATTTCTTATCCGATTTGAGTGATTCAAGTGGATAAGTAAAATAGAATTCAAGGAGAACTAAACGTAAAGAGAAGTAATCCTCAAATTCTGATCCTAAGGGATCTAAAAATTCACCCAAAGTGGAGCCATGTGCAAGAAAAATTCCTGCATCAGCTTTGGACATAGAGTAGTCCGGGTTGTTTCGGACGTCAACTTGAAAGTTCGGTGCTCAGTTAGGTGATTCAGTTAGATAGACCTATAGCACCTTAAATGTAAATGAGTACAAAGGCCTAGAGTCAAATATGGAGTTAAGACCCCGGAAAAATTAGTAATACAAACTGTTCCCAGTGTAATCCGGTAAACCGACTAGTTGGCATGAAAATGCCATAACTTTAGTTTGGATAATCCGATTGGAATGATTCCAATTCCTAAGTAAAGTAGACTCATAGAGGAATAAGAATGAGTTTAAGTCACAAGCGTACCATACCAAGCTGCCTAGGAAAAGCGAATTCGTTTAGTACGATTATTTGCATATCACTAAGAGTGAATGAATTGTATTTGACTAAGAGTGCGGGTGAGAACTGGCTGACTAAGTTGACATCGAAGAAAGCGGAATCGATAATTGGTTTGTTCTATATCTGATCTTTATTCCATTAATGTTCTATACCCGTTCTCTATTCTAGTTTGTTCTATATCTGATCTTTATTCGATTAATGCATTTCTATACCGTTCTATTCTAGTTTAATTACATATCGATCTTTATTCAGTGTGCATTTCTATACCCGTTCTATTCTAGTTGTTCTTATTAGTTTCCTTATTTTCATATTGTTCTCTATTTAAACATATACATATATATTGGATTAAGATGATTAAGTATTTAAATGCTTGATAAATATTATGCGTAGATACGTTTATTTGAGCTTTCTGGCCAATTTATTGCATAAAAGTAAATTGATTTGAGCGAGTTTATTGATTGACCCGACATAGCGGAGTCTTGTGGTCGTCATGAAGATAACTCGTAATTAATAATCGCGAAATCGCATTCTTCTTGAATGACAAGCGGGACGAGTTCGCGGCCCGAATGCGCCGTGAATGTCGAGTCCTATAGTCATGTGAGCGGTGAATGTGAAACCACATTTACTCTTGAATAATAAACAGGCGGGGATTCATAAGCTGAATACGTAAGTGGATGTCGAATTCTATAGCTATATGTGGAATCCTGAGCCGAAAAAAAGAAAGCGATGGTATGTCGAAAAGTGTATTTGTTTATGTATCACTTTACATTTCAACGTGTTGTATAAAGGCATTATTTTGATATATGCATGATTTATATGAGCGAAAATGGAATCTGGCTATGTATAGAACCACTAAGCATGAAAATACTTAGCGTATTATTTTATCCAATGCGCGGTGCAGAGTGATAGACATCGACAGACCCCGAGATCGAGGCTCGGAGTCATAGAGAAGGAATTACGGAGTATGCTCCGTCATATGCATTACTCCATTTCTTTCGAACATTGATATTTTGTAAAACAGTTTGAACTCTGGATCCTTATTTTTGTAAAGGCATTTTGTTAAATGTAAACATTATGAATCTTTTGTTAATTGTAAATGTCTATGGGCTTGCCCAAAATGAAATGCTTCCGCGAAATTTCAAAATCTAAAATGAATAAGACAAGCCAAATGTTTTGACAAGATAATTGAAAATGTCGAATCATAGGGCTCAAACTTGGATCCATGATAGATTAGTGAGGGGATTAGATTCGCGACACTTTTGAAAACAAAAATTTAATAAAGCGACAACTAAAGAGATTTAATTAATGACTAAAAGAAATAAAGCGGCGTCCGGTTTGGTTCGGACCGCCAACCGGGTCGGACCGGAGCCGAGGAGTCATGCAAACAGTGGTATCGGAGGCCTAGGTTTAGGCGGTTCTACAAAGTGATTTTGAAATTGTTTGTAAATGATTTCGAAATTGTTTATGACATGCATTGGATTTGCATATAAAGGATAATATGACTCTGATGCGGGTCTTGTGGGTCTTAATAGGATAATTTACCGAGGAGTGAAACCGAGTATGATATCTTGGTGACGAACCCGCTCGGGCATAGTGTGATTGTGAACAAAGTGTATAGAGATTGTCCCATCAAAATCTGAAGTATGCATTTTTGGGAGATTTGATTGAGTCATCCTTCAGGGAATTTGATGTGATATTAGGGATGGGTGGTTATCCAGAGCAGAGCGATAGTCGATTGTAGGAATGAAAGAGTGACCTTAAGGACCGCGAGATAGCGGTGAGGTTATTTTCATCGAGGCCGAATCACCTCTCTAATGTAATATACTGCGTGATTGCGAAAAGATGGTGCGGAAGGATGTGAAGCCTATTTGGCCCCTGCGTGATTGATACGGTAAAGTCAAGGCCTAGTGTATCGGAAGTATTCCTAAGATTGGTGACTCCAGATCTTTCCGGAAGAGTTTCAGGATTGCCTCCACAGAGGGAGATTGAATTTGCTATTGACGTTGTACCAGGTGCCACACCGGCATCCATTACACTGTATAGAATGGCTCCACTTGAGCTAAAGGAATTGAGTGCGATTGCAGAAGCTCTAGAAAAGGGACTATTCGACCAAGTGTATCACCATGGGGAGCTCCTGTGCTTTGTCGAAGAAAGATGGTACACGCCGGCTATGATTATAGACAAGCCCGAACAAGTTGGCCAGTAAAGAATAAGTATCCGTTACAGAATTGATGATTTGTTCGACCAATTGAAAGGTGCAAGTATCTTTTCGAAGATTGACTTGAGATCTGGGTATCATCAGTTGAAAATTAAAGATGCTGATGTGCATAAGACGGCGTTTAGAACACGATATGGACGACATGATTCCTTGTAATGCCGTTTGGTTTGACGATGCTCGAATGACCTTTCATGGACTTAATGAATCGTGTTTTCACCGTATGTGGATCAGTTTATCGTAGTGTTCATAGACGACATTCTTGTGTATTCGAAAGATCGAAAGTCGACACACACCTTGGGTAGTGTTGAGATTTTGAAAAGAACGATTTATTATCTGAGAAACTTCGGCAAGTGAATTTTAGTTAGCGAAGTGTCCTTTCTGGGGCACATCGTATCGAAAGAAGGAATCAAAGTGGATCAAAGAAATTAGAAGTGGTTGTCGAATGAAGCCGCAGAAATGTTCTGAAGTCGTAGTTTCTGGGACTAGCGGGTTACTCTGAAAGATTTGTTAAGGGGTTTTCTATGGTTGCGGCCCGATGGCGGATTACTTTCAGGAAAAGTAAAGTATGAATGGAGTGAAAAATGTTAAGGAAGTTTTGAAAAGCTAAGCATTCTTAGCAGAGGCTCAGGTGCTTACTCGGCCGACTGCGGTAAAGAATATGTGATCTAGTGATGCTTCACTAAATGGACTCGGATGTGTCCTAATGCGAGAAGAAGATGAAGTGGTAGCCTATGCTTCGAGACAATTGAAGCCACATGAAAAGAACTACCCCACGCATGATTTAGAATTGGCTGCAATTGTATTTGCGTTGAAAATTTGGAGACATTATTTGTATGGAGAAAAGTGTTTTATTTGTACGATCATAAGAGTCTTAAGTATTTGCCCTCACAACGAGAGCTTAACTTGAGACAACGGAGGTGGATGGAATTGATAAAAGATTATGACTGCGTGATTGACTATCACCCGGGAAAGGCCAATGTAGTGGCTGATGCCTTGAGTAGGAAGACAGTGCAAACGCTTCGAGCGTTAAATGCCAATTTGTCATTATCAGACGATGGTGCAGTAGTGGCAGAATTGATAGCGAGACCGAATTTGTTGAATCAAGTGCTAGAGGCACAAAAGAATGATGAGAAAATTTCTGCCATAATGAAACAAGTGGAGATGGTAAAGAAAGCCGATTTCCGCGGTGAATGAAAATGGAGTGTTGTATTATAAGGATCGGGTTTGTGTACTTGATGATGATGGATTGAGAAAAGCCATACTTGAAGGGCACATGGTGGATCTTTTGCTATCCATCCGGTAGCCGCAGATGTGCAAGATTTGAAAATGTCGATACGGTGGTCGGAATGAAAGAAGAGTATCGAGAATTTGTAACCAAGTGTTTGGTGTGTCAAAGTAAAAGCGAGCATCAAGTTCCTTGAGTTATTGCGACCCTATCGAATCTGGGAGTGGAAATGGGACCGAATCACAATGAATTTTGTGGTTGGGTTACCATTGACAGGGAGAAGCATGATTCAGTTTGGGTCGTGGTAGACCGATTGACGAAGTCGACTCACTTCCTACCCGGTGAGCGGAGCTATTAAACGACAAGCTAAGCTGGTTGTATATCAAAATAGTTCGGTTACACGGAAGATTCACAATATCCATTATTTCCAGACCCGAAATCCGAGGTTTACTTCGAGATTTTAGGGAAAATTTTAAAGAGGCCATGGGCGCTCGGCGAATTCAGTCTGACGTTCCACCAGCGAGATGGATGGACAATCAGAGAGAGTGATCCAGATTCTGGAAGATATGTTAAGGAGTTGTGTGATCGACTATGAGGGTAGTTAGGATCAACACATCCCTTTAGTTGAATTTGTGTACGACAACGGTTTCTAATCAAGTATTGGAATGAAGCCTTCACGAATACATATGGAAGAAAATGTAGAACACCTTTGTGTTGGAATGGAATTAGTGAAAGAAGAGTGATTGGCCCGATTTGATACGAGGGGCGAAGAAAAGTTAAAATGATTAGAGAGAAATTGAAAGTAGCCACCTGATGAATGAAGTCATATCTGAAACATGAAGAGAAAGGATATTCGATATGAGGTCGGTGAAAAAGTATTTTTAAAAGTATCGCCTTGGAAGAAGGTGATGAGATTCGGGAAAAAGGGCAAGTTAAGTCCCAGATTTATTGGCCCATATGAGGTAATCGAAAAAGTGGGTCCAGTAGCATACATATTAGCATTACCTCCGGACTTGGAAAAGATCCATAATGTTTTCCATGTCTCGATACTCTGTGAGGAGATATAAATTCGGATCAGGCACGGGTAGTCTCTTAGGAGACAATTGAGCTTAGACCGAATTTGACATACGAAGAAGAGCCAGTAGAGGTCTTAGCTCGGGAGAGTGAAAAGAATTACTTGAACAAGAAGATTCCGTTAGTCAAAGTGTTGTGGAGAAATCCTGAGGCCGAAGAAGCCCTTGGGAAAGTGAAGAAAGCGATCACGTGGCCCGATATCATATTTGTTTAACTAAGGTGAATTTCGAGGACGAAATTTTCTTAAGTGGGGGAGAATTGTAACGCCCCGAAATACCTAGAATTTTTTATAATAATTTTTAATATAAATATTCTGGGTATGAATTGGGCAAAACTTGGGTTTTTCCGGGAAAAGTGATGAATTGACAAATTATGAAATATCAAATTTAGTGAACCCGGAAATTTGAGCACTAAAACAAGGACAAAATTGTAAATGCCATATGGGAGATAAAAATCATAAAGGGAGTAGAGATGGGCCATAATAGAAATAAAATAAGTTGGATTGAAATAAGAGAGAGATGAGGGGTTAAACTAGAATATGCATAAGTTGAATTTCAAAAGGGAGGATCCGAGGACTAAAAGCAATTAAGGAAACCAACCCAAAATGGGTTTTTTGAGGGCCAAACAAAGGCCTAAGGATATTTTGGATTTAGAGACCCGAAATTGGTCTCATTTGGAGAAGAGAAAACCGTGAGAGAGGGGAGAGAAGAGAGGAAGGAGAGAAGAGGAAGAAGAAGAAGAGGAAGGAAGCCGACAATGAGCTCCAGGTATGGAACTTCTAACCTTGAGTATGGATCCTTGGTTTGTTTGGTTAATAGTTATTTGTTGTATCCAAACCTAGGGTTTGTTAGGATTCATCCTAACCAAGATGTGATGTTTAGCAAAACTCAATGCAAACATGAATCCTCACTGGCAGACTAGTTCTAATGAAAGGGGAGTTTTAGAACCAAACCCTAATAAATTTGTGTATTTGGTATGTGTATAGGTTAAGACCCATATTAGAATGGTTTTGAAAAATTCATAATAGGTCTTTGAAATAAGAAGGATTGAATGATAAATTGAGTAGAAAAGAGATCATAAGATGAATTTGAAGTGGTCTTGAAGTATTTATGAAGTATAGAGTTGATTGGAGTTGAAACATATGGAAAAATGTGAGAAAACACACATTATGGGCACTTTTCGGAGAGTTCTACCGGTAGAAGTTAAGTCCTACCGGTAGAACTTTGATTCTGGTCATTTTTGGCCAAGTCCTACCGGTAGAAGTTAAGTTCTACCGGTAGAACTTGTTCTGGTTTTCCTGTTCTGACGGGTTTGCATTATTTTGGCCATACTTCCTCATTTCTTATCCGATTTGAGTGATTCAAGTGGCTAAAGTAAAATAGACTTCAAGAGGCCAAACTTAAAAGTAATCCTCAAATTCTGATCTAAATAGTCTAAAAATTCACTCAAAGAGTGGAGCCATGTGCAAGAAAAATTCCTGCATCAGCTTTGGACATAGAAGTAGTAAGTTGTTTTGAGACGTAACTTGAGTTTTGGTGCTCGAATTGGGTGATTCAGTTGGAGATAGAACCCTTAGCACCTTAAATTTAAATGAGTACAAAAGGCCTAGGAGAGTCAAATATGGAGTTAAGACCCGGAAGAATTAGTAATACAAACTGTTTCCCAGTTAATCCGGTAAACCGACTAGTTGGCATGAAAAATGCCATAACTTTAGTTTGGATAATCCGATTGGAATGATTCAATTCCTAAAGTAAAATAGACTCATAGAGGAATAAGAATGAGTTTAAGTCACAAGCGTACCATACCAAGCCGCCTAGGAAAAGCGAATTCGTTTAGTACGATTATTTGCATATCACTAAGAGTGAATGAATTGTATTTGACTAGGTGCGGGTGAAGACGACAACCTGGCCTAGGATTGACATCGAGAAAGAAACGGAATCGATAATTGGTTTGTTCTATATCTGATCTTTATTCCAGTGTCTGTTCTATACCCGTTCTCTATTCTAGTTTGTTCTATATCTGATCTTTATTCCAGTGTCTGTTCTATACCCGTTCTCTATTCTAGTTTGTTCTATATCTGATCTTTATTCCGATTAATACATTCTATACCGTTCTCTATTCTAGTTTAGAACATATTCGTTCCTTATTTTTCATATTGTTCTCTATTTACGACATATACATATATATTGATTCGAATGATTATTATTTAGAATGCTTGATAAATATTGTCATGAATACGTTTTATTTAGCTATGAATTTATTGCATAAAAGTAAATTGATTTGAACCGTTTTATTGATTGACCAACATCGTGATTCACCAACTGAATTCGTCATGAAGGTAACCGTAATTAATAATGCGAAATCACATTGCTACTGAATGACAAACAGGACAGGATTCACCAACTGAATCTGTCGTGAATGTCGAATTCTATAGTCGCATGTGAGACGGTAATATTGAATGTGAAACCACATTACTACTGAATGACAAACAGGCAGGATTCACCAACTGAATCTGTCGTGGATGTCAAATTCTATAGCTATATGTGGAATCACAAACCGAAAAAAATAATTGTCGAAAAGTGTATTTGTTATGTATCTTTTACACATTTCAAGCGATATTGTATAAAGGCATTATTTTGATATATGCATGGTTATATGAGCAGAAAATGGAATCTGAGGGCGCATAGAACCAGCATGAAAATGCTTAGCGTATTTTATCAATGCGCAGGTGCAGAGTGATAGACATCGAAGCAAGACCAAGATTCGAGGCTCGAGTC
Organism: Tetrastigma voinierianum; assembly: GCA_016808115.1. Classification (NCBI taxonomy): domain Eukaryota; kingdom Viridiplantae; phylum Streptophyta; class Magnoliopsida; order Vitales; family Vitaceae; genus Tetrastigma; species Tetrastigma voinierianum. Next base: position 360,909 of record JAEQBH010002513.1, read on the forward strand.
ATAGAGAAGGAATTACGGGTATGCTCGAGTCATATACATTGCCATTTCTTTCGAACGGTGATATTTTGTAAAACAGTTTGAACTCTGGATCCTTATTTTTGTAAAGGCATTTTGTTAAATGTAAACATTATGAATCTTTTGTTAATTGTAAATGTCTATGGGCTTGCCCAAAATGAAATGCTTCCGCGAAATTTCAAAATCTAAAATGAATAAGACAAGCCAAATGTTTTGATAAGATAATTGAAAATGTCGGAGTAAACCGGGCTCCAACTTGGATCCATGATCGAGATTGATCAGGATTCGAATTAGCGACACTTTTGAAAAAATTTAATAAAACGATAACTAAAGAGATTTAATTAATGACTTTAAAAGAAATAAAACGAGCGTCCCCGGGGTTTCGGTTCGGACTCGCCAACCGAGTCGGACCAGGCTCGGGGGTCGCCACACATTGCTACTGAATGACAAACAAGACAAGATTCCCTCTCGAATCTGTCATGAATATCAATTCTATAGTCAGAGTGAAAACACAAATGCAAAGTATATGACAAGACAAGATCGTATAAGAAAATATATGATAAAATAAGAAATGAATAGTATAGCATGGGCGTGTAGCCACTACAGGGTAGGAGACATGATATAAGTACAGGATAAGAAATGCTATATGTAATAGTACATACAATGCAATAAATCATAGAACCGAAAGATGAAAAAGATATAGACTAGAGACATGATATGTAACTTTGAAAAAGAATAGGAACGTGAAAGACACTTATGACAAGCGTGAAAGAATGAACACATGACAAGTATAGGAATATGCAAAAGTATAGGAAATAGGAATCTGATAAAAGTATAGATAGGAATGGAGTCGAAGACATAGAATATGTAACAGAAAAGATTGACATGCAATAGAAATGTAGAGATGATAAGTAATTAAAGTTATATGAATATGTATAGATATATGAAATGCATATGTATAAGCTTGTGACGGTCACCATTGGTGGTTGTCCATGCTTATGTTCCCACTAAGCGTAAAGCTTAGCACGGGTGTTCAATCCGTGTAAGCACCGAAGAGGAGGCTAGAGGACAGGACATCCCACATCAGCATACACGGGCCAGTTCAGAGATAGGTGCTCACCAGCGCTGCTTCCGCAATCTCTGATGTTTTGTATTAGAAGTGTACATGTATAAGTAAATGGGACTTTATATATGTGTATAGATTTTTATGGACACCACTCCGGTGGTAGTTCTTTTGTATATATAAATGATTTTGTTATTACAGAAATTGTTTGTATACTAACAGTACAAGTGCGACTGCGAGAAGAGCGGGTCAACAAGAGTCCCAATACAGTATAGTATATAGTATAGATAGTATCGCGCCCCGGACTTCGATTCGGACCCGTCCATCGGGTCAGACCGGAGAAGGGGTGTCACAGTTATGGTACTATAAAGCATATTTCGAGAGGTTGAGTTATATGCTCTTAATGATTTCATATATGAGATCACCTATGTAAGTGTGGAGTGGGGCCGCTTCTATGAAATGGTTTGGCAAAATTTCTAGAGCACTTATGAATTAAATCAGGCACATGCATGGCCTAATCGCGTACAACGGTGTTGAACAGTAAGAATCGTGATGTGTGGTGTTGATGATAAGATCCTAGTCGCTATCAGTCTTATGGTTCATAGAATCCTATAAGCTTCACCAATACTCTATAAAATAAATCTTATTCATCAATGTTTGGTTCATAGTTCAGTGACCACCAAATTTAAGGCACTAACACCTTCCATATTCCAAACAAAGTGTTTTTATAATTTTTTAATACAACCTTCTATTTGAAAAGCATTAGGGGATTGTTAGTAAACAATAGTTTTCAAAAGATATTGTCCACATGGAAAAAGACAAGAGTCTTTATTGGGTTTATATACTAAACCCTAATTATGGGCTTGTACATGACTTGAGAAGAGTCGGAGTCCTCGCGCGCACAAGAAATTGGCCGAAAGCCCAATTTCACTGATTTCAATGCAAATCAATGAATTCCTCCCCCCTCCTTGCGCATGGATATACCCGAGACACATTCAGTTTTGCTCAAATCAATTTTGTTTTTGTTTGCCTAAATAAAACCAAAACGGTCATCTTTTAATTCTAACAATTTATTTTGCATTTAATTCATAACACTTTTTCATCTCCACATAACTTACAATAACTGTTCATCTTTTCATCTCCACCTGCAACTTACAATAACCGTTCATCTATGTTGTTCTTGTTCTAGAGCTCAGTGTTTTATACATGTCTCAGTTACATTCTTTTTCTCCAAATTGCCCTCCGTTTTACAGGTACACTGCATCTTCTCCCGAGGACAGTGTTTTATACACATCTCAGTTACATTATTTTTCTCCAAATTGCCCTCTGTTTTACAGGTACACTACACCTTCTCCTGAGGACAGTGTTTTATACACATCTCAGTTACATTATTTTTCTCCAAATTGCCCTCTGTTTTACAGGTACACTACACCTTCTCCCGTTTGCTACTACTATGTTCTTTGGTTTCGTCCTTCTGCTGCCTGGTTTTATAACATGACCTTGGCTTATGCCGTGGCAGCTTTGAGAAGGTATCAAGGAGAAGATCAACGTAGAAGGGAAACTGCTTCATAGTAAAATACGCAACCGGAAGACATGCTATTCCATACAGCAAAAACGCATAATGTTCAAACTCGTCCCGCATCAGAAAGAAGTGGCCTGCACAGAAACAAACCACCATAGCCAGTAACGATGTATAAAGACATGTTAGAGCGTACAACATCTTTTTCGGCAAGTGTTTCTCAAAATCCTTTAGGCCGTATCCGAGTAATTATGGAAAGAAATGCAATGACGGAGGTGACCGAAAACGAGAGAGCAATCAGAGATGAAATTATAAAGACAATAAAGCTTGGATGCTTCTCAAGCTTTGGTCTGCTGCTGCCTTCCTTTAGGCCGCCTGGTATGCTGGCTGTTGTCGCGAAGGCTACGGTTGCCACAACCGTTGCCACTACCGAGCATGAATTGGAGGTATTAATTAGCCACCCCCCTCCTTCTTTTATCAAATTTTCATGTGTCTCCATGAACACCTCATCTGCTGTTTTATTTTCATTGTTCCATCTCGTAAAGAAATTTCGTGGTACAGAATGCTTCATACTGACATGGTCAATGGAAGATTATTAACAAGGGGCCCAGTATTAATTAATATGGTTGAAACTTGTGTTTCAACCCATTGATTTGAGAATAATCGCAAAAATAATTTAAAGAGGAATAATTGTAAAAAAGATAAAAAGAATGCAAAATACATGATTTTATACAATTTCATAAAAAATAATTGTGTTTCAAGTATGATAATATTACTTAGGCAATACCTTAATAAACTACAGGTATTATTTTAATGAATTGTAGCTACTACCTTAATGAATAGTATCAATATAGTACTTACAGTTTATTAATGTAATACCTAGGTACTGTCATATTTAAAACACAATTATTTTCTATGAAACTGTACTGAATCATGTACATTATATTTTTTGTCTTAATTCATTGCAATTAATTTCAAGATCGTAAATTGTATTTATTGAGACTCGAACTTAGGACCCTCTCCGTATGCCCTTATGCATGTTTTAACAATGAAACACAAGTTTCCCTTAAACGTTTTGACACTTTTTTTTTCAAAATTAAACCAATAGAAAAGAAGAATATACCTTAAACCTTGATTTCCCATTGCATTCTGAGTGAAGCCCTAAGTGGAAGCGATTAGAATCATCTAAGCTTGCAGCAACATGTAATACACTGTTCCCTTTGGCATCAATAGCATGAAATGCACTTTCAGCGTGAGGCTTCCGGTTGACTAATAGCTCATACAATTCCCGGCTTGCCTATTTTTGACTGACAAAAGAACTATATTATTGCCTTCTGAGTCTCTGTCCAGAATGGCCATAGGGAAAACCTGTAGGATTCGCTCTACAATTTCAGTTATCCCATTTTTTGCTGCAATTAGTATTGGTGTCTCCCTTTTCTGAAAACCTCCCTTTCCATTGAAAGACTTTTTTGATTCTCCATCATCACGCCCCTTTGGAGCTAAAAAAAAATATATATATATATATTTAAAAGACATGACAACTTGATCAAATTGTAGAGTAAGCATTAACAATGTTTAAAATTTCGGAAATATCGGCCGATATTTCGGCGATATTTCGTGTGTCGGTTAATATCGACACGATATATCCCTCTGATATATCGTTCAACGGAAATTTCGGAAATTTTCTGCAATTATCGGCGAAATATCGCCGATATATCGGTATTTTACCGATTTTTCGGGATATTTCCCGATATATCGGCACTGTTCACGGAGCCGACACTGTTCATGAACAGTACATATCGGCTCACTGTTCATAATTCAAAAAAATATGTTGCTTGGGAGGTTTGAACCTTCTTTAAAACTGGAGGGTTCTGACCTCTCACATCCACTAGGCAGTATGCATATAATATATGTGCAAAAGTTTAATATATTATCTTTCCCAACTTATGAATATTTTTTTAATAAATTTGAATATTTTTAATAACTAAATATAAATATACAAATATATAAAAATATTGTATTCTATTATACGTTGTTATTACAATTACCAAATTTCAAAAAAAAAATGAATAAAATATTTTGTATAAATCATATAAAAATAATTTATTTCTTAATTAAATATATTTTAATAAAAATAATTTACTTTTTTATAAACAAATATAAATATAATAAAAGAATGTAAAAAAAATCAAATCTAATTGATATTATCATTCTCTATACTTTCAAAATAATTTTGATAAGTAACTTAAATATATTCTTAATTTTAAATAATTTTTAATTACCGATATTTATATAAAAATATCCACCGATATATCTCCGATATATCCGATATATCCGTAAAACCCAAGTACCGATATATCCGTCAAAACCGATATTTACAACCTTGAGCATTAAAGATGGAAAGGGATGAGAGGGGATCAAGTCCCAAGAAAATGGAGAGAGGAGAGAGAAGATGAGAGATGAGAGGAGAGAAAGGGAAATAGTGGGATAAAGGGGATGTGGAGTTGACACATGACAAATGCAATGAGGTTATTGATTTGGTTTTGGTGGATGGCAAACACGACAACATTTAGATGTGTTTGGGAGAGCTTATTTACTGTTTATTTGAGCTTATCTTTTTATATAAGTACTTTTAATAAAATTTGTATATGCTTGGAAAAGCTTATAAAAATAGTTTATAACCTCCCCATAAGCCATTTTTAGCTTATTTCAATAAGCTTCATGGTAAAGCTCATCAAAAAAGCTTAAAACAGCTTATACATAGACTAAAATTGATCATCTTAATGACAAAAAAGCCCTTATGAAAAATAATGAAAAATAATAAAGAACAACTTTCTGAAAATTTATGTAAAAAATAGGTAAAAATAATTTGAAACTTATATAAAATATAGGAAAATTTATGAAGAGTGTGAAATAAATTCAAAACTTATGTAAATGGGTAAAATTTTTGAAAATTTCATGTAAAAAATTCAAAAAATATAAAACAACTTCCAAGAATTTATGTAAAAATTATTTAAAATTTTTGAAAAAAATTATTAAAAAATATGAAAAAATTTATAACATATAATTAAAAATAGAAAAAAAACTATTGATGATAAGAATAATGATATTAATGATGATTTTCATTATTTAGAATTTGATACAAATCCATAAGTGTTTATTTTGTTTTGAAACTTAAAATTTTTGTAAGGATGAAAAGCACTAATGGTGTTTGTTATTTTTACCTTTTATTTTGTTTTGAAAATATTTGTGATGATGGAAAACAGTAGTGATTTTTTATTATTTTGTTTTTTCCTTTATTGTTTTTTATTATTAGAAAAAAACTATAGACAATATTTAGTGAGATATATAATTTTTATTTATATTAAGTAGAGTACACATTACTTAAAAAAGTTTGTGCCTCAAGTGTGCCTTCCGCTTCAAGGCCTCAAGAGGCTTTTGCGCCTCCATGCGTATTACACGTTAAATAACTATAAGTACATGGTACAACACGTTTCAATTTATAGAAAACATCCAAATTAAAGATTTTAATGAAAAAAAAAATGAAATATTTTAGTTTTTATAATCTATTTGATGCATATGAAATAAAATTGAAGAGGAAAATATGACTCATTAGTTATTATTTTTTATACTAGAGATTACAAGTGAATCATAAATGTTTTCGGTATATAGTGAATCTTTACTTTATTTTAATTTTTTTATCATGGTTTCATGATATATATATATATATATATATATATATATATATATATATATATATATATATATATATATATAATTTTAGTTTTAAAATTTTTTAAACATTATGACAGTACTTATTTATCTAAACACTTCAATTTTATAAGTTCTTATAATGATATTTTAGTAATTTCAGTTATTATAAGTGCTTGAGTAGTAATGCATCTAAACACCTTAAAATGATGTATAAGCGCTTTTTAAAATATGCATCCAAACACAAATAGCTTATTGAATAAAGTACTTATGACATAAGCTCTCATCTAATAAGTTTTTATAAAATAAATACTCAATTAATGCGTGGAGAGTTATTTAGGTATTAAAAAGAATGATTGTTTGGTCACTATTTAAAGCATGTTTTTGGAATTCAAATCCCCAAAATGTATTAGTACCGACTCTTTTACCTTTACATGCATACTTTATTAAATTATTTCCCCTCAATGCATGTTAACATTATTCTCACTAAATATATGTGAGAGTTACTGCTAAACTAACAAATATTCCCTAATGAATCAAACATAGTCTCCAAATAAGACTTTAAACAAAAAAATCAATAATCCTAAATAAATTAAAATGTAATAGAAGACTAGTAACAGTAGGACACAAATAGTTACATTATCAATTAAATGATCTCCTCCATCCACCAAACGGACAAATGTAGGCTGGAAATATTTAAAGTATAAACCCAAATTTAACAATTCAAAACCATTAAAAATGTATAATCTTGAGGTCATTATAAATTTATAAGATGTCTAGAGAACATTACATTCAGTTTCACTTCTAAAATGGTCATTCTCCTACTTCAATAGTCCCTTTTTGACTATTTGGTTCTTGTGAATATCATTTACTATTAGTTGAAACCTTTCCCTATCAATTCATTTAAAAATTTTCTTCTTTATTAATCTCTTTTTACATTTTCCTAATTAGTGTTTAGAAAGAGGGATAGAACTTTACATACCTCCAACCTTTTGCTCATGTATCTCGGGAAGTTCCTGCATCAACCACGGATGACATACACTAAATTTGTTGTCATAGTTATTTAGAGAATAATTAAAGTATGAGGTGCATAAATATGAACATACCATATGTTCTTTTCTTTTACTTGTAATTTTTTATCTGAATAAATCTGCCAACAACAAGATGAAATACACATGAGTGGCACACCCAAAACCCACTCTAGGGCATGCGATCATTTCATAACTCAAGTCTAAAGGCGCAAAGCGTAAATGATCCAAACAATATTCTTCTTGTGATTGAAAATTACCAATTATTAAATTTCTGTTTAGAGTAGTGATACAAAATTCTGCATATCTCAAATTTCAAACTTTAAAGCTAAAACATGAACTAAAATGTTATTGTCTAAATAACTTTACATTAATAATTCAAATGGGGATTTGAGCAAATTAAAACCATTAAAAGTATATAAGCTTAGGTCAGTATAAAATGCTTATGGCAATTTCATTAGATCAATAGATTTTCCTAACTAGTGTTTAGAAAGATAGAGGGAGAGAGGGAGTGAGCTTTACATATACCTTCACCCATTTTTCGGGGCTGATCATTATGATATTCTGGCATTTGCTCGGGATTTCCTCCAATATAATTAATATTGTAGTCATAGCGAGAAGATTTCCTTAACATGAGGTCCAGGGTCTGAACAGACCATATGTCCTTTTCTTTATGTTCTTTCACCTTATTTCTCTTGTCTTGTAATCCGAACAACAGCACAAGTATATGCACTGAAATAGTTAAAATCTAGATGGTTAGCATATTCATATCATGCATGTTGGGATGGTATGTGGGATGGTGATATACCTATTAGTCCAAGGATGGTACGTAAGATCATGATGCTTGTTTGATAATTTGGGGGGAAAATTGTGGTCTTTCTTTAGTGCTCGCTCGTTTCCCTACATATGAAATGGGGCATTAGGTTAATAGCTATGGAGTAAAATTTTTATAGTGAATTTTAAACATTTCTAACAATTGTGCATGCATACAAGATGAAATGGTGATATGCCTATGTGTGAAACTTAATTACCTTGATTCTGAGGAATATCGCTTATTCCTTCTTCGAGTTCCTCAATTCTTTTTCCTATTTGCCTCCATGTGGCTACCTGCTAGGAGCTGGCAATCCATCTCTATCTGTTACTGAAACTATAAAATTCATTAGGTTCTTTCTTGCTTGTGAGCTGACAATATTCATGATAATTAACAAGCATACAACTACCTACATATTGTTGTTTAGATACATTTTTTTGATAATGATAATTCTTATATAAAATGTAATTATCGTAATTAGAAATTACATTAGAATGACTATTTTTCTGTTTGCTTTTCCTGATTAGGTTTGGATGGTCAAGCAGCAAGTACTCTTACAGTGATAAATAATTCTGTTGATGAATCCGTCTGGGCGAGAACCACTTCTGAATACAGCTGGGTTACTGGCTAGGAGATGCAGTGCAGTGTACCCTTGGTGGTCTACGGCGCGGATAAGTTCATCATCGCACTTACAAAGTAGAAGTATATGATATGCCAATTCTGTAAAGACAAATAGTTGACTATACATATATATACACAATACCAAAGAACCAAAAGAGATGCATGGTATTTGATATTTAGAAATTAAACTAAATACTGACCAAAATATCGGCCACTAATGGCAACATGAAGAATGGTTTGGCCATCGCTCCTTCTTCGATAGTACTTATTCTGTCCCTCGACGCATATCGGATCAAGATAAAGGAAAGCATTGTTTTGACCACGAAGAGCAGCCAAGAAGAGAGGCGTCTCCCCTTTGTAGTTTCGATGGTCTAAGAGCTCTTCATTCTTTTTAACAATGCACTTGCAAATCACCAACATTTCAATCAATGCTGCTAGATGGGTGGCGTCATTCCTTCATCGTTTTCGATTGATAGAGTGGCTTGTGGATTGTTAATCACTTCCACAAGCCTTTTCACTATATCTTCTTTGCCTTCCGAGACAGCTATATGCAATGCTGTCTCCTTTGATGCGGTTAGCTTTGCAGTTCGAATGGTTGGATGGTTCTTATAAAAGACTACAACCTTTTCCCATTCCTCTTCCAGGCAATATTTTAACAACTCTTGTTTTTTCTGCTCCCACTCCTTCCAATCACGTTCCACTCGAAATGCCATTAATTAACTCGACTCACTCCTACTCTTACTCCTACTCCTTCAATAAATGAACAACCATCCTTATATATACTAGTAATGAATTATCACGTTTACAGGATATGATAGATGAAGTGTTAAGAGAGATTGAGAATTTGATACCCTGCTTTGGTTTTGGGAGAAAGAATAAATTATTGGACACTCAATGTACATGAAAATAAAGCACTTTATGTTTGAAGGACAATTATATAATGTATTAAGTAAAGAAGCAAACATAAATCAACTTTCTTTTTATTTTGAATATATTTAAATTTAAATAGGATATATTTTAATAAAATTTAAAATATTAATATATTTATATTTATATTAGAATCTTGATAATATAAAAGCAAAAAAATAATATTATATTAAATATACATATATAATTTATATTTTAATAATATATAAATTATATATATTATGACCATACCAGTCACACACCAAACTCTGAACCATTAACTTAAAAGAAAATGACATAAAATGAAAAATAAGAAAAATAGAATGAAGGCAGCTATCAAATGAATAAGTTTAACATGATTTGAATTTAAAAGCTTCCTTAAGCTTAAAAGTCTCAAAAATTCTTTTGATAAATAAAATAAATGATTTTAAAAGCAATAATCAACCGACCACAGACCAACAAAATATAACCACTTGAATTTGACAGAAATTATTTAGGAAACGGTTAATACAAATTGATTTTTTTGGTAAATATTTTAAATTTAATTTACTTTCGTGAAGCCCATGTTTCTCAAAATAGTGAAGAGTAGTAAGATTACATGGTGAATCCAAAATTCCATTTTTTTAGCAAATCAAGGAAAGTATTGTAATATATAAATTGAGTAAAGAAAAAAAATGCATACATGACTTTTAAATAAGGTATGATTTGCATAGATTTCTTATTTCTTTCAGTTTTAGAAATAAAAATAATAAGCCTCCTTTTCTCTCAACATTTTCTGAGTTAGCCTCTTTTCATTAAGCAAGATATGTGAATTTTTTTTTGTCATTCTTCGCTTGAAATCACTAATCTACACATCTTTTCATATATTTCTTTCTCAATAAAGTGGTTTTTCCACACATATTTATGTTTTTATTTCTTTTTTGTGATTTAGTCATCGCATTGGTGCTTGTGTAACTGTTGTTGCCTTTGTGCATGTATGGTTGTCATCGTGTTAGTAAGGCAGATGGTTGTGTCATCTTAGTACGATGGGTGGTGCGACGTTTATTTGTGCTTGGGCGATCCAGATGAGCAAAACATATATGATCAGAGACTAGAAATCAAATCAATTGTTGTCAATATGCATCAAAACTGAAGTTATATTTATTATAGTCACAATAGTAATATCAAATGTGTAGGCTCAACTATCAAATGTATAGGTTTTGAACCGAATCATTGTGCTATTAACCAGAATTTTGTTTCATTCTTTATGGTTTTTAGCAATTTTAGTTATATATTTCTATTGATGTATTACTAGTTTGAATCAATGAACTTATTTTTCTCTTCAAAAACTAATAATAATAATAATAATAAAGTAAATAAAAAATACAATACGTTAGTTTTAAGAATTAAGCATTCATTTGTCAGAAAAAGAATTATGCATTCAAGACATAAACAAATTTTTGTTTCCTCATATTTTGAAATTAATAAAAATGTTTGTAATTATAAAAAAAATGTAAGAGAGCTTTATATTTTATATACAATTATTAGCATTTTGATTTCTAAAAGAAAAAAATATATCCATAATATATATATATATATATATATCTTTATATACAATATGGTAGCGGATATCTCTTATATCATCTACAACATTTTCTCACTTGTCCTCCGCAGAAAAATCTTAACGCTCTTGTTTTTGCCTCTCAGGCAACTTCAATTAAATAGAACATCCATGATTTGCTCAACTCCTCCTCCACAACAACAAATGAACAAGATATATGGATATTATCGTTCTACTTGACCACCATATATTAAATATATGATTAGGAATTTGATGCCATAGCGGATTTGGGGAAAAGCATACATTATTATTTAACACTCATGTGCATTGTTAGAACATAGAAAAAGACTAACTTGAAGAGAACGCGATGAAAAAAAAAAAACAGAACAAAAGAAAATGTAAAGAAAATATAAAGAAAATTTTTTTTTAATAAAATAAAATAAATTAGTTTGAAATGGTAGTGGCACACTCAAATTCACTTTACTTATTTTAACTATATATATATATATATATAGCTAAGGAGTGTTTTGAATACATTTCTTCATTTATATTTCTAAAAATAAAAACCTTAGTATCTCCAATATAAAATAGGAAAACATTGATTTCTAAAAATTATTCCCATAAATTTTAAATTCATAAAAGTGGTATAAAGAATAAAAAGATAATTTCTTATAAAAGTTTTATATTTTCATCTATACAATTTTATTTTTTTGTTTTTATTTTTTTAAAAGAAAAATATCAATACACACACTGCACATGAGATTAAATATAGAGAAAGAATGTTTGGAGCAGATCAAGGGGTTTAAATCCAAAATTTCGTTTCAACCACATCAAGCAAGAATCACATTACAGGCATTGGATAAAGAAAAAAGACATACAAAGAAAAATTAGTTCGAGGTTAAAATCAAAATTTTCCATTTCAACTACATCAAGCAAAGAATCACATTATGAGCATGGAATAAAGAAAAAAGACATACAAAGAAAAATTAGAAAATCCAAAGTGCTTTTAAAACAAGCACCTACCTAGTGGCATGAGAAATTTGATAATGCTTTGTTGGAAAACAGGTTTTAATACATTGAAATGGAGTAATCATGTATATGCAAAGTGTACAAGAAAGAATTTGTAATCATTACATTGTATGTAGATGATATGTTGATTTTTGGCACTAACTTTGAGAATTAGTGGTACATAGTACCAAGAGAATTCTAACCCATTTATTTGACATAAGAAGATATGAGTGAAGCTAAAGATAAATTACAGGTGTGAAGATCACAAGGATGGGTGATAGTATAATGCTATCACAAGAACATTATGTTGAGAAAATACTCAGAGGTTCGGACATTTCGATGCCAAACTTGTGAGTACCCCGTATGATGCTAACACCCATTTAATGAAAAATCGAGGTGATCATGTGGGTCGAGTTGAGTATGCAAAAATTATTAGAGTACGATGCATTTGATGAACTTTTAGACACGACATAGCATATCACGGTGTGGAATAAGTAGTTATAACTTTTAAATTATACCTTGACGGTTTTATAACATCTTTGGGGTATAATAAAATGTGATATTTTTAGGGAATAAAATAAAGATAAAAACAAAAGTAGGAATGTGTATAAGTTAAATTACAAATAATAAAGAAGATTTGAGGCTATTTTAAAAATAACATAAATTGATTTGCGAATATTAGAAGAGTTGGAGGACCAAAGTGAAATGAAAAGGGGATATGATCAAATAAGGATAAGACCAAAAGAAATATCTCATTTTGGTCTTGGAGAAAGGGAGAGCAAATACGGACAAGAGAGAAGAGAGAAGAAAAGAAGAAGATCATAGGTATGGAATTACTAAATTTGAGTATTGGTATGGAATTTAGCAGTATACTAGGTATGGATACGTTTTGGGTTAACATGGAAGAGCTATGGGAATTATGGAAGTCTAGTTTTGGACTATAAAGTTTAGATACATGGTTAAGAACCCTCTATCTTGTGTATGGTTTGGGTTTAGGAACTCATAAGCTCATTTTCTTGTAAAGTTTAGTTTAAGAAGAGCTTTAAGGCTCCCTAAATATGGGTTTGAAAGTCTAGTTGCAAGTTGAACCCGAGATTTATTGTCGATCATATACGAGTGTCTGGATCTTAGAACGGGTTTTGGGTCAATCCCCCGAGGAATTGAGAAGTGAGTCCTTCCTAGTAAATTGTAGCCCATCAATGAACTTGATGTTAGGGTTTCAGATTTCTCAGTTTGGGCCCTCACTAGACCAAGTTAGGTCCTTTTTCCGAGGTCAGTCCATTTAGATCTAGTCGGGTCGGATTCACGCCAATTAGGGTCGACTAGCGGATATATAACGAATTTTGAGTCTATCAAATAAAGAGAATTTGGGAAGTAAGTTCTTCTGAAATTGTAACCACATCAATGAACTTGATATTTGGGATTTTGTTCTGGTGGGACCCCCACATGAATCAGATTATGGTCTTTTTACCTCACGAATAGTCAAATGGGTGAAGGAATTCGATATAAGTCGTCAGTGAAGTTGGTAAGACCTCGTCTTGAAATTTCCGCATTTCGTCGACACCGGTGCGGCCTCGTCGATCCGAATGAGCTCATTGGCGAACCGTCGCCAGTCTTATTTCGTCGATCCAGTCTACGAAAACATTAAGGAACTGACAATCGCCAGTCTTTTGACTCGTAAGTCAGTCGGCTAATTCAAGGCCCGACTCGTCCGCCGATGTGACTAAGTGATCGGTCGACTCGTCGAGCCCAGGCTCGTCACTTGGTCGCATTTCGTCGATCCGGGTCGGCTCGTCAAGGCTAATTTGCGCGTGACCTCGACTTTGGAAGGTCATTCGTTTGAACTCCGATTTGGTGTTCACTTTGGACTCTATGGAAAGCCCATTGAGTCAAGAATCCATCCATATGCCTGAGAAATATTAGATGTCGGACCAAGGTGGCGACAATCGCCCGGTCACTGACTCGTCGATTAGTCATTTCGTCGGTAGCTGCGCGCGACCTCAACTTTGAAGGTGCGCCTTCGCCGTCACGAACTCCGACTTGGGTGTTCTTGGACTCTATGGAAAGCCCATTGAGTCAGAAGTCATCCATATGCCTGAGGAGAGATATTAGATGTCAGACCCGAGGAGTCAAGCGGCTGAGCTCGTCGCCGGTCTGCGGCTCGTCGATTCGAATCGGCTCGTCCGGGCGACTGCTCATGACCTCCAACTTTGGAAGGTCATAACTTCTTCGTCTGAACTCCGATTCGAGTGTTCTTGGACTCTATGGAAAGCCCATTGAGTCAAGAATTCATCAATAGTTAGAATGATAAGATTGGAACTCATATTTGTCTCGGAAAACATGAAAACAGTAGGCTCTGTAGGTAACTATAGTTATTCATATTATGAATTCATAAAATAACTCCTTAAGCATACAGGGTAAGCATAGTTATTCATGCATACAATGAGACATAGAAAATGCAAAGTTATGAATAAATGATGATATATATATATCACATATGATTCTTAGAATGACAATAATTATTCGGGAATGTAGAGTATATCTTGAACATAAAATACATATTGATTATGCGCTTAGAACTGGTAGAGGATAGATGGGCATGCCTATTAGGAAAAATAGTGCACCTTATAAGTTACGTACGTTGCGTTACGATATCGAGGCCCGGATTTGGGTCGATGACCTTAGATCCGTTTGGATCGGTGGCCCACAAAAGAAGGGTCTGCTAGCAGCTTTTCAGCGCCTTTATAAGATGATCATTGTCTCGTACACAATGACTCTACGATTAACCGGGCCTTTATAGTTTCCTTTGTATCACTTCTAAGGTTTATGCGGACATGAAACATAAAAGAAAATGGCCGGTATATGCAAGCGAAGGTAGAGAATATATGACATGATGTAAGGAAGCATATAGCATTGCTATGCGATAAAATATCTGATTACAAGAATAAGAAGTAAGGTACAAGATGACATAGAAAAGTATATGGATGATGACAAGAAATGAAACTTGTTATAGAAAAGTATATATATGAGAAATGATAAGAATACGTAAGCGTATATGTGTTATATGCATTTGTATAGAAATTAGGGTGACCCATAATGGAGGTCATCGGTGTATTTATTTCCCGCTGGCGTAAAGCTTAGCACGGGTATTCAATGGGTGTAGGTACGAGAAAGAGGAAACCGAGAGAATGGGACAATCCCATCGACGAGTTAAGGCCACGCATCCATAGGTGCCTTTGGGAGGCCTTTAGGTACATTTTGTATATGAAATTTGTAAACAAATGTAAATGTGTGTAGATGTTAACACTTCCATATATGGATCTTGTATATATATTTTATGTCATTTGCCTTTCTGAGAATATAATACAAGTTAATTCATTTAACATTATATGAATGTCTGAGTGTAAAGGTTATAAGTTTAAAAAAAAAAAAAAAAATGAACCTCACTTCAGCATCCTATCAGAGTTGGGTCACATTTTAGTGAGTATCGAACTAGGTTTGAGGCGTTTGGAAAACTTTGGGTTTAGCGGCTCTTGAATAGAGTATATATGATAGAAAAACCTATGTTTAGTAATGTGTTGGCCCTAATGTGGATGTCCTTGTGTTTGTATAGATGGATAGATCAGAAGAAGGCTCTTGAGTGTTAACCCGAAAACGAGGTTATCGGCTTCTGAACCTTCGAGGAAAGTAATGTACCTAATAAGGCCCACGAAGCCTTCTTGAGAATATCACAAGACATGGCTCGGGTTTAGATAGATTGGCCAGCTCCTAAAGCTCCAATAGACACGATGGAAGACATGGAGCGAGAGAGGAATTCCATGGGTCGAGCATGGAAGAGTCGAGCTAGAGATTCTGGTTAGAAAAGTTAGAAAGAGTATTGGAAGAGGTTAGATGCTCTCCCGGTCAGAGAGCATCATGTGCAGTCTCACTAGTGCAGGGTGAGGCATACGATTAGTGGAAACTAGTGCTCAAAAGTCCAAGGATTCCAAATCCTGACATAGAATTCTTTGTCAAGAGTTCAGAATGAAGTATGTTACCGAGAGATGTATAGGGATTCCAAGTGGGAAGCAGGTTCTGAATTTGAAGCAAAGGAACTGTCGATTAATTTGAATATGAGAAAGAATTTAGTCATCTTAGTAAGTATGCCCCACTTGGGAATTGGTTCTCACGAGAGGCATTTCGATGTAGGCAATTTGAGGATGGACTGCATGATTCCATCGAAGATATTGGCACTGTGAGCTTACTCTCAGACAATGGTTTTTATCAGTTGGTCAATTTGCAATGAAAGTAGAGACTAGAAACGAAGCTGACAAGAAAAGATTTCAAAAGAAGAAGTTTTCTAGAGGAGCTTCGTCTTCCTTGGGAAAAAGAGCTAGAGAATCTCCATCTCAATCAGAATATAGTTCCTCTACGAGAGGTAGAAGGAAAAGGTCCAATGTAGCACGTAGTACAAGTAGGGTGCTTAGGTGAGACGAGGAGTCTGAATGTCCTCATTTGCCATAAAAGGCATTTGGGGTTGTAGGTTAGTGACGGGAGGGTGTTTACGGTGTGGAAGCCTTGATCATTTGATAGCCACAGTGTCCCGAAGGTGAGGATAATAGAAAGTCAACAAGGAAGTGGTAGGAAGATCTATGGCACCACTTTCGACTCGCGATCCTTGGTAAAAATTAAGTAGTGGTCCTATCGGCATAGAGGGCGGGAGGCATAGTTTCGGAGACGATGGATCGTCTTTATGCCTCACGGCAGCTGTAAACACGAGGCATATGCTATGAGGCTCGTGAGGATCGGGGATCTCCACGAGGTTATAGCTGGTATATTTTTCTTTATATGATGTGAGATGCATGCATTGATTGATCCTGGATCCTCAATTCATATGTGTGCATGGAGCATGTATTTGACAAAGTACCCGACAATGGAGAAATTAGCGCCATGACATGCATGTAACTGGTAGTTTGGGGCCGCAGCGTTAGTGTAATAACATATATAGAAGCGCCTTGTTGCTTAAACAAGAGGTTTCTTCTTGATTTGATAACCTTACCATTACGAGTTTGACTTGATTCTAGGAATGGATTGAGTTGTCTAAGCACCGGCTATCGTGGATTGGACGAAGCGGTAGTGTTGAGATGCTCACGACCCGGACGGGAAGTGATGGTACAAGGCATTGGATCAAGTGTAATGTCCAATGTGATCTCCGCTATGCAAGCTAGGAGAATTATGAGGAAAGGATGTGAGACATTCTTGGCTGTGATACTTGAGCTCAGGAGGAGGTCGAGTTGATGTAGAAAGATCCACGATAGTAGGAATTTCGGATGTATTCCCACGAAGAGTTGCAATTATTCCACATGAGAGAGGTGGACTTAGCCATAGAAATTGTGCAGGAGCAGTCCGCATGTCAAGGGCCGTCACGGGATGCTCAACGGAGCTGAAAGGATTAAAGTCAAATTGCAAGAACTTAGATAAAGTTGCTCAGAACCAGTGCCTTGGGGTGCACACATTTTATTTATGAAAAATTGGCACTCTACGGATGTGCATCGATTATCGTGAGATCAATAAGGTGACAGGTGAAAACAAGTACCCATTGCCGAGAATTAAAAGTCTTTTTGATCAGTTAGAGAGCGGGTGTCTTTTCGAAGATAGACTGCGATCGGGGTATTATCGAGTTGAGGGTAAAGGAAGGAGATGTCTGGCGCATTTTAGAGCCCCGATATGGTCATTATGAGTTTTTAGTAATGCCATTTTGGGTTGACTAATGCACCGGCAGCATTTATGGATTTAATGAATAGGGTTCCGACCCTATGTGAGATCAATTGTTGTGGTTTTATTGATGACATCACGGTGTATTCTAAGGATGCACGGGAGTTTTTATGAACAACACACGAGAATTAATAGTCTTAGAGGCGTTAAGAGAAAAGAAGTTATATGCTAAGCTCGACAAAATGTGATTTTTGGCTAGGAAGTCTGTTCCTAGGCCATATTGTGTGCGAGGGTATAAGGAGAGTTGATCTGCTAGATTGAAGCGGTTGTGAATTGGAAATCACCTCGAAAATGTAGGGTGAGAAGTTTCTTAGGCTTAGCCGGTTATTATAGAAGATTTGTGAGAGGCTTTTTCGGTCCTTAGCTTCTCCGCTCGCAAGTTACTCGGGAAAGGAATAAAGTTTGAGTGGAGCCAGGACAAATGTCGGAATAGTTTTGAGCCGGTTGAAAGGGATCTTTGGTTGGAAGCAGGTATTGTATGACCTACTCAGGAAAGAGTATACATATATAGTGATACTTCATGCATTGGTTTAGGATGCGTGTTAATGCAAGATGGGAAAGTAGTGGCTTATGCGTCAGACAGTTGAAGCCACATGAACAAAATTATCCCTCATGACTAGAGTTAGGCTGCGGTAGTGTTTGCTTTAAAAATATGGCGACACTACTTATCTTGGCGGGGAAAGTGTAGAATTTACACCAATCATAAAGTCTCGAGTACTTGTTGAGAAGAGTTAAATTTGAGGCAATGGAGTGGATTAGAGTTATTAAGGGATTATAGTGCATCATAGATTACCATCCGGAAGTATGGTAGCCGATGCTTTAGCCCAGAAAGACGAGTGGTAGCAATGTCACTCTGATGCAGTGATTAGAGACTAGGAGATGATGGAGCTATGTTGGCTCAATTAGAGCGCAACCCGTTTTAAAGCAAATGATAATAGATGTCTTGAAAATGATGAAGAGCTCTGAGAAAAAGTTACGGATGGTTAGAAATGGTGACAAGACTAAGTTTTTAAGAAAGAGAAGGCTGGAAGTTTGTATTTCGAGGAATAGATTATGTGTGCGGATGATAAGGCTAAAGAAAAAGTTGCTGTTGGGGCTCATAATACGGTGTTACCATGCATCATGGAGGGGGAATAAGATGTACGGGACTTGAAGCAGTTTTATTGGTGGAGAGATGAAAAGAGATGTATTTGAGATATGTGTCTAAGTGTTTGGCGTGTCTGACAAGTCATTGAACACCAAGTGCCCTTGGGTTTGTTAAATCCTTCCAATTCCTCCAATGGAAGTGGGATAACATTACCATAGTTTTTGTGTCGGGTTTACCTTCACACAACAAAGCTTGCTGACTCTGTCACGGGTGATTATAGATAGGCTCACAAAGTCGGCCCATTTTATACGGTCGGGATTGATATTCCATGGATCGACTAGTTGGAGTTATATATAGATGTAAGTTATTACAATTGCATGGTGTGCCGTTGTCTATTGTGTCGGATGAGATCCGCGATTTACATCAAGGTTACGGAAGGAATTCTGATCGACTTTAGGCACTAAGCTAAATTTTAGTACGGCATTCCGTGCGAACGGATGGGTGATCCGGAGATTGATTCAAATGCTCGAAGATATGCTTAGTTGTGTCATAAATTTTCGGGAAGTTGGGATAGGTATATTCCATTAATGGAATTTGCCTATAACAATAGTTTTCAATCAAGCATTGGTATGGCACCATATGAAGCTTTATATGGCCAGAAATGTAGAACTCCTGTGTGTTGGACAGAATTAAATGAGCATAAGCGGTCCAGACATAGTAAAAGATCTGAGAAGAGAAAGTACAATTTATTCGGCGAGGTTAAAGAGCGGCTAGTGATACAAAAATCGTATGCCAGCCCTAAAGAGGAGAGATATTGAATATAACGTGGGAGACAAGGTCTTTTTAAAGGTATCACCATGGAGGAAAATTCTAAGGTTTGGTCAGAAAGGCAAGTTGAGTCCAAGGTTCATAGGGCCATATGAGATTTTAGAACGTATTGGCCCTGTGGCTTATCGATTGACACTCCCTCCGGAGCTGGCCAAATTACATAATGTGTTTCATGTGTCGATCTTGAATGCAACTACGATCGTCATACATAATGCAGTCACCCAAATACAAGTCTGAAGATTTGTCATATGATGAGGAGCCAAATATCATTACGGCTCGAGGAATTGAAACGAGTTAACGGAACAAACAAGTACCATTAGTGAAAGTTCTCAGCGACACCATGGTGAAGAAGAAGCTACTTGGGAGCAAGAAGCAACTATGAGAGCACGGTATCCGCAACTCTTGGTCCAGTATGAATTCGAGGAATGAAATTCTTTTTAAGGGGAGAGTTGTAACACCCCAAATTATACCTACGGTTTATAACATGTTTAGGGTATAATAAAAGTAACAGTATATTTTTCATGAATAAAATAAAGATAAAAACAAAAGTAGGAATATGTATAAGTTAAATTACAAATAATAAAGAAGAGTTGAGGCTATTGTAAAAATAACATAAATTGATTTGCGAATATTAGAGAGTTGGAGGACGAGAAGTGAAGGCGAAAGGGGATAAGATCAAATAAGGATAAGGCCAAAAGAAATACTCTCATTTGGTGGAGAAAGGGGAGAGCAAATAAGGACGAGAGAAGAAAAGAAGAAGATCACAGGTATGGAATTACTAAATTTGAGTATTGGTATGGAATTTGAGTATGGTTATGGATACGTTTTGGGTTGTATGGAAACTATGGGAGTATGGAAGTCTAGTTTTGGACTATAAAGTTTAGATACATGGGTTAGACCCTCTATCTTGTGTATGGTTTGGGTTTGGGAACTCAGCTCATTTCTTGTAGGGTTGAGTTAAGAAGAGCTTTAAGGCTCCTAAATATGGGTTGAGAAGGGTCTAGTTGCAAGTTGAACCCAGAAAATTCCCTATTGTCGATCATATGCAGTATCCGGATCTTAGAACGGGTTTTTGGGTCAGAAATACAGGGAATTCAGAAGTGAGTCCTTCTAGTAAATTGTAGCCACATCAATGAACTTGATGTTAGGCTTTCGAATTTCTCGATTTGGACCTCTATAGACCAAGTTAGGGTCCTTTTTCCGAGGTCAGTCCATTTAGATCTAGTCGGGTCAGTTCTGCCAATTCGGGTCAACTAGCCGGACCTTATAACGAGTTTTTGAGTCATAAATAAAGAGAATTTGGAAGTAAGTCCTTCTGGGAAATTGTAGCCACATCAATGAACTTGATGTTGGGCTTTTGAATTTCTCAATTCGGACCTCTGTAGATCAAGTTATGGTCTTTTTACTCTGAATAGTCAAATGGGTGAAGGGTCAGCCCATAGAGGTCGTCAAATAAAGGTCAGCCGACCTCGTCTTGAAGAGCTCCACTCGTCCGCCGGTGCAGCTCGTCCAGTCAGGTCGGCTCGTCAGGCGGGCTCTCGCCGATTACCTCGTTCAGTCAAGGTCAGCCGTCAAGGCCCGGGCTCGTCACTTGATGGCTCGTCGGTCGAGTCGGCTCGTCAAGGCCGGGCTGCGTCGCCGGTGCGGCTCGTCGATCCAGGAGTCGAAGCTCATCGGGCCCAGGCTCGTCGCCGGTCTCGACTCGTCCAGTCAGGTCAGCTGCGTCGAGGCCGGGCTCATCGCCGGTCGCGGCTCGTGAGTCGGTCGACTCATCAAGGCCCGGTAGCATGACCTCCAACTTTGGAAGGTCATAACTCCTTCGTTTGAACTTCGATTTTGGTGTTCTTGGACTCTATGGAAAGCCCATTGAGTCAAGAATCCCTCCATATGACTTAGGAAGATATTAGATGTCAGACCAAGGTCAAGACTGAGCTCATCACTTGGTCGCGGCTCGTCGATTCGGGTCAGCTCGTCAAGGCATTTGCGCATGACCTCCAACTTTGGGCGGTCATAACTTACGTCGGGCACTCGATTTGGGTGTTCTTAGACTCTATGGAAAGCCCATTGAGTCAGAATCCATCCATATGCCTGAGGAAGATATTAGATGTCAGACCAAGGTCAAGACTGAGCTCGTCGCGGTGCAGCTCGTCGGTTCGATCGGCTCGTCAGGCGTGCGCATGACCTCCAACTTTGGAAGGTCATAACTTCTTCGTCTGAACTCCGATTCGAGTGTTCTTGGACTCTATGGAAATCCCATTGAGTCAAGAATTCATCAATAGATAGAATGATAAGATTGGAACTCATATTAGTCTCGGAAAACATGAAAAACAGTAGGCTCTGTAGGTAACTATAGTTATTCATATTATGAATTCATAAATAACTCATAAGCATCTGAGAGATGTTTCCATTATTTGCATGCATACATCATTGCTGTACAAAGTTATGAATAAATGATAGTATATATATATATATCACATATGATTCTTAGAATGACAATAATTATTCGGGAATATGAGGTATATCTTGAACATAAAATACATATTGATTAATGCACTTAGAACTACGAGTAGAGGGATAGATGCGGGCATGCCTATTAGGAAAAATAAGTCTGCGACATATAAGTTATGTTCTGTTACGTTCGATATCGGCCCAGTTTGGTTCGATGTATAGATCCGTTTGGATCGGTGGCCAGAAGGGTCACCCGCTCGCTTCCTAGCGCCAGCATAAGATGATCATTGTCTCATTACAATGGCTACGGTGCCTTCAGACGCTACGGTTCCTGTATCCACTTCTAAGGTTTATGCAGACATGAAACATAAAAGAAAATGACCGGTATATGCAAACGAAAGGTAGAGAATATATGACATGATATGAGAAGCATAGCAGTGCTATGCGATGAAAGTATACAGTTACAAGAATAAGAAGTAAGTCTGAATGACATGAAAGTATATGGATGATGTGAGAAATGAAACTTGTTATAGAAAGGAGTATATATATATGAGAAATAGTAAGAATCTGCCAAGCTGTTATATGTATATGCATTTGTATAGAAATTAGGGTGACCCTTAATGGAGGTCGTCGGGTGTATTTATTTCCCGCTAAAGCGTAAAGCATGCGAATTATTCAATCCGTGTAGAGTGAAGGAAACCGGAAGGGGCTAGGACAATCCACATGGCGGTTAAAGGCCACGCATCCATAGGTGCCTTTGGGAAGACCTTTAGGTCTATTTTGTATATGAAATTTTGTAAACCAATGTAAATATTGTAGATGTTGAACACTTCCATATATGGAGCTTGTATATATATTTTGTAATCCATTGCTACAGAATATAATACAAGTTAATTGTTTAACATTATATGAATATCTGAGTGTAAGGTTATAAGTTTAAAAAAAAAAAAATGACCCTCCTTGACATCTATGCGAGTTGGGGCATCCACACCGGTAGTTATACGCATAATCGATAATGATCATTGGGTGCATTAAGCTAGACTAATGAAAACTTAAGGGTACACCATGAACTATGGTATCATATATAAGCGGATTTCAATGTTGTGTTGGAAGGATCTGACAAATCTTGTTGGATCTCACGATTCGGGGATGAGGATAAAATCCACAAGCGGTACGTCTTTACTTTGGGAGGTGGTGTTGTTGGCGATCATCGACAAACCCTCATTGCTACTTCTACCATGGAGTTAGAGTTTATAGCTCTTGAATTTGCTGGTAAAGCTTAGTGGTTGAGGAACTTCCTACCAGGAATTCCTTTAGGAATGCAGCCGACACTTTCGGTCTCTATGCATTGTGATTGCCAAGCAGCAATATCGATCGCAAAGAATAAAGCATTCAATGGGAAAAACATACATATTCGTCTAAGACATGAGGTTGTGAAACAACTGTTGAAAGATGAAATTATTTCCATTGACTATGTAAAGTCAGAAGTGAATTTGACCGATCCTCTGACTAAGCCTTTGGGAAGAAAATTAAGTTTGAAAACATCGAGTGGAATGAGACTTAAGCCAATATGAGATTAGCAGTGATGAGAACCCAACCTTTATGATTGGAGATCCTATGAAGAAGGTTCATATGGGTAGTAACAAGTCACTTGTTAATCCTGCTAGCACCAACAAAATTATCCCTTCCTATGGTGTGGTTATGGTACTATAAAGCATATTTCGAGAGGTTGAGTTATATGCTCTTAATGATTTCATATATGGGATCACCTATGTAAGTGTAGGTGAGGCGCTTCTATGAAATGGTTGGCAAAATTTCTAGAGCACTTATGGTCATCCAGGCATGTGTAGCCTAATCGCGTCTGACGGTGTTGAATAGCAAGAATTGTGATGTGTGGTGTTGTGGTGAATTTTAATTCACTATTAAAAGAGTACTATGGTTCATAAAGTCTATAAAGCTTCACCAATACTACGCCAAATTAAATCTTATTCATCTGTGTTGGTTCATAGTTCATTGAACACCATAAATTTAGGCACTAACGCCTTCCATATTCCAAACAAAGTGTTTTAAATACAAGTTTTTTAATACAACCTTTTGTTTGAACGTGGGGGATTATTGTAAACAATAGTTTTCAAAAGGTGTTGTCCACGGAAAAGACAAGAGTCTTTATTGGGACTGTATTCTAAACCCCAAATATGAGCTTGTATGACTTGAGAAGGCTAGGGTCTCGTGCTGAAATGGCTAGAAACCGATTTCAATGCAAATCAATATAGATTCCCCACGCCCCCACTCCCTTGCGCGTGGATATGCAGAGACACATTTGGTTTTGCTCCAAATCAATTTTGTTTTGTTTGCCTAAATAAAACCAAAAGCCGGTCAAGTCATAAAACCATGGTAAATTCAAAAGCGGTTTTTTGATTTTGAATTCAAATTCTAATAATTCATTTGCATTTTAATTCATAACACTTTTTCATCTCCACCCAACACAATAAATGTTCATCTATGTTGTTCTATTTTTACCCTGGTAGGTGTTTATACATGTCTCGATTACATTCTTTCTCCAAGTGCCCTCCGTTTTACGGGTACCTTGCACCTTCTCCCGAGGGCAGTGTTTTCTACATCTGATTACATTATTTTTCTCCAAATTGCCCTCTGTTTTAATTGCACTACCTTCTCCGTTTGCTACTGCACTATTTTCTTTGGTTTCGTCCTTACGCTTGCTGGTTTATAGCATGACCTAGGCTTATGCGCGGCGACTTGAGAAGGTATCAAGGAAAGATCAACGTAGAAGAGGCGCTAGTAAAATCGCGCTGGAAGACATACTATTCCATACACCATAAACGCATAATGTTCAAACTCGTCCCTCATCGAAAGAAATTGGCTGCACGAAACAAGCCACCATGGCCGAGTAACGATGTATAAAGACATGTTGTCTGACATCTTTTTCGGCAAGTGTTTCTCAAAATCCTTTGGGCGTATCCAGGGGTAATTATGGAAGAAATGCAATGTGGCGGAGGTGTAGAAAGCGAGAAGCGTGGAGATGAAATTATAAAGACACAATAAGCTTGGATGCTTCTCGAGCTTTGGTGCCTTCTTTGCCTTCCTTTAGGCCGCTGGTATGCGGCTGTTGTCGCGAAGGCTACGGTTGCCCTGTGCTTGCCTGTTAGAGCATGAATTGGAGGGTATTAATTAGCCACCCCCTCCTTCTTTTATCAAATTTTCATGTATCATATGAACACCTCATCTCTTTGTTTTATTTTTCATTGTTCCATCTCGAAAAGAAATTTAGTGATCTGAATGCTTCACATCTTGACATGGTCAATGGAAGATTATTAACAAGGGCCCGGTATTAATTAATATGGGGGAAACTTGTGTTTCAGCCCATTGATTTGAGAATAATCGCGAAAATGATTTAAGAGGAATAATTGCAAGAAGATAAAATGCAAAATACATGATTTTATATACAATTTCTCAAAAATAATTGTGTTTCAAGTACGATAATATTACTTAGGCAATACCTTAATAAACTACAGGTATTATTTTAATGAATTATAGCTACTACCTTAATGAATAGTATCAATATAGTACTTACAGTTTATTAATGTAATACCTAGGTACTGTCATATTTAAAACGTTATTTTCTATGGCTATCTTTGAATCATGTTTATTATATTACATGTCTTAATTCATTGCAATTAATTTCAAGATCGTAAACTGTCTTTATTGAGACTCGAACCTAGGACCCTCTCCGTATACCCTTATGCATGTTTTAACAAGGAAACACAAGTTTCCCTTAAACCAATAGAAAAAGAAGAATATACCTTAAACCACTTGATTTCCCATTGCATTCTGAGTGAAGCTAAATGGAAAGCGTTAGAATCATCTAAGCTTGCAGCAACAATGCATAATACATATTCCTTTGGCATCAATAGCATGAAATGCACTTTCAGCGTGAGGCTTCCGGTTGACTAATAGCTCATACAGTTCATCTTGCCTATTTTGACTGACAAAAGAACTATATTATTGCTACAGTCTCTGTCAGAATGGCCATAGGGAAAACCTGTAGGATTCGCTCTACAATTTCAGTTATCCCATTTTTTGCTGCAATTAGTATTGGTGTCTCCCTTTTCTGAAAACCTCCCTTTCCATTGAAAGACTTTTTTGATTCTCCATCATCTGCCACTCTGGAGCTAAAATAAAAAAATAAAATTTAAAAGACGTGACAACTTGATCAAATTGTAGACTAAGCATTAAAGATGGAAAGGGATGAGAGGGGATCAAGTCCCAAGAAAGAGGAGAGAGAAGATGAGAGATGAGAGGAGAGAAAGGGATTGACACATGACAAATGGAATGAGGTTATTGATTTGGTTTTGGTGGATGGCAAACACGACATCATTTAGATGTGTTTGGAAGAGCTTATTTACGGTTTATTTGAGCTTATCTTTTTATATAAGTACTTTTAATAAAATTTGTATATGCTTGTAAAAGCTTATAAGTAGTTTATAACCTCCCATAAGCCATTTTAGCTTATTTCAATAAGCTTCATGGAAAAACTCATCAAAAGCTTAAAACGACTTATCTGGAGACTAAAATTGATCATCTTAATGACAATAATGCCCTTATAAAAAATAATGAAAAATAATAGAGAACAACTTTCTGAAAATTTATGTAAAAAATAGGTAAAATATTTGAAAACTTATATAAAAAATATAGGAAAAATTTATGAAAAATAATGGGTAAAATTTTTAGAAAAATTTATGTAAAAAATTCCAAAAATATAAAACAACTGAAATTTATGTAAAAATTATTAAATTTTTGAAATATGAAAAATTTCTAACATATAATTAAAAATAGAAAAAAACTATTGATGATGAGAATAATGATATTAATGATGATTTTCATTATTTAGAATTTAATCTGAATCCATAAGTGTTTATTTTGTTTTGAAACTTAAAATTTTTGTAAGGATGAAAAGCACTAATGGTGTTTGTTATTTTTGCCTTTTATTTTGTTTTGAAAATATTTGTGATGATGAAACTTGATTGTGATTTTTATTATTTTGTTTTTTCCTTTGTGTATTTTATTATTAGAAAAAACTATAGACAATATTTAGTGAGATATATAATTTTATTTGTATTAAGTAAGTCTGCATTCTTAAAAAGTCTATGCCTCAAGTGTGCCTTCCTTCCAAGGCCTCGAGAGGCTTTTACAACAGCCTACGTGCGTATTACACGTTAAATAACTATAAGTACACATTTATAGTTTCAATTTATAGAAAACATTCAAGTTAAAGATTTTAATGAAAAAAAATGAAATATTTTAGTTTTATAATATATTTGATGCATATGAAATAAGTGAGAGGAAAGTATGAAATAAATTAAGTTATTATTTTTTTATACTAAGAGATTACAAGATAATCATAAATGTTTTTCGGTATATAGTGAATCTTTACTTTATTTTAATTTTTTATCATAGTTTCAATATATATATATATATATATATATATATATATATATATATATATATATATATATATATATATATATATATATATATATATATATATATATATAATTTTTAGTTTTAAAATTTTTAAACATTACTTAATGAAGTACTTATTTATCTAAACACTTCAATTTTATAAGTTCTTATAATGATATTTTTAGTAATTTCAGCTATTATAAGTGTTTGAGTAGTAATGCTTCTAAACACCTTAAAATGATGTATAAACGTTTTTTAAAATATGCATCCAAACACAATTAATGAATAAAGTACTTATGACATAAGCTCTCATCTAATAAGTTTTTATAAAATAAATACTCAATTAATGCGTGGAGAGTTATTTAAGAGTGGTAAAAGAAATGATTGTTTGGTCACTATTTAAAGCATGTTTTTGGAATTCAAATCCCCAAAATGCATTAGTACCGATATTTTTACCTTTACATGCATACTTTATTAAAATTATTTCCCCTCAATGCATGTTAACATTATTCTCACTAAATATATGTGAGTTCACTTTAACTAAACTACTAAATATTCCTAATGAATCAAACATAGTCTCCCAATAAAAGAAGCTTTAATGAGAGAAATCAATAATCCCTAAATAAATTAAAATGTAATAGAACTAGTATGATAGGACACAAATGATTACATTATCAGTTATTGATATACCACTCCATCCACCAAACCGAACAAATGTAG
Organism: Tetrastigma voinierianum; assembly: GCA_016808115.1. Taxonomy (NCBI): domain Eukaryota; kingdom Viridiplantae; phylum Streptophyta; class Magnoliopsida; order Vitales; family Vitaceae; genus Tetrastigma; species Tetrastigma voinierianum. Next base: position 389,449 of record JAEQBH010002513.1, read on the forward strand.
CCCAAAATATTTAAAGTATAAACCCAAATTTAACAATTCAAAACCATTAAAAATGTATAATCTTGAGGTCATTATAAATTTATAAGATGTCTAGAGAACATTACATTCAGTTTCACTTCTAAAATGGTCATTCTCCTACTTCAATGATCCTTTTGACTGTTGGTTCTTGTAGTCATTTGCTATTAGTTGAAACCTTTCCTATTCATTTAAAATTTCTTCTTTATTAATCTCTTTTCACATTTTCCTAATTAGTGTTTAGAAAGAGGGTTGAAGACTTTACATACCTCAAACTTTGCTCTCATGTATCTGAGAGTTCATCAACCACAGGATGACATACACTAAATTTGTTGTCATGGTTATTTAGTGAACAAGTATGAGGTGCATGATATGAACATACCCTTTTCTTTTCTTTTGCTTGTAATTTTTTTATCGAATAAATACCAGCAACAACAAGATGAAATACACATGAACCGGCCACACAAACCCACTCTAGGCATGCGATCATTTCTATAACTCAATTCTAAAGGCATAAAGCGTAAATGGTCCAAACAATATTCTTCTTGTGATTTGAAGAATTACCAATTATTAAATTTCTGTTTAGAGTAGTGATACAAAATTCTGCATATCTCAAATTTCAAACTTTAAAGCTAAAACCTTGAACTAAAATGTTATTGTCTAAATAACTTTACATTAATAATTCAAATGGGGATTTGAGCAAATTAAAACCATTAAAAGTATATAAGCTTAGGTCAGTATAAAATGCTTATAGCAATTTATTCAGTCAATAGATTTTCCTAACTAGTGTTAGAAAGATAGAGAGAGAGAGGGGAGTGAGCTTTACATATACCTTCACCCATTTTTCGGGGCTGATCATTATGATATTCTGGCATTTGCTCGGGATTTCCTCCAATATGTTCATCTTGTAGTCATAGCAAGAAGATTTCCTTAACATGAGGTCCAGGGTCTGAACAGACCATATGTCCTTTTCTTTATGTTCTTTCACCTTATTTCTCTTGTCTTGTAATCCGAACAACAACACAAGTATATGCACTGAAATAGTTAAAATCTAAGTGGTTAGCATATTCATATCATGCATGTTGGGATGGTATGTGGGATGGTGATATACCTATTAGTCCAAGGATGGTACGTAAGATCATGATGCTTGTTTGATAATTTGGGGGGGAAAATTGTGGTCTTTCTTTAGTGCTCGCTCGTTTCCCTACATATGAAATGGGGCATTAGGTTAATAGCTATGGAGTAAAATTTGTATAGTGAATTTTAAACATTTCTAACAATTGTGCATGCATACAATATGAAATGGTGATATGCCTATGTGTGAAACTTAATTACCTTGATTCTGAGGAATATCGCTTATTCCTTCTTCGAGTTCCTCAATTCTTTTTCTATTTGCCTTCATATGCTTCCTGCTAGGAGCTGGCAATCCATCTCTATCTGTTACTGAAACTATACAAAATTCATTAGGTTCTTTCTTAGCGAGCTGACAATATTCATGACCATTAACAAGCATGCATACACATATTGTTGTTTAGATACATTTTTTTGATAATGATAATTCTTATATAAAATGTAATTATCGTAATTAGAAATTACATTAGAATGACTATTTTTCTGTTTGCTTTTCCTGATTAGGTTTGGATGGTCAAGCAGCAAGTACTCTTACAGTGATAAATAATTCTGTTGATGAATCGTCGAGAACCACTTCCTGAATACAGCTGGGTTACTGGCTGGGGTGATTGCAGTGTACCCCCTTGGTCGTCTACGGCGCGAGATAAGTTCATCATCGCACTTACAAAGTAAAAGTATATGATATACCAGTTCTGCCAAGACAAATAGTTGACTATACGTATATATACACAATACAAAAGAACCAAAGAGATGCATGATTTGATGTTAGAAATTAAACTAATGCTGACCAAAATATCGGCCACTAATGGCAACATGAAGATAGTTTGGCCATCGCTCCTTCTTCGATAGTATTTATTCTGTCCCTCGACGCATATCGGATCAAGATAAAGGAAAGCATTGTTTTGACCACGAAGAGCAGCCAAGAAGAGAGGCGTCTCCCCTTTGTAGTTTCGATGGTCTAAGAGCTCTTCATTCTTTTTAACAATGCACTTGCAAATGCCAACATTTCCAATCAATGCTGCTAGATGGAGTGGCGTATTCCCTTCATCGTTTTCGATTGATAGAGTGGCTTGTGGATTGTTAATCACTTCCACAAGCCTTTTCACTATATCTTCTTTGCCTTCCGAGACAGCTATATGCAATGCTGTCCTTTGATCTAAGTGTAGCTTTGCAGTTCGAATGGTTGGATGGTTCTTATAAAAGTCACAACCTTTTCCATTCTCTTCAGGCAATATTTTAACAACTCTTGTTTTTTCTGCTCCCACTCCTTCCAATCACGTTCCACTCGAAATGCCATTAATTAACTCGACTCACTCCTCCTACTCTTACTCCTACTCCTTCAATAAATGAACAACCATCCTTATATATATACTAGTACTGAATTATCACGTTTACAGGATATGATAGATGAAGTGTTAAGAGAGATTGAGAATTTGATACCCTGCTTTGGTTTTGGGAGAAGGAATACATTATTGACACTCAATGTACATGAAAATAAAGCACTTTATGTTTGAGACAATTATATTGCCATATTAAGTAAAAAAGCAAACATAAATCAACTTTCTTTTATTTTTAATATATTTAAATTTAAATATGATATATTTTAATAAAATTTAAAATATTAATATATTTATATTTATATTAGAATCTTGATAATATAAAAGCAAAAAAATAATATTATATTAAATAACCATATATAATTTTATATTTTAATAATATATAAATTATATATATTATGACCATACCCAGTCACACACGAACTACGAACCATTAACTTAAAAGAAAATGACATAAAATGAAAAATAAGAAAAATACAATGAAGGCAATATCAAATGAATAGTTTAACATGATTTGAATTTAAAAAGCTTCCTTAAAAGCTTAAAAGTCTCAAAATTCTTTTGATAAATAAAATAAATGATTTTAAAGCAATAATCAGACCACCCAGGACCAACAAAATAACCACTTGAATTTGTGAAATTATTTAGGAAGCTTGGTTAATACAAATTGATTTTTGGTAAAGATTTTAAATTTAATTTACTTTCGTGAAGCCCATGTTTCTCAAAATATTGAAGAGTAGTAAGATTACATGGTGAATCCAAAATTCCATTTTTTTAGCAAATCAAGTATTGTAATATATAAATTGAGTAAAGAAAAAAAAATGCATACATGACTTTTAAATAAGGTATGATTTGCATAGATTTCTTATTTCTTTCAGTTTTAGAAATAAAAATAATAAGCCTCCTTTTCTCTCAACATTTTCTGAGTTAGCCTCTTTTCATTAAGCAAATATGTGATTTTTTTTGTCATTCTTCGCTTGAAATCACTAATCTACACATCTTTTCATATTTTTCTTTCTCAATAAAGTGATTTTTCCACACATTTATGTTTTTATTTCTTTTTTGTGATTTAGTCATCACATTGGTGCTTATGTAATTATTTATTTGCCTTTGTGCATGTATAGTTTGTCATCGTGTTAATAAGGCGGATGGATTTATTGTCATCTTAATAATATAATGGGTGGTGCGACGTTTATTTGTGCTCTGGCGATCCAGATGAGCAAAACATATATGATCAGAGACTAGAAATCAAATCAATTGTTGTCAATATGCATCAAAACTGAAATTATATTTATTATAGTCACAATAGTAATATCAAATGTGTAGGCTCAACTATCAAATGTATAGGTCTTGAGCCGAATCATTGTGCTATTAACCAGAATTTTGTTTCATTCTTTATGGTTTTTAACGATTTTAGTTATATATTTCTATTGATGTATTACTAGTTTGAATCAATGAACTTATTTTTCTTCAAAAAACTAAAAATAATAATAATAATAAGTAAATAAAAATACAATACGATAGTTTTTAAGAATTAAGCATTCATTTAATCGAGAGAAAAGAATTATGCATTCCAAGACATAAACAAATTTTGTTTCCTCATATTTTGAAGTATAAAAATGTTTATTAATTATAAAAATGTAAGAGAGCTTTACTCATTTTATATAAAATTATTAGCATTTGATTTCTAAAAAAGAAAAAAATAGATCCATAACTTCCTATTAAATAGAACATCCATGATGTAACTCAACACCTCCTCCACAACAACAAATGAACAAGATATAAATAGATATTAATGATTCTGACTTAGCCACCATATATATAAATATATGATTGGGAATTTGATGCCATGCTTGGATTTGGGAGAAAAGCATACATTATTTAACACTCAATATTGTACACATTAGAACATGAAAAAGACTAGCAGAAGAGAACGATGAAAGAAGAAAAAAAACGAGAACAAAGAAAATGTAAAGAAAATATAAAGAAAAAAAAAGTTAAATAAAATAAAATAAATTAGTTTGAAATGGTAGTGGCACACTCAAATTCACTTTACTTATTTTAACTATATATATATATAGCTAAGGTGTGTTTTGAATACATTTCTTCATTTATATTTCTAAAAATAAAAACTAATAGTATCTCCAATATAAAAATGGAAAAACATTGATTTCTAAAAATTATTCCCTTAAATTTTTAAATTCATAAAAAAGTGAGCGCAAAGAATAAAAGATAATTTCTTTTATATAAAAGTTTTATATTTTTCATCTATACAAGTTTTTATTTTTAAAAAAAAAGAAAAATATCAATACACACATACATGATTAAATATAGAAAGAATGGAACAGATCAAAGGGTTAAAATCAAGAATTTTCTGTTTCCAACCACATCAAGCAAAGAATCACATTATAGGCATTGGATAAAGAAAAAAGACATGCTGAAAAATTAGTTCAAAGGGTTAAAATCAAAATTTTCATTTCAACTACATCAAGCAAAGAATCACATTATGAGCATGGAATAAAGAAAAAAGACATACAAAGAAAAATTAGAAAAGCCAAAGTGCTTATTCTAATAATGGAACAAAGAAAAAAGATACATTAAAGAAAAACAATTAGAAAATCCAAAGCGCTTATTCAAAAAGATAGAAGAATAAATAAATTCCAACCCAGTGATTAGGCTTTGTTATATTTTATACTAACTTTTCGGATGCAAGTATTTCCTTTCCTTTGAGGGCATCTAGCCCTTGGTGTTTTATAATTCATATCCATTAGTGTGCTCAAGGGTTCTACAATGTCCCACATACATCGATTAAGAATGAAAAAGACTTCTGAGTTTATAAGCCTATAGACAACATCAATTGATGGCAGGCCTTTTGGAGGAGATACCCAAAACAAAACAAGAAACATATGAATATACTTTTATATGACACAACACACAAACCGATCTTTCAGCAACTATTGCATTTAAACCAAGGAAACAAAAGAAAAATATGAATATGCCATTGCTAGACTTCCTAATGCATTTGTAGTGTAGTGGATCCTTTGGACCAGGGACAATCGGTACCACGCAAGGCGTCTTACATCTCATACGCTATGAGCAACAAGCTGGCGGAGTTGCAACCCCGAGAATACGAGAAACGAGAAGAAATAACAACCGTGGTTTGAGGCGAAAAGATCAAAACCGCAGACTTCCATTTTCTCCTCTTACGAAGGAAGACGCCAGTACACAAATCCTATCCCATCTCTCTTTGATTTGGCGTAAGTCTAGACTCAGGCATAGAAGTCGAAGACTGAAGTTTGGGCCTCGCCTACGCAAGGAGACCCAGTTTGCCCGAGTGGGAGGCGAAGACCTTACTTTTGAGGGAAAGATTAGCCAGCCGGTCTTCACACCTTCGCCATGCAAGGGTTGCCACCAATGATCATCCGATTAATCGAACATAGCATTGAGAAAAGTGGGAACCTTTGTGCCTCTGAACTTGCCTCCTGGATCCCAACCTGAGTGCTTCATCAAAATGGGGGAGAGGTAGGTAGTGTAAGTACCTTGATCGTCTGAACCTCTGGGCATCAGCAGCAGAACGTGATCCTTCAAAAGAGGTAATCCGGGGGCAGTATGTCGACCACCTTTCCAATGATTAAGTCAACAAAAGATGAAGAAGATGAAGCAGAGAGTTCACGTGGTTCGAATTGTGGCACCTCGAGGAGATCCCCCGATTTATGGGAGCGTGGTTAGTCAATCTTCCCTTAATTTTAGGAATTAAAATCTCTCTTAATTTTAGGGATAAAATATGTTCTTCCTATCAATGATTAATCTTCCGGAAATAGGGATTTGGAATGGGAGCAAGGTGGAGTAAATATCTCTTTTCGCGTATTTTCTCTTTGGTATGCTTGCATCCATATGAACTTTCCATATGCGATAGGGTGGCGGGTGAGGACTTAAGAGCAACAGATATGGGCTACCATGAGGTGAGTCTTTAACAGGACACTCTGTCTTTCTCAGATGGGCTTTAAGACACTCCCGTCTTGTTATTTCCCCCCTGCTTTTAATACGGTAAGTAGGCTTGGTCCATTTCATGATGTGGCCCAAGCGAGCCTTGGGCTCGTCGAGAAGTGGGTCTAGGTCTAAAGACCACAGTACTCACAATGCCCCCCTTTTCCCTAGCTGAAGGTTTGTGCTTCTTCAGTCGGGGAAAATACGGTGCTTCTAAACCTTGAGTGTGGAAAGTTGGGGCGGGAGAGTGTGTGTACATTGAGCGTCTTTGTGCGATGGAAGTGTATTTGGATATAAAGTGCGTGGGCAGCGCTCGTTTCCCAACATGTCTATGGCGCATGATGTCTTGACGCCACATTTAATGCTCCCATTGATGTTTTGTCCCTATATATAAGGGTTAGGCTCCAAGGTTTTCCCTTTTTACAATTTCGCAAAGCTCTTTACCTACTACAAATTCTTTTCTCCTATGTTTCTACGAACTGTTCTTTAAAAGGAATTATCGGAGGTCCCTTTACAACTTTCAATTTTTCGATGAGTTTTTTTTTTTTAAACTAGTTTGTAAGTTTGTATCTCCTTCTGTGCGTTTTTTTTTGTGGCTCTGTTTCCTAGGTATTCTTCAAAAGCTTTTGTTTCTTTCTAAGATTGCGAACATCGTTCGCCATTGGGGTTCCAGTGATGATGTCGCGAATTTGGTATGGGTTGTTCCCAAGTTTTGAGTCATCCATTAGGTCTATGAGAGGTTCTGGGGTTAGGGGTTCTTAGGTTCTATCGCTGTGATTGTCAAATCTCAAGGGGTTTTGTCTTTTGAGGTTTTAAGCTGATTCCCTTTTTTTACATTTGTTTGCACGTAGAATGGCGAGAGGTCGAAGGCTTCTACCGGTCGGTTTAGGCGTAAGGGGACTCCCGAAGCGCCTTTCTGATAAGATGCCTAGTTCTTTGTATGCATGAGGAGTTAAGATCCTTGGCTTGGTTTACTCTTTGTATCAAATTGGAGTATCGGATAGCCATGACCTACTACCATAAGAAGAGTGATAAACGCCATTTATTTTACGGGGAAGCGGTTCTTGCTAGACTTTGCTTCCCCATCCCTTCTTTGGTGAAGCAGTTCCTACAATTTACCCGGGCACCTCTTGTACTTATTCATCCGAACATCTTTCGATGGGTTGTAGTGTGCTAAAATTTCTCTACCAGTTGGATATTTCGCTGATAGAGATTTGTTTTATTTACACTTTGGAAATTTAGGGATTAGGGTCTTCATCATGTCGACCCACGGTCCTCGGTTGCGATTGTAACCCGAGCTCCCAGAGACTCCCCCAAGGCCCGAGTGAAAGAAGTTGTTTTGGTCGAGTCCGTAGTGCAGGATGCGAGCTCTCAGGGCTTAAATTTAATCCCCGAACGGTCTCGTTCGAGTTTGTTTTGACTTGGTGGGGGCTTGCATTCCCTGAGCCATGCGTGTTTTGATATGCCCCTCTTTTACGAATTTTTGCGTGTTTGACATGCCCAGCCGTTTCACGAAATTTTTGCGAGACGGTAGCCGGGTGTTTGGCGGTTGGCCCAGGTGGAGAAAGCCGGGTCTGGAGCGCGTCGGATGGATGCTCGAGATCATAGGAGGGGCGCGACCGAGCTCCTCTTGTTTGTGGGGGACTTGCGAGTTGGGAACCCAGTCCTTTCTACATTGTCCACACTGTCATCCGTGGTCCTAGAGAAGCTTGTCGAGGTGAACCTTGCTACTCTCGGCCCAACCTCCACAAGAATTGATCCAGGGCAATTCTTCACAAGTAAATTAAAACAAAGAGCCTAAGTCGAGATGGTTGGAAGGAGCTGAGTTGCTTTATCCGGCTGACCAATCACCTGGCCAGGTGCATGACTAGCTTGCCCCAATGTGAAGAAGAAGAAGAAAGGAAGAGGGTTGATGGAAAAGAATTCTTTAGTGCGGGATTAGAAGGCTTTATGGATTGGGTGGATCGATACTTAGTGAACTCTTGAGGAGAGAGGAGGAACTGATATATCTAACCTCCTTTATCGGGTTTGTCGTGCGAATGTGAAGCGAACACGGCGCTGAGGAAACCACCCCGGCTCGGAAGTATCAGCGATAAGCTTTTGAGACAATTTGGTCGGATAAAGAGGCTCGAGAGTCGATGGTAATTACATGGACTCCGAGGCAGCGAGCCCACGATACTGTGGCACTGGAGAGGAATTCGCTTTAGGACCCTTGGGAGGCTTGTGCATCGTTGGAGGATGGGGCTGTGGGATATTCAGCCCAGTCGAGTTGTGGCCCGAGGCCCTATTTCAAAACTGACCATTGGTGCAACAACGCGAGCTAAGCGACCGATCTCCTTGATTCAATGCCGCGGAAGCGAAATTTATCGGACAGGCGATGCGGGCGTATGTGATCGATGGAGTGGGTAGTCAGCCGATGGACACGGGCTCTAGTCGAGATGAGCCGGTCAAGCCAGTGAAACCTTTATGAGAGGGACTCTTCTTGCCACACATATCGTGACCTCACGCACACAATCTTCTCAGGAATGGGTGGTGGCTCGTCTTTGAGTGCTCCTACGTTCACTTCCCCAGTACATGAATGAGAAATCCTGCCGGCTTGTGGGCGAGAGGATGGGATGTTTATTCGCAATCACAACGGCTAAGCTGGTATGACTAGACTTCTAACGTTTTAGCGTGTGTTTTTTGTTGTGATTCCCTCCTAACACCTTTCCTTTTTGTAGGGCATCCGCCGTATTCGAACATAGTGCGCCGACATAGGAAAGCTTTACCATAAGTGGGGATCTGGGAATTTGCGACTATATGCTCGATGCTTGGTTTCTGAAGCACCGGGCCTTGAAACCAGCGCGCTGTCAGTAAAGTTAGATGCAAGCTGCTTAGGACGAAGTGAGTGGGTGCGGGGGGAAGACTACGGTGCGGAGAGGGAGGATGAATGAGAGAGAGTCGTATGACTCACCTGTTCGGCTGCGGTGCGACCCGGTGAAGTATTTGCGGAGGATGAGCTCATTTAGGGTTGGTCTGGCGGTTGCGGAGGAGACCAGCGTGGAGTTGAGGCGGGGCGCGCTGGAGGTTGAAAGAACCTCATTCCTGCTGGAGATCGAGGCGGCTAAGGATGAAGTGTCTTCTCTCCACTCTCGGTGACCCGAGAGACAGAAAGAGGCCATGGAGGACAGCTCTTAAGGCCTTGGGCTTATCTTCGCATACGGTGCGGGTGTTGTGTGTTCAAACCTGACATCTTTGGAGACCGACCGGAGGTTCGGATGGCATGTCTAACTCTCAGGCCAGCTCCTCTAGAGTTTTTCACTGAACCACAGGTGCCCCCGTCTTAAGCGCTTACACGAGGCCCTGCCAATCTCAGTGAGACGTAACGACGAGATAGGTAAAGGAACCAAGAGGGCACTCTGTTGAGGGCTTCTTTTGGAACATCTTAAGTTCTCCCCTCCTTTTTTTTTTTTTTTTTGTAATCGGCCCAGTTTGGCTACCATAACTTATATGTATTTTTCTGATGCTATTGGCGTATTTATGAAATACAATTTTTGGTTTACTTATGTTATTGATTCCTTTTATCTCCTGACTTCCTTCCCACAGATCTTGTTTGGATAGTTGCTTCATGGATATCGATGTTAAGTCTTTTTTTAGGAGGCTAGGCGTAGGGTTTACACATGGGCTAGCCAGGCAAGGCCTGTTACGGGCTGGCTCTGGCTTGTGTGAAACCTTCTGCAGCAGGCATGTACCCATTAGGGTTATGAGCCCGCGTTTGATCTTTTGAAGAAGTGTCGACCACGCTAAAAGTCATATCACGGTCTTTAGAAGTGCCGTAATTTATGAGCCCGCATCTGGTCTTTTAGAGAGTGTCGTTTATGAGTCACATCTAGTCTTTTGAAGTGCTAGAAATTTATGAGCCAGTGCGGTCTTTTGAAGTATCGTTTATGAGCCACGTGCGGGTCTTTTGAGAAGATGTCGATGAAGCTTAAAGCCATGCAGTCTTTGATACATGGGTATTCGAAATTAAAAGAAAATACTTTAAAAGGAAATTTAATTGATAAAGTATTTAGAAAATTTTATTGATAATATTCCGAGAATTGAAAGAAAATGTTCTAAAGGAAACTTTATTGATAATACCTTTAAAGAAATTTTTTATTGATAATACCTCTTAAGATGCATAGCATTCCACATCCTGGGCACTGGCATCCCGTCCGGTTTATCTAATGCGTACGATCCGGCTGCCCCCACTCTAACTATCACGTATGGCCCTTTCCAATTCGGTTGGAATTTCTTGATTTGTCGGGTCGGTAGGTGTTTTCAAGACCCATTCGGGGACTAGGTCCTCGGCTCGAAATGCACGTTGTTTCTGTGCTGTTGTATAAGTTTGTTGATTCTTTATTAGTGGTGTCATACTCTGTTGCTACTTCACGGAGCTGTCATCATCTAAGTCTTTGGCGAGGGCTTGATATTAGCCTCTTTAGGAATTTACATTTCAAAGTGTAGGCATTCAATTTACGGCCAGGAATTTATAGCCTCCATCCGTGGAAGGGCGAGACGGTGACACTCAGTTGGCTTAGGTGAAAGTTTGATATAGGCGAAAAGAATTCAGGGTAGCTCTTCTACCCACTTTCCTTGGCAATGTGGCTGGCTTTCAAGCTATCAAAGAGGATTTTGTTAGATGCTTCATTTGGAGCCATTGCTCACATGGAGTGCGAGTGGGGTTGAGTCTGAGTTTCTTATATTCAACTCATGGCGTAAATTTTGTATGCTGCATCAAGCGCGGGTTATCCCAATTATGATCGATAAGTATTCCGTCGACAGATTGATATTCTTCCCCGCAGGTGGGCCCGATAACCTTGTCTTTGATGGAGGTGAAGGCCGTCTTCTATTAAGCTTGCTAAAATGATCGGTTGTGGTATGATGGCTTCTTTTAAGCTGGGGCGGTGCGGTGGCGGTAGGCGGTGGCGGTGGCGGTGGGCGGTGGCGGTAGCGGTGGTTGGTATATTGATTCCCCCACTTGACGAGACCGGGGCTTGTGATGGTGGTTCGATCTTGAGCCGACACCCTTGAGATGGGGGCTAGTCGTTGGCAACGGTCACACTTCCTAACGTAGGCGGCTGCATCTGCTCTCATAGTTGGCTAGTAATAACCTTGTGTATGGGCCTTGTGAGCTAAAGTTCTTCCTCCTTCATGGTTTTATCCACTTCATGGAGTTAATCGATATATATTGTCCGTGAGTAAGCGAGACAATTAAGATATGGCAGATCCAGGCAAAACATATAATTGCCTAGTTTACAAGGAAACTGTACTTTGGACTTGAATCTGCGGGCTTCAATCGGTATCCACTTGACTCTCAGAGCTCAAATAATGCATTATAGGGGGTTAGCCAAGAAGAGCATGCTTCGTCTATCTAACTGATGAGCTTAAAAGTCATCTATTTTTAGTCCATTTTTCTGTTGAGTTTTATATAAAAAGGAATAATTAAGATAAATATGAAACTCACCCAATTTGTTATTTGCGAAGTATAAAAGAAAGAAAATGGTGGAAAAATACGATGCTTGGCGAGATAAAAATGCGAGAAAATAGTAGGGTAGAAATGAAAGCAGTGATTAACTAATCTTTTGTAGTTTTGGGGTTTACAGTCCGAGTGATGAGTGTGACATCGAAGTGAAGGAAATTTGATGCGGTCGCGACGGGATCATGAATGGGCGAGGATTGACGAAACATAAGAGATAATGTCGCGACAAGGGATGGAGGTCGTGACAAGAGAATCGACTTGAAGCTATGACATGTTTGGAAGGATGAGTTAGGTGCTTGAAGGCGTTGTCGCTGACGAAGGGCTGGTCGCGACAGAAAGCAACTCATGAGGCCTCGAAGACATAAGGCGATGTCGACGAGAGATCGAGTAGCGAAATGAGACTTGCTCAGTTGAAGGCTGTAAAGAATTGAACTGTTGTCGCGACGTGAGATCGAGGTCGCGACATCGGGGCTTTGATTGAAGCCTCGAGACTAAAGCGTGTCGCGAAAAGAGATCGATGTCGCGACACTACGAGACCGATTCAAGGCTGAGCCATGATAGTGACGGTATTGATGCCAGCGACGCCGAGAAGCGAACGAGTTGAGACTGGCGGAAACATGAAGTGATGTGCGACAAAGTTGATGTCGGCGACGAAACCCTCAGTGAAAGCTGGCGAGCCATAAGCCGATGTACGACCGAGAGATTGATGTTGCGACGCCGAAGCGTCGGTGGAAAGATACAAGTGACGAGATTGGAAGCGCTGCGGTAACCGGGTTGATTATCCGCGACAACATATTGATGTCGGCTTGACATATTAACGTCGCGACATCATGAGAAATCGAGTTGACCCTGCGAGATCCTTAAGGCGATGTCGCGACGAGAGATTGATATGCTAGCGACATCGAAGAACGGATTGAATCTTTGCGAGAAGACTTGAAATTTGGTCAGCGACAAGATAATGATGTCCGCGACATCGGGAGAGACAGTGAAACTTATGAAAGCATAAGGCGAAGTCATGACGTGAGATCGGTCGACATGTCGAAGTCATCAGTTGAAACACCGAGGGCATGAAGTGATGTCGCGACCAGTTGATAATAAGCGACATCGGGAACCTGAATTAAAAGAACACTTGAGCTTAAGGCGATGTCATGACGTGAATCGATGTAGCGACATGGATGATGTCGCGACGAGGAGTAAAGTCGCGACCGAACATGACATGGGCCCGACCCACTTGAATCCTGGCGCATTGGGATTAGAGATTTGGCGAAACTACATAAATCTGCGACTACCGGCTCATTAAGGTAGCTTGGCGACGCCGCCGGAGCCCGAGGAAGTGGGTGGCGAAAGACTCGTTTTCTTATTTTAGTTTTATTTTCTTTTCTTTTCTTTTCTTCAATGTTGATAGTTAGAGATGAGAATAGATTTATCGTTTTGATTTTCGTTTTCTTTTCTGGAATTGGATGTCGTTTAGACGGCGAATCTCGAGGAATTCATTTCTTTTCAAATTACTACCTGGAATGTTTAAAGTCCAGACAAATTTATGGAATTCGAATTTTCCAGTTTCAATTTGCAGTTATTCTTATGATCAGAGGAATGCTGCAGTGTGTAATTCAGTAATCGAGGAACCCAGCTTCCATTAAGTGAATGCTATTGTCAGAAATTATCTTTCCTATAGTTGTTTCCAGCAAATTGCGAATTTCGGTTTATGAATTTACTTTGGTCATAGGTTTAATGTTTTGATCGAGATATCGAGTTTCTGCAGTTAAGAATTGTTTCGTTTCTGCGGTTTTGAGGTCCTGCAGGTGACACGAGATGGCGATCTGAGAGTTATGAACATTTCTTTGAAATTAAATTAACTTTTGCTATTAGAGAGATCTAATGAGGCTTTGTAAGTTTAGTTGATCAAAAAAGACATATACAAATTTATGACATTATTACGAAAAATTTATTGTCTAATCTAGCAACAACATCATAAACCTTAGGTGAACCAAAACACATGTACAAAGATTAATCATTTTCAATTACAGTTTTAGCCCCGAATATCTTTGCAAGTGCACAAGTCGACAAGTAATAAATTGGATTTAAGTCCGGATATCGATCCCACGAGATCTCGAATTCTAGATCCTTCTGCCCACGACTACTGAGCTCGTACTATTTGAGCCTCCAACATGATATGGTGTTCAGCTCAGAAAGCTGTAAAATATACTAGTATGTTATAAAATGATCAATCAATAATGAATCTAAAAGAATAATGAATAATGAATAGGGAAAGAAAGCTGAGTGGAAATGGAGCGATTATCATTTAGAGCACACATTAAGATCAATGCTATTGTGAAGTTTCAATTCCTGTTGTTAACATTGTTAATTCTACTTGTGTATTTCAAGTTTTAAAATACGCAGGCGTTTAGTAGTGCGAATTTGGATCTCTGCACACTCCACATTTATTATCTAATTTTCATGATCTCTCGAATACGGGGAATGAGATAACTACTTTTAAAAGGGACATCCTAAATGCGGGTATTTTTCTTTTGCAATACTTCATACCCATTTTATGGTATGAAACCTTAATCTGAGTTATCGGTCGAGCAAGGATATCTGACTTCTGGTTACTCTCCCTAAAGATTAGAATAGATCGCCCTCTCATGATTAGATCTGGCTAACACGGGATTGGCCTCCTTATCAAATTGAGGTGAACTCTACGCATTTAAATTGATAACTCATTGACTCAGTCTTGATTTCAAGTAGAGAAGAGGATTTATCAAGTAAACTTACAAAGCTCATTAGATCTCCCAATGCTTGGGTTAATTTACCTTGAAAATGTTCATAACTCTCGGGATTGTCATCTGTGTCCTTTCGAGAGGACCTCCTTGAAACGAGAGAAACGAAACAATTCTTAGGGTATAAAGCGATATTCGGTCAGCAGTAAACCCGTGGCCAGAAATAAATTCATAAGTGAAATTCGCAATTTCTTTGGAAGCAAACTACGGGAAAGATAATTTCGGCTGATAGCATTCACTTAATGGAAGAGTGGGTTCCTCGATTCTTGAATTACATTTGCTTGGCGTTCCTCGATCATAAGAATAGCGCAATTTGAAGCTGGAAAATTCGAATTCGAAATTTTATGCGGACTTAAAACATTCGGTGGTAATTTGAAAGAGTAGATTACGCATTAGAGCACGCTCACAACGATTACATCGATTCGAGAAAGAAAGCGAAAATCAAAGCGATAAATCTATTCTCATCTCTAAAGCTATCGCTTATTGAAAAAAAGAAAAGAAAATAAAAAAACTAAAATAAGAAAAATGAGCCTTGATTTACCGGACCTCGTCGTGTCGTATGAAGCTACACTTAATGAAATTTGGGTAGGCACAACGTATTTATAGGGTTTCTCGGTTGGGCCACCCAATCGATGCGATTTTGTGGATTTCTAAGTGGGTTGGCCCATGTTGATGTTCGATCGTGACTTCACTCCTTATGTACATCATCCATGTCGCGCGACATCGATCTCACGTCAGCGACATCGACTAAGTCTTTGCGACCTTTGCTTGTGCTCTGATGTCGCGACATCAATCCCTTGTCGTGACATCACTTCATGCCCTTGCGGGTTTCAGTGATGATTCACGATGTCGACCTCGATCTCAACGTCGCGACCTCGACATGCTTTTGCAAGTTTGATTGGTCTCTCGCGATGCCGTGACATCATTATCTTCATCGCGACCTCGGCTGAGTCTTACTGCGGCGGTGACTTGTCTTGGATGTGGCGACGCCCGATCTCTTGTCGCGACATCGGCTTAGAGATCTGCGGGTTTCGGCGATTTCTCATGATGTCGCGACATCAATATGTTGTCATGACATCGATATGTTGTAAGTGACATCGGTGGATCTTAGCCAGCGTAGCGATCTTATCGCCACTTGTATCTTTCAACTGATTGCTCTTGATGTCGCGACATCAATCTCTTCGCTCCTTGTCGGCTTATGGCTCTGTGATTTTCCTTGAGGGTTCTGATATGGCGACATCAATCCCTTGTCGCGACATCACTTCATGTCTCCACAGGTCTCAGACCGTTCTGATGTCGCGACATGATATCTTATCGCGACCTCCTTCCCTGAGCTCTGCGGCTTTAGGCGGTCACCGTGGTGTCAGCGACATCGACTTTAGTCTTTGGAGAGCTTCAAGCTGGGGCTCACGATGCCGACCTCGATCTCACGTCGGCCAATGATTCAAATTCTTCTGACCTTCAAGCGAGCAGTCTCAGCTTACGCTACCTTGATCTCTTGTCGCGACGCCGACTTATGTCTTTGGAGGCCTCGCGGTTGCTTTGGTGTATTAATTGGTCCTTTAATCGCCAATGACGGTCTTTCGACTCATCCTTCCCGGAGCATGTCGTAGCTTCAAGTCGATTCTCGTGTCGACCTCCGTCTTGTGCGACATTATCTATATGTTTACGCTTTCGATCCTCAGTTGCCTATCTTATATGATCCTGGCCGCGACACGCATCAATTTCCTTGATTTCTGATGTCGCGACATAAATCTGAATTTATGTAAACCCAGCTACGGCATTAGTTAACCGGTTGCTTTCATTTACGCCTCTTTATTTTATTTTACTCACTTGATTCTTGCATTTTCCTTTGCCTTTCTTCTTTCTTATACTTCTGCCAAATAACAAATTTGGTGAGGTTTCTTCATATTTAACGTCTTAATTATTCCTTTTCATATAAAACTCAACGGAAAAATGGACTAAAATAGATGACTTTTAAGCTCATCAAACTCCCCCGAACTTAAAGTTTTGCTTGTCCTCAGCAAAAGAAAAAGAAAGATTTGTTTGTCCTCGAGACAAAATAAAAGAAAATTTTGGACATTTTTTCTACGATTCGTTACGCAATGGCATTGATTTAAGCGAAATCTGAGGTATGCATAATTCTCTGTACATCGGCCGAGTCCGAGTTCAAGGTTGGTTTCTACTCTTTATAGTATACAAAGCTAAAAATTTGTTGAAATTATTTTACAAACAACATCGTAATTGGATCTGTTGAATAATAGATTATTTTCCTTTCTATTTCATAAGGTCATTTAACTCTAAAGTCCTTCACGGTTTTGATTATTTCTATATTTCCGAATTCCATAGGTTTGTTTTCATATTGATCTCCACGCAATGTAGGTGATTTAAACCTTGAATCGTCAGGTCTTTTGGGCTTATATTGTTAGGCACGGGTAATGGAGTAGGATGGAAGGAATTTTTAGGTTAAGATTACTGAACCCTTTCTCTCCTCTTACGCCCCTTTCTCCCTTGTAGTTTCTCTAATAAACTCTAAACTTCATGTTTGAGACATCTCTTTGATTTCTTCAATTCGAGTGTATGCCCTTATTTCTCACTTGTAATTCAGCAGGGAAATTTCCTTTGTTTACATCTGATCGAGGATAATTTGCAATGTTTTAACTTTTTAGGCTTTCAGCACTCTTGCGAACTTTTGGGTTAGTAGCTCCCATACCGGATGGCATTAGGGTACTAGGTGTTGAAACACCCACAGAACTTAATTGTTCGAGAGTTAGGCCACAGATAAAACTTATCCTTATAAGCGTTCTTTTCTATTGCATTTTATAACACTTTTCTTTTCATTTCCTTTGAGTTCCTCGAAAACATATACTCCCAAACACCAGTTCTTTCTTCCTCTTTGAATTCCTAGGTAATGTGGATTAACTCTTGAAGGATGATTTCGAGAATGGAGTTGGGAGTTTCCATTGGTTATTATGAATATAAACTTGTTGGCTTTCAAATTTGGAACTAAGGTATATGCGGCGGCATATGAGTAGGGATGGATAATAATGGCTCGAACTATCGAATGGCACGCATCTCTTGTCAATTTGTATCCTGGGATTTCGCCTGTTGATGTCCCAACAAATTAAATTTGGTTTGAGCAGTTGTGACGCTAACCATAGAGTACCTTGACTCATTTTGTTGTTTGAGTATTTAAATTAATTGATATTCAACGGGTTCGCCGGCTTATTGTTCATACCCGCAAACTCAAAAATATGTTTTGTTCCTTCTATTGTATTACCTTTCTCAATTACGGACTTATCGGTTAGACTTAAGTAACTTTTGCACCTTGTGTTTCAATCATTATATTCGGCTGACCCTTATTCTACATTTCGGATCATTCCCTAATCTACTTTGCTTCATTGATTATTTCATTGCATTCTCGGCCCGATTTTATTAAATGCGATTTCTACTTTAATTTCTAATCATCTGACCACAAAGCAACACAACATTGGTCAAAACAAATTCAAATAGCACATAATTCAATTTAAATTTCTCATTTTTATTACTGATTCAATTAAGACATGTCGCGACTTCAATTTCGCCTCTTTTTATTTGAGATCATTAAATTTAGGGCTTTTTGAAGTGAGTAGTTGGCACCCAATGCGCAATTTATATTCGCGAACGCTAATGTCGCGACACATACAAGATGTCGCAGCCGATACAAGGTTTTAGGAATTGTTTGATGTCGCGACATCCTTTTACATTTGAAGCAATTCCATTTGTCGCGCGACTTCACAGTGGTGTCGCGACATGTACCTTTTTCCTGCAATACTCACAAGTTACCTTTTCAGAATAGGTCACGACATCAATGTTTTGTCATGACATCATTATGTCGCGACGCAACGCTACATCGCGCCACACAAACCCTTAACTCGATGATCTCGAAAACTTTTTTCTCTTATTGTTCCTAACCCTTTTGGCCCGATTCTTGAGGGCATCTCGAGCAAAGATTTAACAAACAATTCGAGTATATCTGAGTGGGTTAGGGATAAGTTACTCCCCTTTTCTCATGGTGCCTTTTACGCAAGCTCTTTGGAATTGTTCCGTGATTGCCTTACCATTCATGTCTTTAGACATGCGGAAGCTTCTTTGCCAAAAATTGACAAAATCTAATTAAACTTCCAATTGATTTAAGCAGTTAAATCTATCCTTATAAAATAAATCGACCTAATTTAAACGCTAAAGAAAAATATTTAAAACTTAAAACCGAGAATTAAATCCTTTTGAGTTGCACTCCCGTTAGATTTGCTCAGTTTTGAGTCCTTAAGCTGGACTTCTTTGTTGTGGTACTTCTTGCTTTTCCTCGAGAGAACCGATTGGAGTTCTTCATTTCCCTCTTCCACTGTTTAGGTAATGCTTTAACCTCATCCGTGACAGCGAATTCACTTCCCCATTCTCAGTCTTGATTATCCTTTGCTCCAAATGTAGTACTTGACACCACTTGTGTATGGCCAGCTCCAGTTGGATTTTATTTCACTGGAAAGCGATTCCCGATCACAGAATTAAGCAGTAGAGACACGTTTCCCTGTTCCTAAACTCTTTCTAAATTCTCCCGATCATGCCATTTTCTTTGTCTTGTCTTTGTATATTCTAGCATTGTCATAAGCTTCATTTCACCGAGTTCTTCCAATTCGAGACGAGTTGGAGCGATCTTTCTTCCTTGCGACCTTAAATCGAAGTTTAACTTCTTGATGGCCACGTTGCCTTAATATTCTAATTCAAGAGTAGATGACATAGTTTAAAAACAACTCTGTATGGGGACATTCCAATGGGGGGTTTTGTATGCGATCTGTAAGCCCCGAGATTCATCATCAAGTTTGGAAGACGATCCTTCCTTGAGCTATGATTTTTGAGAATTCTTTTGATCTCACATTGGAAATTTACTGCTTGTCCATTAGTGGGGATGATAAGCTAAACTCTTACATGCTTGATCCCATACGCTCATGTTTTACCAAATATTTTGTTTGCAAAGTGGGTTCCCAAATCACTAATGATAGTTCTGGGTGTTCGAATCGCACCAGAATATTCTTTTGCGAGAAACTCTGGCATTAGCATCATTCCTGATGACTACTTGATTCCACCCATTTAGAAACGTAATCTCTTGCTAGCGTATGTATGGAGATTTCAAATGATGGTGGAAAGGTCCCATAAAATCTATTCCCCATACATAAATTTGTATCACCATAATACCTTTTAGGGGCATTTCATTCTAACTCTTGATATTTCGATCCTTTGGCATCTATCACATAATTTCACCTCGTACAATCTGCGAAGATAGTGGGCCAATAAAATCTGATTGGAGTATCTTGTGAGTCGTTCTTTCTCCGAAAAATGTCCCCCGTATGGTGATGCATGCTTCATTTAAAATGTTGCCTTGTTCGCACTACGGCACACGTCTTCTTATTATCATGTCGGCGCCTCTTTTGAATAATAGTGGGTCATCCCAGATATAATACATACTGTGTCGGTTCTGAGTTTCCTCTTCGTTGGTAGGCGAGATTAGAAGGCATTACTCCTGAGCCGGATAATTCACAATATCGACTATACCATGGAAGTTGGAAAACCTTAAACAATTTACTCATTCACCAGGAAGTTCTCTGTTGGCATCACATTTTCTTCATCACTTTGCTTCTTTCTATTCTTGTAGTGATCGTTTATCACGTGTCACATCCCTTTTATCCTTGATTTTAAATCAAACTCCTATGGCTCTGACACCCACCTTATCAATCTTGGCTTAGCTTATTTTTCGACATTAAGTACTTGATTGCATGATGGGTGTGAATTACCACATAGGATCTAAAATGTATTTACTAAATTTTTCCTGGCTTGGAAATACTATGGCTAGCATCTCCTTTTCGGTTGTTGAGTAGTTCTCTTGTGCTTCATTGAAGGTCTTTACTAGCGTAGTATATGGCCACGAATACTTTCTCTTTCTTTGCCCAAACCACGACTCCATGGCGAAATCATCGCATTATTTCAAATCCACGATCCCGTTAAGTGCGGCCATTATAGGTGCTTGTACCGAATCTGATCTTGATTTCATCAAAAGCATCCTTATGGGAGTCGTAAATTGAACCTTGTATCTTTTTCCCGATGTCATAGTGATCACGGCTATTTTTGAAAAGTCTTTGATGAATCTCCTGGCCAAAATCGACATACCTAAAAGCTTCTTACTCCTTTTCTTTGTAGTAGGTGGTGCGAGTTTTGATAATGGATACCTTGGTTAATTGACTTCTAGTCCGATGCGCGGAAATTTTATGCCCGAGAACAATACCTTTTGTCACCATAAAATGGCATTTCCCGGTCGATTACTAAGTTGTTTGTCTTGGCATCTTTAAATCGCATTTCAGTTGTTTAAACATTGATCAAAGATGGATCCATACACAGTAAAGTCATCCATGAAATTTCCATCACTTCTTCAACCAAATCTGAGAATATAGACATCATACACCTCACGGAATGTAAATTTGGGCAGTACATAGCCTCGAATGGCATCAGCCACGAAGGCAAGGTACCATAAGGGCATGTGAATGTGGTTTCTCTTGATCTCGGGTCTGAAATAAGCAATCTGATTGTATCTGATACCCATCCGGAAAACAAAAGTGAGGGTGTCACCTTTAATACATCAGCATCCCACGTCGATGAAGCGAAAGTGATCTTTTCCCAGTTGTTGTATTCAACTTCACCAATAATCAATACATACCCTCCATCCACATCATGTTCTTGTTGGGAATGATTCATTTTTCATTTACGGTCACAGTGAAGCCCACTTTCTTTAGGCCAATACTTTGCCAGGTGGGCTCGCGAGACTATCTGAATAGCATAGATAAACTAGCATTCAGCCGTTTAGTACCTCCTTCGACTACTTCGCCATCCAACTGGATTCGGTCTCCTCTACGGTGTTCTACGAGATGGTTTGAAGTCTCTTACAGCAGAATCTTATGCATGCAAATTGATGGTGATACCCTTGACTCTTGATGGACGAAGCTAGTGATTCCTTATGATTCCTTAATATTTAAGTAATCTTTGTTCCTCGGCATCAGCGGTGCGGGTGGAAAATGATCCTTTGGTTTTCTTTGGTAATTCTAAGTAAGCATACTTTAAATGACATGGCGGCTCTTTCAAAACTAGCCGCCCACCCTTTGGTTTCTTGATGAATTTCCTCTTTTCTATTTCCCCCATTGTCGTTTATTTTGTAGGGCTCGACCACAGTTTCTATAAAATAATGCGTATGGAAATTGATAGACATCTTGATATCTTGGGAATTCATCTCTTTTCGTTTGATAAAGGCGGAGTATTACAATCATTGTTAACATCGGGAGTTGATATAGACAAAATCAACTTCATTGCAACCTTCCTTGTCACATCTATATTTTGCATACTTTTGGATCAAGTTAAAACGGCGGCTTCTTCTCGACCCTGAGATAGAACTCCTTTTTGCATGTCGTCGGGCGACTCCGTAGGCTAGGAATGGTCTTGATAGTAGGGGTACTTGTGAATCTTAACTCCATGTCGGAATGATGCATTCTGAGGAAAACAAACTTCCCAGCATTGGCCGACACATCTTGTGAGCCTTCGGGTTTTACCATCGATCACATGCGCACGTTTGAAGAGTAACGGTTGTGGGAGTAAGCTCCCCGAGCTTAGTTTCTTAGCGGCGAAAGAAGGCATCAAATTGTCTCTTAGCTCACGAGTCACAGAGGAAGCTGCGGAATTGATTCCTCGACAATCGAATTGTGAAACTCCACGGGTCCTTCATCTTTCTTGGTAGTTCTTTTTCGATTCTTGCCGCTGAGTAGCGAGTGAGATTCATATTCCTTAACCTACTTATTTTCTTTTCTTGCTTTCGGTATGTCCTTGAGAAATTTTTGCATAGAGTGGCATCACGAAAGTCACCACTTCGATAAAGGCATCTTGATCTCGACACGGAAAATTTTGAACCTTTATATTTGCTCCTCCATCCTTGACCTGCGAGTCTTTGCGGAAATGGGGCTACGAGCTTTGATCCTTGGATGTTTTTCTTTTCTACTCCTTAACTTTCATTTTCAGTGTCTCTTCCACTACGGTCTTGCTACTTCTTTGTTCTTGTACATCTTTTTTCTTTCATCTCTTCCTAACTCCTTCCCACATCTATTTGCCATGACCATGGAGTCTTTTAGGTTCTCCTTGTGTCACTTGGAAGCATCTTTCCTCCCAGCTGCCGGGGGTTGGAGCCGGTTGCCCACACTTGTGTCTCTAGGTTAACTTCGGGGATGCATTGGTAGACAATTGAAAAATTTGAGAATTGGTAGCGATTGCTTCGACTCTGCAAACTTTGTTCATGGAGGTTCCATGACTTCTTATTATCCCCACGAAATTTGCGGCATCTGTTCTTGGGTGGAGCCTCCTCGACCACGATATTCATTCTGTGTTCATTTCCTTCTTTCTAGCTAGCTGGCACTGGAACCTTGGTGGTATTGATAACCACGTGGAGGGTTACGTCCCGTACCTTGGGCCACTGTGGCTCCCCTCCACCGTAAGAAATTCTCATGGTTCCTCGATCTTGGGTGATAATGTCTTCAGCGAGTTAGTATTGGGTTTGAAATGGTAGTTTCTGCTCACTAAGTAATTTACCTCCTCGCCATCATAGAAATGTTCTTCGGTAGCCCTCTCGGCCTTCCCGCCAAATAACTCTCTTTGATTGCTCCTATTTCATGAAGCGGTGTGTGTCTTTCTTTTCTGCGTCCCGGCTTGTGCATAATGGCATCCGGCTTAGCTTCCGTCATTTATCATCTTGCTGACTCCATGATCCCGCTCTCTGTTTCCTCTTGAAAGCTCGAGAAGGAGTTTTCATATTACATCCCCAGCCGGTCTTCAATCAATCTTTGCCTCTTGGCCACTTTTTCGTTTGAGATGCTCCGCGATGAAGCATCCCGATGATTCCTTTTGATATATCATTGAGGCATGATATCTGATATCCATCGAGTCTTGAGATCTATCCCGGTACGTGGACATCTTCTCGTAATAGTTTGAATCTTTCCCCGAGCCACATACGAGCTTTCATCTTCCCCTGTTTGGCTCTGATGATTTCTCTCCTTCTTTCTATGGTGAGAGTGGGAAAGAATCTCTTGGGCTTGATCACATTTATCCCTTGGCTCCCAGAGCTCAAATAATGCATTATAGGGGGTTAGCCAAGAAGAGCATGCTTCGTCTATCTAACTCACCTTGTCGGTCATAATAGATGACGTCGGTTGGTAGTAGACGGGAAAGAACATCGTTTTTCTTATAGAGATGGATGCGGCCACTGCTGCCAAAGTGTCTGCCTTTTCATTCGAGTCCCTTGGGATATGCTCGAGTTTCCAAGCCGCAAAACTCTCTAGTCGTTGCTTGACCAGACTTGCATACCTGACCATGCACAGGTCTCGCGTTTCATATTCTCCGTTTACCTGTCCCACTACCAGTTGAGAGTCACTGCGTATGATGAGTTTTTCTGAGGATATAGACTTTGCGAGGTCAATCCCGGCCAGAATTGCTTCATATTCAATCTCATTATTAGACGCGAGGAAGTCTGGCCAGGTATGGCACATTCTGCATTTCCCGAGTTGGGCTTTAAGTTCTGACGGACTGCAGCTCCGTTTGTAAGAGCGTCGTCCACATTGAGGATCCACCATCTAGCGTGCAGTGGTCCACATGCGGTTGGGGAGGGTAGTTCTCTTAAAAATGCATCGATATCTACCCCTTGATATCGGTGAGGTTTATATTGGTCACAATTCACTTAGTTGATCGCTTATCAAGCCATCCTTCTTGATAGGTCGGGCTGTGTGCGATGCTGTGAGAGATTGAGTCGACCACGGTGATAGGGTGTGCTTGGAAGTAAGCGGCTTTTTAGGCGCATACGAGGGCAGTGCTACTTGTTTGAGAGAAGCGTATATCGGGTTACGCCCGGATAAATTTTCTTATGAAGAGTATTGATCTCTGCTTTCAGTTTTCATCTTCTTTGAACAAAGCTGCACTCGCTGAGGCTTTTGACACCGCTAGGTAAAGATAGTGTATCGCCCTCTTCTTGGACTGGCAGTGGCGATTGATGGAGTGTTGTTTGAATACCATGAAAGCTTGGTTGCACTCCTCATTCAATAGTTTTACCGACTCTGCAATAAAAATCGACCTCAATGCTTATGCAGGACCTCGCTGCCCCAGGTACATGCATGGGCGAGTCAGGTTCTTTGCCTCTTTTATGGGGTAGGAGCCTGAGAGTCCATTATAGCTTTGAGTTGAATAGGATTGGACTCTATCTCTTTCTAGTGCGTAAAACCTAAAATTTGCTAATGACTCACGAACGCACATTTTGAAAGGGTTGAATTTCATGTTGTACCTTCCCTTGATAGTTGAACTGCTTGTAGATGCTTAGTGTAGTCGAGCGTTCTTTGGATTTTACAAGCAGGTCGTTGATATAGGCTTCCATGGTGTTGCTTGTGGCTTGGTCGAAATATCTTAGTTACAAATCTTTGATATTCATACTAGCGTGAGCAGGCATTGCGTTATGTGATGCTTTGGCGGTGGTAATGATGGTGTTGATAACCAAGTGCTGGTAGAGTTTCTAACCTGGTTGGGGTATAGGTGAGAGTGGTGGTGTTCTCCCCTTTTGTACTCCTCTTGTGTACTTTTTGGGAGCTTTGTGCTTGCTTTTTAATATATATTCTGCTTTTTACTGATAAAAAAAAAAAACAAAAATAGCATGTGTGGTGTGATGAAGGTCGTTTTCTGCGTCGGCGGGTGCGTAGAATCACGGTGATATCCAAAGAAAGTGTCCATAAGCGACGATTATTCCATGCGATTCTGACATCAACAATTTGGTCATCACGGTAAAGGGAAACTATCTTGGGCATCTTCGTTAGGCCACTTATCCTTTCTTTGGAACCCTTACCACGTTGGCTAGCCATTCGGGGTATTCCTTCTCACGATGAAGCATGTCTCGATCGTTATCTACTTCCATCTGAATGATCGATGTGATCAGGATGGAAATGCCTCACTACGTGTACGATTGGGTAGTGGGGATAATATTTAGTTCATGAGAGGCTAGCGTTGGGTTAATCAACCATATGCAGTGGCTCTAGGCAAATACATCTATGTTATTCAGGCTGGTCATGCTTGTGCCCGATCTTCACAATTCAAGGTTAATAGAGGAAAAGGAAGAAGTTAGTCAAATTTGATCTGGTGTATGCAAGAAGAAGGGATCGGTAAGCGGCCAATGAGCGAAGCAGGTCTTGCAGGCAGGAGTCCGAGAAATGAAGTAATTCTTGAACAAAACCCGACTCTAATCCTAACCATGATCTATCATAGCTTTGAGAAAGGAGCAGGAGATGCCGCAAAGAGCCCTTTATATCCATTGTCTCCTTTTGTCTTTTAAGATTTTCCTTGAATCATAAAAGCTTCCTTTCGACTTTAAGCACTATTCCTATTCTCAACTCATTGTCCGAAGCATTATCAAAGAGAGAATGGAGACTTGCTATGGAGGCTAAAATGGATGCATTACAAAAGAACAAAACTTGGGAATTGGTTAGGTTACGGTGGTAGAAACCGGTGGGAACAGCAGTGGGTGTTTGCAATAAATTTAAAGGTGATGGATCCCTGGAACGGTACAAGGCAAGGCTGATTGCAATAGGGTATACTCAAACATATGGAGTGGATTATCAAGAAACATTTGCTCTATTGGAAAAATGAATACAATAAGAATTTTACTATCCTTCGCTGTTAATTTTGATAGGGAATTGCAATAATATGGTGTAAAAAAATGCTTTCCTTGATGGTGATTTAGAAGAAGAGACTAAAATGAGTATTCCACTAGAGTTCAATGGGGATGATGGAAAAAAGGTTTGTTGGTTAAATAAGACACTATATGGATTAAAACGGCCCCCACGTGCTTGGTTTGGAAGGTTTACCAAGGTTATGATAGCTAATGGTTACAAAAGCAAGCAGGAGATCATACACTTCTCATAAAACATATTCGGAGGTGAGAGTCGGATCATTAATTGTGTATGTTGATGACATTATTGTGACAGGGAATGATGAGAAAGAGAAAGATACCTTGAAGTAGTGCCTAGCCAAGGAGTTTGAAATAAAAGATTTCGAAAAATTGAAGTATTTCCTTAGAATTGAGGTGGCTCGGTCTAAGCAAGGCATTTTCATTTCTCAACAAAAATATGTTATTGATCTTCTCAAGGAAACAAGTATGATGGCTAAATAAAAGTAAGTTTGCGACTCCGTTGAACAAAATCATGATTGAGTGAAGCGCGGAGATAGAAGTGGATGAAATGTATCAGCGGCTTGTTGGGAAACTCATTTATCTTGCACGCTGGGCTGAACATAGCCTGTCGATGAGTATAATTAGTCAATTCATGCATGATCCAAGAGGGTTCGCCTACGGAGCGATCTCAGGAGTCCTCCATTACTTAAGGCACATCTAGGAAAGGGAATCTTGTCGAAAACATCATATATTGCTTTGGAAATATACACCGATGCAAATTTTGTAGGATCTCCATTGGACAGGCGGTCAACTATAGGCTATTGTACCTTTCTTGGGGTAAATTTAGTATCCTATAGGAGTAAGAAACAAAATGTCGTAGCACGGTCAAGCGCATAAGCAAAGTTTAGAGCTATTAGCCCATTAGGAGTATGAAAATTGTTGTGGGTGAGATAGAAGATTTGAAGGTTCAATGGCATAAGCCCGTGAAACTCTAACTGTGATAATAATCGGCCGATTAGCATTGCTCAATATATAAACATATATATTAAGTGTGCGTGTGTGTGCGGGCAAAGAGAAAATATATTAATGTGCACAAGGAGGTGCGTGAGGTATACGTGATAGAGCTAATGCTTTGTTGTAAAAAGATTTAAGACTTCTGAAAATAATACCTTTTGTATGCATAAAGAAGTGATATATATATATATATATATATATATATATATATATATATATATATATATATATATATGTTCCATCCTTTATAAAATCTATCGTAAAGATGAATTAGCCCCGATGCATAGGAAACAAATTTTAACGGTACATTTTATGTGAGAAAATGCTTGTGTTCTTGAAATATGAAAATAGGAAAACAAAGAAAAAGTAAGAACACCATAATGCATATCAATCATTAATATGGAAATGGAAAGGACACGTTGTAATAATATTCTATTACTTGGATCTTGGGGGTTTTGCTATTACCCACGAGAGTTCGATGGTAGATTCTTGGCCATTGCGATCCCGGGCTTTAGTCTCATTGTAAACATCTTCGAGTGATATTTTTCACGGGTAGTCGATTTGAAATTTAAAAGAAATGGTTATATACACACCACGACTATCGGTGGATATCCAAGTTAAGAACTTCGACTAACATACCTGATCAAATATTTTGAATGGACAAAAGAAGTTTATCAAATACCAAATAATGTTCCAAGATTGATAAAGAGATGAATGGTTAAGTAAATATTTTTTGATAAATAAAGAATATCCCAAACCTGATTGTTATTTTTATTGTTATTGTACACCTGATATCCATAGGGTCTCCAAAATTTAGTAAAACAAAAGAAAATAATGCAAACAATAATTTTTTAAGATTGAAAATATTGTAAGGAAACAATCTTTGTAGACAATATTATTTTGCAAAGAATATTTCCTTTAGTTCTTCTACCTCGATCACAATTCGAGATGAAGATGATAAAGATTTTTTTCTAAGAGATCAACGAGATTGCAGAGTGGCTTATTCCGTGGGCAAATGTAAGTGCATGTATGGCAAAATCACAGGTGTAGTGTTTCTTTCATTCCTGACTTGCAAGGAGATTTTATGAAGCCTTAACTCCCCATGTAGAGTCGTTTTCTTCGTCAGGAAGAAATTGCCCTCATTAAATGAGTCACCACATTTATAGGTGAAATTTTTATAGGAAAAAAAAGCCGTGATATATTAAGAAAGAGGGGCAAACCAAGCATACATCAAGTATACGAGAACGCGAAGCGGACAAAAGAAAAGCGATTAGGAGATGGAAGCAATACCGGCCACACCTTTGTATGACATCTGTGAAAAACCCTTATGATAGGCCCGAAAATCGGTATACTTCTTAACCAAGAACCGGAGAACATATACAAAGCATTTTCATCCTTTGAGCAAGGGCACCACATCTTCGAACATAGCCTATTTCTCTCCAGGCTTTCGGAATAGGTAGATGGAGCGACGAGCAATACCGTGATACGCACCCGACATACCTGAAAACCCGGTAACAACAACGGGCGAAATCGGCTACTTGGGAGCCGGAAGCAGCTATGAGAGCACGATTATCTACTGACTCTTGAATCAGGTATGAATTTCGAGGACGAAATTCTTTTTAAAGGGGGGAGGGTTGTAACACCCCAAATTATGCCCTAACAGTTTTATAACATGTTTTGGGTATAATAAAAGTAAATGTATATTTTTTCGAAAAAAAATAATGCTAAAAATAAAATAAGCAAAAAGCGGAATTATCTGAGTCGAGGTAAATTGGTAAATTGTCAATTAAGGACCCAAATGACATAAGAATAAAAGATTGTGTGCCAAAGTAGGAAATTGTAAAATTTTCAAAGAATGGTGGCACTTTTGCAATTAAGGAAAGTGGAAGGGTGAAAGTACAAATCATGGAAACTTTAATTAGTTAAATGATAATAATAATAATAAATTGTCAGAATGGTTCAAAGAAGCTTAAAAAATTATCTAGATCTTGGATGGCGAGGCCAGTTTCTTGTAGATTAAATTCGTCGTAAAATCTAGTGACGAGAAAAGTTTTGTAATTTTGAGATGAAAGTCGGAATATTTCACGATTTTGGATGATAAGTCGCCCGATGACGCTTAGGGGCGAGATTTTCACGAAAATCTCGGAAGTTAAAAGAAATAACAGCTAAGTTCATTTTAAAATAAAGTGAACTAAAAGAAAAAAATTCGGGCGAGAAACGGACCCGAATGAGGCAATATGAGCTATGTATCAAAATAATAATAATAATAATAATAATAATAATAATAAAATAATAATAAAACAAAAAAATATAAAATCAAATGGATAGAAGGAGACGTGAGAAAGAAAGCGTGAGGAGAGAGAGAAACTTATCTCTAAGATCTACGGAAATCGGACAGTAGATTTTTGTTGGAGCAGAAGGCAAAGTTGGTCTACGCGGCGAGAGCTAAGGCGTAAGGCGCAAAATCTTAGCGTTTACGTCGAGCTAAGTATGAAATTTTCCTACTTAGGTTATTTATATCCTAAAGGTCATTTAATGGCAGGATTTGTAATCAGTGAAGTTGTAAAATCGATCTCAAAATTTTTGGTCTGAGTTTATGAATTTTTAGGAATTTTAGGGACTATTTTCGGACAATCCGGGCTGAATTTTGGGACTGTTTTTGGATAGTTTTGGTTGAAATTTTGGGATTGTTTTCAGATAGTCCGGACAGGATTTTCAGAACTATTTTTGGGTGTTCTTGGACTCTATGAAAAGCCCTTTGAGTCTAGAATCCATCAATATATATAGCTTGATGAAATTGAAATGATAGTAAATAGCTCATAAGTATACATGGTAACCATAGTTATTCATGCATATAATGAGATATGAAAAAATGCAAAGATACAAATAAATGATTGTAAATATCGCATATGATTACCAGATGATAATAATTATTCGGGAATATGAGATATGTAATGAACATAAAATACACATGGATTATTTTCTTAGAACCTGGTAGAGGGATAGATGGGCATGCTGTGAGAAGAAACAAGTGCGCGACTATGCGTCAGTTGGCCCCATTTGGGTCATTCTGGTAGCCTTCGAGCCCTTATAGTTGGTCATTGTCTCGTATAATGATACTTGACCTTGAGGGCCGCATAGATGGTCATTGTCTCGCATAATGATAGCAGTAGCCTTCGGGCCCTTATAGACCCTTTGTTTTGTATAGTGAGTACGAGCCTTCGGGCCCATATAGTTTCCTTTATCCACTTCTAAGGTTTATGCGGACATGAAACATAAAGAAAATGTAAGTATATGCAAATAATCTGACATGATATGAGAAACGAAGCATAACCTTCTTGTCTTGATGATAGTATATAATTCTGAAACAGTAAAGTCTGAAGATGAATGACATGAAAAGTATATGAAATATGATAAGAAATGAAACTTATTATGAAAAAGTATATATATGAGAAATGATAAGTATATGTAAATGTTATATGTGTTATAAGTATATACATTTGTATAGAAGTGTGGTGACCCTTAGTAGAGGTCGTCCATATGTATTAATTCCCACTAAGCGTAAAGTTTAGCACGAGGTGTTTTCATCCGTGAAGGTACCAGAAGAGGAAACCAGAGAACATGACAATCCACATCAGCAGTCAAAGGCCACACATCACTAAGTGCCCACTAGAAGACCTTTTGGTCTATTTTGTATATGTAATTTTGTTTATTTTGAAAGCAATATAAATGTTGTAAATGTTGAACACTTCCATATATGGAGCTTGTATATATTTTGTAATCCGCTGCTTCTGAAAATGGTACGAGATAAGTGTTTTAACATTATATGATTGAACAAGCTTAAAGTCATAAGTTATAAAAAAAAGTGACACGCCTTGACATTGGTTGCCGGGTTGGAGCGTCACAATCTTGTTGGCAAAATCATTTAAATAAACCCTCATCGCTATACCATGGAGTCGAGTTTGCAGCTCCTTGAATTTCTTTGGTAAGAAGTAAGTAGTTAAAGACTTTACAGGAATTCCTTTGGGAATGCAGCCGATACCTTTAGTCTATATGCATTATGATTGCTAAGCAGCAATATCGATCGCAAAGAATAAAGCATTAAATGGGAAAAACAAACATATTAGGTAAGTGAGGTTGTGAAAATATTGTTGAAGATCAAGTTATTTCCATTGACTATGTAAAGTCATAAGTGAATTTGACTGATCATCTAACTAAGCCTTTGGGAAGAAAATTAATTTTGGAAACATAGAGTATAATGAGAATTAAGCCAATATGAGATTAGCAGTGATGGGAACCCAACCTTTGTGATTGGAGATCCTATGAAGATGGTTCATATGGGTAGTAACAAGTCACTTGTTAATCCTGCTAGCACCAACAAAATTATCCCTTCCTATGGTGTGGTTATGGTGCTATAAAGCATATTTCGAGAGGTTGAGTTATATGCTCTTAATGATTTCATATATGAGATCACCTATGTAAGTGTGGAGTGGGGCCGCTTCTATGAAATGGTTTGGCAAAATTTCTAGGCGGCTGTAGTTATAAATCGAGCACACGCATGGCCTAATCGCACAGCAGTGTTAGACATAGAGTGCGGTCATGTGGTACCGCCCATGATAAGGTCCTAATTTACTATCAAAACATTATGGTTCATAGAATCCTATAAAGCTTCACCAATACTTAGCAAATTCGTAACATTCATCTATGTTTGGTTCATAGTTCATTAGACACAAATTTAAGGCACTAACACCTTCAAACAAAGTGTTTTTAAATACAATTTTTAATGGCCTTCTGTTTGAAAAATGTGGGAGATTGTTAGTAAACAATAGTTTTTCAAAAAAGGTGTTGTCCCACATGGAAATGGGCTTGTATATAACTTGAGAAGAGCCGGAGTCCTCGCGCGCACAAGAAATGGGCCGAGTCAATTTTGTTCCAAATTGACTCGAGACACATTCAGTTTTGCTCCAAATCAATTTGTTTTTGTTTGCCCCTAAATAAAACCACCAAGAAAACGATCCAAGTCATAAAATCATGGTAAATTCAAAACGGTTTGAATTTGAATTCAAATTTTAACAATTTATTTTGCATTCAATTCATAACACTTTTTCATCTCCACCTACAACTTACAATAACTATTCATCTTTTCATCTCCACACCCAACTAATGCTTGTTCATCTATGTTGTTCTGCTCTAGAGCTCAGTCTTTACTCCCCACCTCGATTTTCTCCCAAATTGCCCTCAGTTTTAAATTTACCTTTTTATCCTCCAAGAACTGATGTTTTATACCTTGTCGGTCATTCTTTTTCTCAAATTGCCCTCGTTTTATAGGTACATTGCACCTTCTCCGTTTACTATCTTATTTCGTTAGTTCTGTCCTTCTATTGCCTAATTTTATAATATGACCTAGGCTTATGCGTAACAACTTTGAAGGTATCAGGAAGATCGACGTAGAAGGCGCTTCATAGTAAAATGTACGACCGGAAGACATACTATTCCATACGGCATAAGCATGATGTTCCAAATCATCCCTCATCGGAAAAGTGGCACATACGAAACAAGCCACCATGGCCACTAACGATGTATAAGATATGTTAGAGCGTACAAGCAATCTTTTTCGACAAGTGTTTCTCAAAATCCTTTAGAGTGGTATCAGGAGTAATTATGGAAAAGAAATGCAATGACAGTGGCCCAACGAACAATCGGAGATGAGTAAAGACTATAAAGCCTGCCTCCAAGTTGGAATTACTTGTGGGTGTGTTCCTTTAAGTACTTTGGTATGTTGGCTGTTATGCGTGAGGCTACGGTTACCACAGCAGATTATATATCGAGCATGAATTGGGGTTTTGATTAGCCATTTCCCTCGGCTTCTTTTATCAAGAATTTTCATGTGTCTCCCGAACCTCATCTAACATTTTATTTTCATTGTTCTAGACTCATAAAGAAATTTCGTGATCTGGGATGCTTCACGTGCGACATAGTCGATGGAAGATTATTAACAAAGAGCTAAGTATTAATTAATGCGGGAAACTTGTGTTTCAACCCATTGATTAGGGAACTTCAAAATTGAGTTAAAGAGGAATAATTTACAGAAGATAAAGAATGCAAAATACATGATTTTATTCAATTTCATAAATAGTATCTGTTTCAAGTATGATATTACTTAGGCAATACTACTCAAATAAACTACAGGTGTTATCTTAATAAATGCTTCTACTGTAATGAATAGTAAGATAGTACTTACAGTTTAATCTTATCTCAAGTACTAC
Organism: Tetrastigma voinierianum; assembly: GCA_016808115.1. Classification (NCBI taxonomy): domain Eukaryota; kingdom Viridiplantae; phylum Streptophyta; class Magnoliopsida; order Vitales; family Vitaceae; genus Tetrastigma; species Tetrastigma voinierianum. The sequence continues at coordinate 423,240 of JAEQBH010002513.1, forward strand.
TATATCTAAAACACAATTATCTTCTGTGAAACCGTATTGAATCATGCACATTATATTTTTAATGTCTTAATTCTTTGCAATTAATTTCAAGGTTGTTTTTAACAGTGAAACACAAGTTTCCCTTAAACGTTTGGACATTTTTTTTTTCTTTCTAAAATCAAACCAATAGAAAAGAAGAATATACGCCTTAAACCCTTGATTTCCCATTTGCATTCCGATTGAAGCTAAAGGAAAGCAATACGATCATCTAAGTTGCAGCAACATGCAGCACACTGTTCCCCTTGGCATCAATAGCTTGAAACACACTTTCGTCAAGAGGCTTCCGGTTGACTAATAGATGGTATAGTTCGGTGTGCCTATTTTTGACTGACAAAAGAACTATATTATTGCCTTCTGAGTCTTTGTCCAGAATGGCCATGGGGGAAACCTGTAGGATTCGCTTTACCATTTCAATTATCCCATTCCTTGCTGCAATTAATATTGGTGTCTCCCTATTTTTAAAACCTCCCTTTCCATTGAAAGCCTTTTTTGATTCTCCATCATCTGCCACTGGAGGTAAAAAAATTTAAAGGACGTGACAACTTAGTCAGAAATCTGAGCTACTTAGTGAGATGAAAAGGGATAGAGGGAATCAAGTCTAAGAAGAGGAGAGAGAGAAGATGAGAGATGAGAGGAGAGAAAGGGAAAGAGTGGGAAAAGAGGGTTAATGGAATTAACCTATGAAACAAATGGAATGAGGTTATTGATTTGGTTTTGGTGGATGACAAACACTACATCTGGATGCATTTGGGAAGGCTTGCTCTGAACATTTGTCCTCTTACCATATAATTACTTTGGATAAATTCCTCGTTCCAAAGAGCTTTATAAAAATAGTTTATGACACTTTATAAATATTTTAGCTTATTTGATAAGCAATGGAGAAGCTCATAAAAAAAAGCTCAGCTTGATTATACAAAGACTAAAATTGGTCATCTTAAATGATAATATGTCTTCTGAAAAATAATGAAAAATGAAAACAACTTTTGAAAAATTATGTAAAAAATAGGTAAAATATTTGAAAAATTATATAAAAAAGGAAAAATTTATGAAAAATAATAAGGAAATAAATTCCAGAAAAATTATGTAAATTGGTAGAATTGCAAAATTATATAAATTCAAAAAAATATAAAACAACTTCAAAATTTATACATATAAAATTTTTAAAATTTTTGAAAAAATTATTTAAAAATGAAAAATTATGACATATAATTAAAAATAGAAAAAAGATAATTGATGATGAAATAATAATATGATGATGATTTTCTTTATTAGGCCCATTACTATTCATAAATCATTTATTTGTTTGAAACTTAGGAATTTTTGTAATGATGAAAGCACTAATGGTGTTTGTTATTTTGCCTTCTATTTTATTTTGAAAATATTTGTGATGATCAAACTCTGTGATTTATTTTTATGTTTGATGTCTTTTCGCTTTATTATTTTATTATTCGATAAAAACTATAGACAATATTTAGTGTGGTATATAATTTTATTTATATTAAGTAAAATTGTGCATCACTTAAAAGTACGCACCTCAAGTGCCTTAATCCTCGAGGCCTCAAGAGGCTTTTGCGCCCTCCACTCTGTCATTGCGCCTTAAGTAACTGTGAGTGCATTGGTATGGCACGTTTCAGTTTATAGAAAAGCATCAAATTAAGATTTTAATGAAAAAAAATGATATTTTAGTTTTTATAATCTATTTGATGCATTTGAAACAAAATTGAAGAGGGAGGTGTTGTTCATTGGTTATTTTTTATACTAGAAGATTATGGAGTGAATCATAATTATCGATTATACGGTGAATCTTTACTTTATTTTAATTTTTTTATCATGAATTTCATGATATATATATATATATATATATATATATATATATATATATATATATATATAGTTCTTTAGTTTTAAAATTTTTTAAGCATTATGACAGAGTACTTATTTGTCAAACACTTCAATTTTCTGGATTCTTATAATGTATGTGTTTTAGTAATTTCAGCTATTATAAGTGCTTGGTAGTGATGCCTCAAACACCTTAGGAAATGATGTATAAGCGCTTTTAAAATATCACATCAGAGCACAATAACCTTGAAAATAAAGTACTTATGACTGTAAGCTCTCATCTAATAAGTTCTTACTCAGTGTCTGGAGAGTTATTTAGGTATTAAGAATGGTGTTTTGAGGTCATTTATTAAGCATGTTTTGGAATTCAAATCCCAAATGCATGATCTGAGCTCTTTTACCTCGATGCATGTTAACATTGTTCTCCACCAAATATATGTAGGAAATTCTTGCTAAACTAATAAATATTCCCCAATGAATCGGCTTGCATAGTCTCCAAATAAGAAGCTTTAAGCAGAAAATCAATAGCATCCTAAATAAATTAAAATGTAATAGAACTATTATGATAGGATTCTGATGATTATAGTATCAATTAAATGATACCACTCCATCTAAGCAGAACAAATATAGGCCAAAATATTTAAAGTATAAACCCAAATTTAACAATTCAAAACCATTAAAAATGTATAATCTTGAGGCCATTATAAATTTATAAGATGTCTAGAGAACATTACTTTCAGTTTCACTTCTAAAATGGTCATTCTCCTACTTGATAGTCCCTTTTTTGACTATTTGGTTCTTGTAAATATCATTACTATTCGTTGAAACGCTTTAGCTATCAATTCATTTACAGATTTTCTTCTTTATTAACCTCTTTTACATTTCCACAATTAGTGTTTGAAAAGAGGATGAGAACACTTTACACATACCTCCAACCTTTTTGGTCATCATGTGTGTCGGGACAGTCTGCATCGGCCACCGGATGACTAAAATTTGTTGTCCGTTATTTAGAGAATAATTAAGTAGTATGAGGTGCATGATATGAACATACCATATGTTCTTTTCTTTGCTTGTAATTTTTATCGAATAAATCTTATATGACAAGATGAAATACACATGAATAGTCACTTTGAGCCCCTTTGTGAGGCATGCGATCTTTCATATCTCGAAGTGCAAGGCATAAGCGTAAATGATCCAAACAATATTCTTCTTGTGATTGAAAAATTTCCGAATTATTAAATTTCTGTTTAGAGTGGTGATAAAATTCTACATATCTCAAATTTCAAACTTCATAAAACATGAACTAAAATGTTATTGTCTAAATAACTTTACGAAATTAATTCAAATGGGGTTGAGCAGAATTAAAACCATTAAAAAGTATATAAGCTTAGGTCATTTATAAAATGTTTGTGGCAGTTTCATTAGATCAATAGATTTTCCTAACTAGTGTTAGAAGATAGAGGAGAGGAGGAATTGGTGCATATGCCTTAAGCGTTTTAGGGTGATCGTATGATGACATTTGCTGAGTTTCCTCAATATAATTAATGTGTAGTCATAGTGAGAAAGATTTTCTTCGCATGGTCCAGGGTGCAGAACAGACCATATGTTCTTTTCTTTTCTTTCACCTTATTTCTCTCAGTCACCGTAATCAAGCAACAACACAAGTATATACACTTGAAATAGTTCAAATGTCTAGATGGTTAGCATATTCATATCATGCATGTTGGGATGGTATGTGGGATAATTGATATACCTATTAGTCCAAGGATGTCGTAGGATCATGATGCTTGTTTGATAATTTGGGGGGGAAAAATTGGCCTTTCTTTAGTGCTCGCTCGTTTCCCTACATGTAAAATGGGGCATTAAGTTAATAACTATAGATAAAATTTTATAGTGAATTATAAACATTTCTAAGCAATTGTGCATGCATACAATATGAAATGGTGATATGCCTATGTGCAAAACTTAATTACCTTGATTACGAGGAATATCGCTTTCATGCTTGAGTTCCTCTATTCTTTCTGTTGCCTCCATATGCTTCTGCTAGGGTGTGATCCATCTCTATGCATTCACCAAACTGCATAAAAATTCATTAGGATTCTTTCTTAGCAAAGGCTGACAATATTCATGACCATGAACAAGCATGCAACAACCTACATATTGTTGTACCAGATACATTTCTTTGATAATGACTGAATTCTTATGTAAATGTAATTATCATAATTAGAAATTACATTAGAATAACTATTTTCAATACCGTTTTTCTGGTAAAGCATAAAAAATTATCTAGTCACCTCTATTTTTCAATACCATTTTTATACCAATCTTGTAGTTCTCTCTGGATAATTCTCGGTGTTCTTGGGCTCCCTGAAAATGTTTATACATATCTGTATGATCACTTTGCTGTAATTAATAGATTTGAGTTTTAGAGCATGTATCTAAACCTTGCAAAAAACTATAAATATAAGAGTTTCACTGTCTGCTTTTCCTGATTAGGTTTGGATGGTCAAGTAGCAAGTACTCTTACAGTGATAAATAATTCTGTTGATGAATCCGTCTGGGCGAGAACCACTTCTGAATACAGCTGGGTTACTGGCTAGGAGATGCAGTGCAGTGAACCCTTGGTCGTCTACGGCACGGATAAGTTCATCTCGCACTTACAAAGTAGAAGTGTTATATGATATGCCAATTCTGTAAAGACAAATAGTTGACTATACATATATATACCTGTACCAAAGAACCAAAGAAGTGCATGGTATTTGATATTTTAGAAATTAAACTAAATCTCTGACGAAATATTGCCTTAATGGCGACATGAAGAGATGGTTGTATCGCTCTTCTTCGATGGTACTTGTGCGTGCTCCCTTCGGTATATCTATCCAAGATGAGAAAAGCATTTTTTTGACCACGAAGAGCAGCCAAGAAGAGAGGCGTTTCCCCTTTGTAGTTTCGATAGTCTAAGAGCTCTTCATTCTTTTCAACAATGCACTTGCAAATGCCAACATTTCCAATCAATGCTGCTAGATGGAGTGGCATATTCCCTTCATCATCTTTGATTGATAGAGTGGCTGGTAGAAAGTCACTCTTCACAAGCTTTCCTTGTATCTTCTTGCCTTAGGGGCGGTATATGCAATCTTGATCTTCTCGATGGAGTTAGCTTTGGAGTTTGAATGCTTGGATCATTCTCATAAAATACCACAACCTTTTCCCATTTTTCTTCCGGGCAATATTTAACAACTCTTAATTTTCTGCTTCTCCCAGCTCCATTCGACCATCCCCATGGAGATGCCATTGTTCTTTCGACTCACTCCTCTATTACTCCTACTCCTTCAATAAATGAACAACCATCCTTATATATGCTAGTCTTTGAATTATCACGTTCTGAGGATATGATAGATGATCATTAAGAAATTAATTTGATTAACTTTTGGTTTGGAGAAGGAATACATTATTGACTCAATGTACATGAAAATAGCTTATGTTTGAAGGACAATAGTAAGAAAAATAAAACATTGGAAAAGTAAAGTAAAAAAGAAAAGAAATAAATTTAATGAATTATTTTAAACTTAAAATATTAAGTAATTTAATTTGTATAAGTTTTTAATAACTATAATGCTATTAAACAGTGTTTTAAAAAATCAGACCGAACTCATCCATTCATCGACCAATCCCCGTTACTCTTAGAGCGGATGTATATTAAACCATATGAAATGGTCTAAACCAGCAATGAACCATCATGTAGATTTGATGATTTTGTGTAGAGCAATTCAAACAAGGGATGGCTTTACACTATTTGTTTTTTCTTTTTCTTTTTTTTGTTCATAACTTATTTATGAATTTTTAAAGTTTTCGATTTAGAAAAAACTATAGTTTAGAATCTCAACAAAATATTTTAAATTTTTAAATCTTTAAATATTTCAAAATATTTTAAGCTTACATGGAATATATAATTTTAGGTTCATCAATCTATTAATTTTTATATATTATATTTTAGTTATTAATAAATTATTTATCATAATAATTTTATCATTTTAAATTTTTGTAAATATGTCCAATTTTTTCTTTTTGAAGTGTAAATATAGGACTCAATTTAATTACATTTATCTAAATAAAGTATTTAACTATAAAAAATATGTGTTAATATGTTACACATATATTATACAAATATTTTTTTATTTAATCCTCTTTATGTAAGTTATATTATCATTACAAATTAATAAGTACTAGCTTAAATTATTATTTTTAATATATTTAAAATGTTGATTTTAACCTTATAAAAAAATCTTATTACTTAATATAAATTTAATATTAAAAGACAAACAATTTAATACATAATACTATTAAGCCTTATTATGCCTTATTCAAGCGTTTAGTTAAATAAAAGAATTATGTTATGCATTAAGTAAAAATGCAGTAAATCAACTTTCTTTTTTATTTTGAATATATTTAAATTTTAAATATGATATATTTTAATAAAATTTAAAATATGAATATATTTATATTTATATTAGAATCTTGATAATATAAAAGCAAAAAATAATGTATATTAAATATACATATATAATTTTATATTTTAATATATATAAATTATATATATTATGACAATACAGTCATACACGAGAACTCCAAACCATTAACAAAATAACTTTTTCAATAATAAGAAGAAGCTGGAAGTGAGCTGCTATCAAATGAATAAGTTTAACATGATTTAAATTTACTTCCTAAGCTTAAAGGTCGCAAAATTCTTTTGATAAATAAACTAAGTCATTTTAAAAGCAATAATCAACCAAACCACATACCAACAATATATAAACGTTTGGCATAAATTATTTGAGAAGCGGTTAATACAATGATTTTTTGGTAAAAATTTTAAATTTAATTTACTTTTCGTGAAGCCCATGTTTCTCAAATGATGAATAAGATTACATAAGGTAGATCAAAATTCCATTTTTAGCAAATCCAAGAGAAATGTTGTAATATATAAGTCGAGTAAAGAAAAAATGCATGCATGATTTTTAAATGAGTATGATTTGCATAGATTTCTTATTTCTTTAGTTTAGAAATAAAAATAATAAGCCTCATTTTCTCCTCAACATTTTCTCGATTAGCCTTTTTTCATTCGCGAAGATATGTGATTTTTTGTCATTCTTCATGAAATCACTCCTATACACATCTATTCATATTTCTTTTTCTCAATAAAATGGTTATTCCACACATATTTAGGTTTTATTTGTTTTTAGGTGATTTAAATCCTCGCATTAGTACTTAATGTATTATTTGCCTTTGTGCACACATGATTGTCATCGTCTTGGTACGACAGGTGGTTGTGTCATCTTAGTACGGTGGGTGGTGCGACGTTTATTTATTACTTGAGTGATCGGATAAAGGCAAAACATCGTCGAGAACCTCATCAAATCAATGGTCGTTAATATAGATCAGAGTGAAGTCTCTTATATATTATAGTTACAGTAATAAAATCAAATATTTAGACTCAACTATCAAATGTAGGCTTTCTAGCCAGAATCATTGTCTTTATTAACCATAATATTGTTTCATTCTTTATGGTTTTTGTCATTTGGTTATATGTTTCTATGATGTATTATTGGTTTGAATCAATGAACTTATTTTTCACTCTTCAAAAATAAAAATAATAATAATAATAATAAATAAATAAAAAAATCTATCGTTGGTTTTAAGAATTAAATGTTGATTTGTCAAAAAATTCATACATTAAGACATAGAAACAAATTTTTTTTCCTCATCTTTTGAACTTTATAAAAATGTATGAGAGCTTTTTTATTTTATATAAAATTATTAGCATTTTTATTTCTAAAAGAAAAAATAGATCCATAATATATATATATATATATATATATATATATATATATATATATATATATATATATATATATATATATATATATCTTATACAATATGGTATGGTATCTCATATACATATCTAACATTTTCTCACTTGTCCTCCATGAAAAATCTTAAACGACTCTTGTTTTTACTGTCCAGGTAACTTCGATTCATCGAACATCCATGATGTAACTCAACTCCTCGCTCCCACAGCAGCAGGCTAAGATATAGATGAATATTAATAGTTCACTATGACACCCCAAAATCAGGAAGTCTAGTTGACTGCAGATCAGCATGAGTCTGAAGTGGATGTCGGGTTGCAGAGCACCACTAGAAAAATCGAATAGTCTCGCACTGTCTGGGGCTACCCAATCCCTAAAACACTCCTCAGCCCATAATCCAGCGGTCAATATATGCAATATATATAGCATCAGATATATCCAACATGCATACAACTATGAGTCGAGCTACCTCTTCCATAGTTACAAGAGTTACAATATTTTCACTCTTAATGCCACATATATTAAACTTGAAATAGTTGTGCATGTAAGCATCGGCAAAGCCACATTCGGCTTTCTTCTAGAACTTCGACCTCCAAAGGTGACGAGTCTCCTGCACGCTCCACTGTGCTGTGAGAAAGGGGGGGATCCCAGGCAGGTGAGCTAAAGCTCGAGTAGGAGAACGCCTAAATGGGCTTACTCACCACTAAGTGCGGTGCAATGTTCAAAATTAAACACACATTCAAGCAAATGCATGATCCTACTTGAATGTCTGCATGTCCAACTCGAGATCCAGGGTTTGCCTGGGCTCTCGAGACTCGCCTAAATTGTGAGAATTATTGTGTTATTAGTGGATATCCCTACATTGAATATATATATCGATTGGGTGGCTCAGGCAATTGATATATGTATTAGTTTGTGGACTACCCTCCGATGAATATATATCATTGGTAGCTCAGGCGGTTGATATATTATTCAGTTTGGACTACCCTCAGGTGAATATATATCAGGCGGTGTAAGACAGAAATTCCAATTTGCGGAACCAAGGCAAAATCGTAAATTTTAATTCTAAAAGATGTGATTACCGGTTAAATCCGTATTAATTCTCTGAATCTCGGATGACAAAGCGGATTGTACTGTTGGAATCGTCGAAAAATCTAATTAGCATGTAAAAATTCGTAATTTTCAGGGAGCGGTTGAAGTCGGCACGTTTTAGAGCATCGTTTCGGGTCTTTTTAGTAAAGCGATTTCGATGTAGCCAAGAAAGAGTCACATATAGCATCATACTCATGTACCATAAGTGGTATGGTGAAAGTGATGAAAATGGACTGACCACGAAGTAGTCTTAGATATCAAATACGGTAAGAGGGACGTGAGGTCATTATAGGAATTGATTTCAAGTCACAAGAAGTTAAATTAATAAATAGATTCTTCTTCTTCATTAAAAGCTAAGGGATGCGGTGGCTGGAGGCCAGGGATTTTGGGAGAGCAACAGATTTTCATTTGTTTAGAGAGCCCTTCTCTGGTTTTGTAAATGTCAAACCATTGGCGGTCTTCGGGGCGAGAAGGAAAAATGATCTACGCGGAGCAGGCTACGCGTGGACCCCGGTTTTAGAGAGTTTCTTCAAACTCCTCGAGGTAGGATTTTCCCCCTACTTGGGTTTTATTCCCATTTTTAGTACTTTTCAAATGTTTGAGTTGATAGAGGCCATTGGAGGGTGTTTGATCGGTCCAAACATTAGGATAATTAATAAAAATTTTGAGAATGAATGGAGCGATCCGTGGCCATCCATGTGAACCTGTGGGTATGAATTTGTGTTCTTGAATTGTTAATCATGTGAATGGATTTGGGGTCGGGAATGGGCCGTGCGATCGGGTCCCAAATATGGGACCGGGTAGTCTGAAGTTCTTTGAGCAAGAGTGCAACGAAGTAGCTGCTCATGCATTGTTTAGGTGTGCTGTTTAATTGTGTGTTAACGTTTGCTTGAGGTATGCTTTGGTAGGGAATGAAGCGGTGGTTGTGGTTCACTAATGAACCGGGTGTTTCTATGATTTTCAGGAATAGTAAACGAGGTTCACTATTCAGGAATAGTCATTCTAAAATATATAATTTTGTGAAAGTCGTGTTGGCGAGTGATTTAAAATTAAATTACTGCATTGTATGATCATTAGCCCAGTGAGCTAATTTTGATGTGATTTAAAGTTTTGTGTAAATATTCAGCATGTATCTATATTTGCATGTGATTTGGGGCGGGTGGAAGCCCAGCATACATACATTCCATGTACTGGACATCCTAGGAATATGGGACAGGTGCATGAGATGGAGTCCTAGAAACAAGGTTCGGAGGAGTAGTACAAGAATCTTAAGGATTGTCGGAGGGTAGTCAGGCTAAATAATATATCAACCGTCGGAGGCCGGCCCCGGGTTGATGTTGTTCGTAGGAGGAGTAATCCACAAATTAAAAGTATCAAGTCAGACTGGCCCGATTCGTATTTATTCATCGAAGAGAAGTCCCTGAGCAATTGTATATATCAATCGTCGGAGGCGGCCCAGTTGATATATATTCATCGGAGAGTGCCCACTAATAGAATTGGTAATTCTCATACGAGGCTTGAGGCGAGTGTGAGAGGAATCGGTGAGGACTCGGGATGCGAGTTGGTCATGTAGACATTCAAGTAGATCATCATGATTGCTTGAATGTGTGTTTAGAATGGAACATTGCCAGCTGCGCTTAGGTGGTCGTGGCCCACTTGGGCGATTCTCCTCTTGGGCTTTAGCTCACTTGATCGTGGGATCCCACTTTATTTTGGAGTGCAGGGGGTGGCATGCAGGAGGCAACGTCCTAGAGTGTGGCCCAGAAAGCTAGGGATGTGGCTTTGATGTATACATGTGATAGAATGCTTTTCATTTTTTAATATATGTTGTACGAGGAAGTAAAACATATTAACTCTTTATGCTATTGGGTGTATAGTTGGATTCATGAGTAGGCATGTATTGAGTCTTGTTATGGGCCCAGAAGTGGCCTGACACAGTATATATTTGCATATGTTGGTTGTTTGGGACAAATATATGCGGGGTTTATACAAGATTTTGTATTTGGGTAGAGGCTCCCAGGTGCAAGAGACTACCGTCTCGAAATGTCGGGTCACCCAGGCATTTGCAGTATTCCGCGGGTTGACGGGTAGTCAAGCGGACCCCGGGTTTTGGGCGTCCTGGCTTAATATCGAGCCACAGGTATGTGAATGCCTAGGAGCTCGAGTTTTGGTATCCATCACACTTGGGTGGTTTGGGATGGAGTGTAGGTGTGGAAGCTTGAGATGGAGGCTTAGGCTTGAAGCCATGAAATGTAAAAAACATCACCACTAGGTGTGGTTCGATGTTGAGTTTAGGTATGGGATTACCTAGGAAAAATCACGAGTGTTGATGTGTTTTAGGTGATTTGATGAATTGTGTGAATGGTATGCTTACCATGTGGTGTGATGAGATTGATTATGTTGTGTGAAAAATATATGCATAACATGAATGATGGTGTGTATCTCCATGTAGTATCCCCAAAGATGGTAGGTGTGTGTGGCAAAAATTGATTAGCACATGAGATGTAAATATTTAGAAAACTCAATTTTGAGTTGTCGCAGTGTGCAAAAGCTGGAAAAAGAAAATGAAAAGAATAAATTTTATAAATTTATTTGGCCTATTAGGTGATGAAAATAATTTTCTAAGTTGGTAAAATTGAAGAAATTGGAAGAAAATAAATTTTATAAATTTATTTGAGTGGAGAAAATTTTTTTCGGTGAAAAACTGGAGAAGGAAAATAAATTTTATAAATTTATTTGGTCATGAGATGAGATAATAATTTTCTAAGGTTTTATATGGTATAAAATTTAAGAAAATGGGGTTAAATAAATTTTTATAAATTTATTTGGTATTAAGAAATGCGGAAAAATTGATTTTAGTGATTTTAAATTTTTTCTCCGACTAAATAAAAAAAATCATTTATAATGAAAAACAGAAATTTTTGGTGCGAGGAATTTTGGAAGACTCTTTGCTTGATTTGTAATGTGAGAAAAAGAAAAAAAAATTTATATTGCAATCTAGTTTTGTATTACGAGAGAATGAAACTTATTAGTCTTGGGTTGTATAACAATAAGTCAAATTGTATTACAAGATGGGTATTTTGGCTTGGAGCGTATTGATACGATTGAATGTCATAATTGTAGGAGACAAAGCGTGTCATGATACTGAAATTAGTATTGCGACAGGAAAGGCTGAAGCGTTTGGGATTTGATGATTTAGTAGGCTGGCTGGGCGTCAGCTGGCTGAGTATTTGGGCGCGACGACTAAATGTTGGGTATTTGGGACGGTGGGGCCTTGTGAGAAAGGCGTGAAGCGAAGCCAACAGCCTTGGCTAGGCGCGAAGACGGGCGGCGCGGGGCGCGCGGGGGCGGGCCGGGCGCAGAGGCTGGGACCGGCCTTGTGAGGTGGGGGGGGGCGCGGCGGCGGGCGCGGCCCGCGCCGAGCTTGCAGTGGTGAGCACACAGGTGGCTTTGGGCGGTGCACTCGTTTTCGGCCATTCGTCCGGACTGACTCGTTTTTCTGCAGGTCACCAGATGAACACAGTCATCAAATAAATCAAATTTTTAGAAAAATTTTTATTAAGATCAAATAAAATCAAATAAATTTTGATGGAATTTTCGAGAAAAATAAATTTTCAAAAATAAAATTTTTGAAAATAAATTACTGATGAAAACAATAATTTTAATGAAAATTGATTAACGTGTCTAGCCGAGTTATGTGCTATGATTGGTGTCTGAGTACATGGTTATACCTTAAAGTTTATACTATTAATTCTTATGCCATTTGAAATGGTGATTACGTGGTAGTTGCGTACGAAATTATATGCATGTGGTGTGTGCGTATAGGAAAGGGTGAATGCTAAGGTTAGGGATTACGACCTTAAAGTTTGGATAATCAAGTGAACAGAGCCCTAAAATTTTATTGAAATAGATGGGTGAGTGGTTGGAAAAAAAAAATTCATATACTTAGAAATAAACAGGGTTAGTTCAAGATTTGTCTATTAGTAATTGACATGCATTGCTAGTTAGACTGAAATGAAAATTACATGAATACATTGCCATTTGACCAATGTAGATGGCTTATAAGAAGCGAGGGCGTAGAGAACGTCACGGGGCAGTGTCGAAACACGATCGGTGTTTGATCAGCGGACTTTGTCGGCGTAGGTATTACGAATGCTATAGCACGGACTGGCCTAGCGTGCAGACGGGAAGATCTTAGTAACCCCGAGGAGGTTTAAGTGCATCCTCCTCAGACATTCACGAGGAGGAGGAACCCAGATGGTAGCCGACCATTGGTTCATGCGAGCGGGAAGTGTTGGGGCCGTGGATTACCTCAGAGCCACGACCGACTAGACTATTCAGTTCTGGCTGAATGTGAGGCCCAGATATATGGTGGAAATGGGGCGAGGACCTCTAGAGACCTTAGAGAATTAGGTTGCATGTAGATTACTCCCCACCGAGATTAGGGCGAGAATAAGTGCGATATGTCGCGGTTGTGAGTTAAGAATCTCGGGGACTCTACTCCTGGTGGACTTGAGATTATGGACATGTGTCGAGTTCGATGTCATCAGGTTGGATTGGCTGACAGTTTACAAGGTTGTTGGGTTTGGCCTTAGGAGGATTCACTTCACGCGGGAGTGGTGCTCGTGTTGTATTTCGAGTGACATGACATTTTGCCCCATACGTATATGAGTCAGTGTCGGGGCGGTTGGCGGGTTAGCTAAGCGAGCCTTACCACCAGGGACGGTGAGACCAGGACTTGGGTCCCACCTCAGTGGTTTGCGAATAGGTGGACATTGTTTTTCCAGATGAGCTACCTGGACTACCTCCGCATAGGGATGTAGACTTGGTATTGAAGTTACCACGGTACTCTGACCATCTCTATGACTCAGCATAGGATGGCAGGTTGGTGCGGGGAACTTCGAGTCCATTTCTGAGGGCTATTGGACGAGGGGATTATGAAGCAAGGCACTTCACCATGGGCGCCGGTTCAATTGCGAAGAAGAGGCAAACCCTTATTGTGCATTGGCTAGAAGCGATTGAACAAGGTTATAATCGAAATCGGCGTTCCATTCTAGAAAGTTGATATTATTTGACCGATTGAGAGGGCCTTGAGTCTACCCCGAATGAACCTTGTGTTGGTTACCATCAATTGAGGGTTAGGGATACGGATATCCCTAAGGCAGCGTTTAGGACACGTTATGGGCACTTTGAGGTTACGGTGATGCCCTTTGGATTGACGAATGCGTAGCGGCTGTTCATGAATCTCATCGTAAGTGTTCAAACCTTATACGAATCGGTTATCGTAGTCTTAGTGGATGACATCTTGATCTACTCCAGGTCAAGTGATTAAGAGACAGGTATCCTGAAAGATTGTTTCATTTGCTAAAGACCATCAGTTGTCGCTAAGTTCAGTAGTACGAGTTTTAGCTTACTGAGGGGAGATTTTTGGGACACGTGATGTTAGCATCAGGAGTGTTAGTCGACCTAGAGAAGGTCGAGGCAGAGATGAGTTTGGAGAGACCGAATGTCAATCTTCAAGATACGTAGTTCTTGGGATTGGCTGGGTAGTACGAGAGACACGAGAAGGGATTAAAGTTGTCCATTCGGGATAGGATCGTAGGACCTTTCTGAGGGCATGGATTTCAATGATTGGAATGACCCAACCATAGAGAGAGAGATTGAGGTTACTAGGAATTTCCCGGGATACGGGTGTTGAGTAGCAGAGGGAGGATCGACTTTCTCCTAGTTCGAGGAAGAGGCGAGAAGACTTACCTTCACACTAGTTCGGGACTAGGGCGAGTTGAGCATGAGTGATGGGATTTCCACGAGACGAGGGATCCCAGAGACCTTGGGACAATGCGGTCCCGATTAAGCCGTAGAACATGATAGTATCTGATTCGTTTCCTCCACACCTAGTATGGGTCGGAGGAACTAGTTTCGAGTTTGAGGTGCTATCTGACACTTCAACAACCTGGTCGACGGAAGGGCGGGAGTGTGGAGTCGAGAAGTCGAGGGACGGAGTTTAGAGTTGACGGGCGTGGTGAATTCTTAGGGTGGTAGACTGACAATTCGTCGATGTCGGAGGCTTGACATGGGTGAAGGACGACCATTGGGTTGTCGGTGGTGAACTTAAGCCAGGGTTGTCATACTCGACCGGCATTGGATTTGGGCTTAGAGTTCAGGCCTTTAGAGAAGCAATATAGATGTTGGCACCACTAGGGTGTAGGGAGAGTTGGCCCCGGATAGGTCGGGATTATGGTGAGAGATCTCACGAGATTCTGTCATGGTGGACCGGAGTGGGTCTTGCGGTATGGTCATTCACCGCTCATGGTGAGTGTGGGTTGAGTGTCTTTAGGACTCGTCGATGAGACTAATAGTTGAATCGAAATATGAGGCTCAAATTAGTAAATCGAAGTTATGTGATCGAGATGAAGAACACCTTTGTCGGGGTTATCCCAGTATTTGAGTTGAGTGATAAGTCGGGGGTGACTCGGGGTTTGGATACCCTTTGGAAATTGCATTGGGTGTTGTTGGGCTGTGAGACTCGGTAAATGGATGTCATACATGGCATGGATTGAGTTAACTGATCCGTGGATTAATCGTAATTGTGACCCTTGGAGAGGGTTGGCGGTTGCAAGCGAGATTGTATGGAGTTGCGTGTTGTGAGTGATATGATTGTCACGAGATTTCGGACGAAATTCCTTTAAGGAGGGGAGAATGTAAGACAGAAATTCCAATTGCGGGACAAAACCCAAAATCGTAATTTAATTACAAAAGTGTGATTCTGATTAAAAATGCATATTAATTCTCTAGATCTCCCGGATGACAAAGCGGATTGTCTTTGTTGGAATCGTCTCGAAAAATCTAGTTAGCATGTAAGAATTCGTAATTTTCGAGGCAGTTGAAGTCGACACGTTGCCGAGGGCATCGGCGTTCAGTCTTAAATATGATTTCAAATATGGCGAAAGTCTACCGCCGCGCTCATGTACCATAAATTAAGTATAGTAGAAATGATAATGGGGCTTGAGGAGTAGTCTGTCTCAAATATGGTAAAGGGCGTAGGTCATTATGGAATTGATTTCAATCCACAGAGATGAAACTAATAAACAAAATTCTTCTTCATTAAAGGCTAAGGATCTGATGTTTAGACAGAGTTTTAAGGCAATGATTCCATTTTGTTTAGAGAGAGGCACTTCTCTCTGGTTTTTCGTAGGCCGTTGGCGGTCTTGGGCGAGAAAAAATGATCTGCAGCGGGCGGGCTCACGCGTGGACCCGATTTTAGAGGTTTCTTCAGGCTCCTCGAGGTGAGATTTCCCTCTACTTGGGTTTATTCCCCACTAGTAACTTTTCAAATGTTTGAGGTTGATAGAGGCCGTGGAGGTGTTTGGTCGGTCCCCAAAACATTGGGGATCGAATTAATAGAAAATTTTGAGAATAGATAGCAGTCGTGGCCCACTCCATAAATGAATGGGTATGAATTTGTGTGTTCTTGAGTGCAATCATGTGTTGAATGGTTGAGGCAAGAATGACATCCATTCGGTCAAATATAGGACGAGTGATCTGAGTTTCTTTGAGCGAGGTGCGTAGTAGTACTCTCATGGTAATTTGGGTGTGCTTTGTTTGGTATTGTGTTAAGCGTTTGCTTGGTATGCTTTGGTAGGAATAGTAGTGGATTTCTTGGGTTCACTAAGTGAGCAGTGTTTATGTTTAAGAATAGTAAGCGAGGTTTCACTATTCGGAATAAATGTTATAATTTTGTGAGAAGTACGTGTTGGCGGTGATTAAAGTCAAATTACTAGTGTATGATCATCTTAAAGTGACTGAATTTTGATGTGTGATTTAAAGTTTTGTAATAAATATATTAATAACTATATTTGCATGTAATTTGAACTAAGCAATTAGGCAGCATACATGCATTCCATATACCTTTGGAACATCCCCAGGAATATGGGAATGGGTGCATGAGATGAGTCTAGAAACAAGGTTCGTAGTCTAAAATGTAAATTATAGGAGGATGATCCAAACTAAATAATATATCCTCAGCATTGAACTTAAGTGATTGATATTTATTCATCGGAGGGTAGTCCACAAATTAAAGAATATATCAACCAGTGGAGGCGGCCAGTTGATATTTATTCATCGGAGGGTAGTCCACAAACAATTAATATATATCAATCGTCGGAGCGGCCCAATTGATATATATTCATCGGAGGGTTGCCCACTAATAAATTAGTAATTCTCATACGAGGCTTAGGCGAGTGTGAAAGTGATAAGACTCCGGGATGCGAGTTGGTCATGCAGACATTCAAGTAGGATCATCTGGTGCTTGAATGTGTGTTTAAATTGAACATTGCGCACTTGGTGGTGATGTATGGAGGCGATTCTCCTATTTGACTTTAGCTATGATCGTGGGATCCCCTTTATTTTTCTGGTCTGAGGGAGCATGCAGGAGGCGGCTAAGTCTTTGAAATTTGGCCATTAGAAGAAAGCGGGATGTGGCTTTGATGTATACATGTGATAGAATTAACTTTTCATTTTTAATATGTTGTATGAGAAGTAAAACATATTAACTCTTGTAACTGTAATTATATAGTTGGATTCATAGTCGGCAT
The DNA here is from genome assembly GCA_016808115.1 of Tetrastigma voinierianum. NCBI lineage: Eukaryota > Viridiplantae > Streptophyta > Magnoliopsida > Vitales > Vitaceae > Tetrastigma > Tetrastigma voinierianum. Next base: position 440,668 of record JAEQBH010002513.1, read on the forward strand.
GTATATTGAGATAACGTTATGGGCCCCAGTGGCCATATTTAGTATATTATATATTGGATTGTTTGAGACAGTATATGCGGGAGTTTGCTCTAAAGTTTGTATTTGGGTACGATACATTACAAAGGAGACTCTGCAGGTCTCGTGAAAATGTCGGGTCTGGAGCGTTCACGATATTCATGAGTTGACGGGTGAATCGTGGACCGGGTTTTGGGGCGTCACGGCGGTATGGAACTGGTATATGAATACCTAGGGGCTGGTTTGGTATCCATCACCGGCAGGTGGTTTTGGGATGGAGTGTAGGTGTGAAGCCTAGAGATGGAGGCCCAGGCTTAGGCCATGGAAATGTAAAAACATCACACCACTAGGTGTGGTTCGATCATGAGTTTAGGTATGGGATTACACAGGAAAAATCCACAGTGTTGATGTGTTTTAGGTGATTTGATGAATTGTGTGAATGGCTTGCCCTTTACCATGTGGTGTGATGAGATTGATTATGTTGTGTGAAAAATATATATAACATGAATGATGGTGTGTATACCATGTAGTATCTAAGATAGTGGTGTGTCTGGCAAGTGATTAGCACCTTGGAGATGTGAAAATGTTAGAAAATGTTTTGAGTTATGCAGTGTACAAAAGCTTGGAAAAATGAAAGAATAAATTTTATAAATTTGGCCTGATAGGTGATGAAAATAATTTTCTAGAAGTTGGTAAAATTGAAGAATTGGAAGAAAATAAATTTTATAAAATTTATTTGAGTGGAGAAAAATTTTTAGGTGAAAAAAGCTGAAGAAAGGAAAATAAATTTTATAAATTTATTTAATTCATGAGATGAGATAATAATTTTCTAAGGTTTTATGTAGTATAAAATTTAAGAAAATGAGGTTAAATAAATTTTTTATAAATTTATTTGAGTATTAAGAAGTATGGAAAAATTGATTTTAGTGATTTTTAAGAGATTTTTTTTCTCCATTTTAAAAATAAAAAAAAATCATTTATAATGAAAAACGAAATTTTTTGGTGCAGAAATTTTGTTTCTTGCAGGTTGTATTAATGAGGAAAAAGAAAAAAAAAAATTGTATTGCAATCTGGTTTGTATTAAGAGAATGAAGCTTGTAGATGCTTGGGTTGTATGTAATAGGGTGGAAGTGTATTGCGAGATGGGTATTTTGGCTTGGGTATATTTGTCGGTGATCATGTAATTTGGAACAAAGCGTGTCGCAATACAAAATTGTATTGCGACAGAAAACTAAACTGGTGGGCAGGCGCAGGCTAAGTGCGCAGGCGTCTTCTTGGCCCATTGGAGCAGCTGAGTTTATCATTGGGTAAAAATTGTATTAGTCGGTCCCATGTTTGGGGCTGGAGTCCTTGGCACGATAAGCCAGTGAGACTCAAGCGTTAAAACACTAAAAATGGGAATAAAACCCAGTAGGGAGAAAATCCTACGCCGAGGAGTTTGAAGAAACTCGATCCGGGATCACAGCGTGGCTTGACCGCGTAGAACATTTCTCTTCTTGCCCAGAAAGGCAAGCAGAAGCTGGTCGGATCATGTAATATTTTGAGGATTTCTCTTTGCTCTAAGGAAAAAACACAAAAATGGCTACTGGACGCCCCATTTCTGCATTTCACGTTTTTTGTTCTTCTTTTAACATTGGAGAAGAAGCACTGTAGCAGTTTTTCGTCATTTAGTGACTTAACAACTTCATTAATGACGTTTACGTCCCTCTTTTCCCAGATTTGATATTCGGCACTACCTCGGTCGTCCATTTTCATCGTTTCTCTACTCATACCACTTATGGCACATGAGTACTTGTTATATGTGTCTTTCGTTGCATCGAAAAACGATTTACGGCACGGCAGATCACATAAACGTCTTAAATTGGTATCTGGAAAATTACGAAATTTTCTGCGTGCTAACTGAATTTGAGACGATTCAGCGGTACAATCCGTTTAGATGTCAGTCTAGAAGATTGTTGGACTTTTAACGTAATTATAATTTGTAATCAAAGTACGATTTTGCCCTTATTCGAAAGTGGAATTTCTCGGGTCTTAAATTGCAAGCCACCACATATATATAAATATATGATGTGGGAATTTGATGCCATGTAGCAGTTTGAAATGCATACATTATTTAACCTCAATATTGTACATTATTAGAACATGAAAATACTAACTTGAAGAACGATGAAAAGAAAAAAAAAATAGAACAAAAGAAAATGTAAAGAAAATATAAAGAAAAAAAAATTTAAATAAAAATAAAATAAATTAGTTTGAAATGATGTTGAAGTAGCACACTCAAATTCACTGCTTATTTTAACTATATATATATAGCTAAGGGTATGTTTGAATACATTTCTTCATTTATATTTCTAAAAATAAAAACTAATAGTATCTCAATATAAAAATGGAAAAACATTGATTTCTAAAATTATTCCCTTAAATTTTAAAAATTCATAAAAGTGAGTATAAGAATAAAGAATAATTTCTTTTTTTATATAAAGTTTATATTTTCATCAATACAAGTTTTATTTTTTTTTTAAAAGAAAAAATATCAATACACACATGTACATGAGATTAAATATAGAAAAGAATATTGAGCAGTTCAAGGTTAAAATCAAGAATTTTCATTTCAACCACATCAAGCAAAGAATCACATTATGAGCATCGAATAAAAAAAAGACATACAAAGAAAAATTAGTTCAAAGGGTTAAAATCAAGAATTTTCATTTCAACTACATCAAGCAAAGAATCACATTATGAGCATGGAATAAAGAAACATACAAAGAAAAATTAGTTCAAAGGGTTAAAATCAAGAATTTTCATTTCAACTACATCAAACAAGAATCACGTTATGAGCATGGAATAAAGAAAAAGACATACAAAAAGAAAAATTAAAAAACCAAAGTGCTTATTAGAGATAATGGAACAAAGAAAATAATACATCCAAGAAAAGCAATTAGAAAAACCAAAAGCGGCTTATTCAAAAAATTCAGACGAATAAATAAATTCCAAAATAAAGTGATTCTTGTCTTTCATTATATTTATACTAACTTTTAGATACAAGTATTTCCTTTCCTTTGAGGCATCTACATCCAGGTGTTATATTCTATATTTTTGATGGTGTGCCCAGTTTCTGGATAAATTAGGTTAGGAATGAAAGAGAACATAAGTATATAACTTTAGACAACAATCAATTGATATGAGGCCTTACTACAAGAAAATTGATGAAATAGTGACGAAATAATATTATTTGCAAAGTTTCAATTTTTGTTGCAAAACATATTGCAACAAAATATTTTTGTTTTCCTAAGGACATACCTTATCTCCCAGTGAAAAGTTGCAATAATAAAAAAAAAAAAATCACATCTAATAGTTTATAAGACATAATTTGTTTGTTGTCTCAATAACATTTTTGACTAAATTTTCGTTGTTAAATATTTAAATATTTGTTACTAAAAATTCTCAATAATGATTTAAATTAACATGGAGTATACATACAACAATGAAAATTATAATTTCGTTGCTAGATTAATTTTGATAAAACTTTATTATAAGAATATATATATATATATATATATATATATATATATATATATATATATTAAATAATATATTTTATAGTAAGTTAAAGTGAATTTAAAATATGATAAATAGTTAAAGTTTGGAGCAGCAATTTTTTATAGATCTGCTGATTAAGAACTATAAATAAATAAATAAATAAATATATCATAGCATAGTTTTAGCTAATACCATAATTTATAGCATTCCATAAAATACCAATGAAGACTTTGCATATAAAAAATAAGTGTAAGAAATTAATATTCACCCTATCAAAATGACAGTTCAAAACTAATATGAATTTATAAACTAGAAAATATAATAATTTAAAATACTAAAAGACAATCTCAGCTCTTGTAAATAAGATAACTACAAACTAAAAATATAAAATTAACACTTACAAAAATATGATAACATTAAAAAAAAAACACATGTGTCTAAAAGTACCATACATTTATACATGTAGAAGAGATAATATCCAAAAAAAAAAAAAACAAAATGATGATGCTATGATATCCATAAGTGTGACTAGAAATCCCATGATTGATGTATCTTGTTGACAAAAAGATGATTTTGTAAACAGAAAAATCCATATTTCTAAGAAATGATAAAAGCGGTAATTTCGTTGAAAATCCAGAATTTTCACAGATCTCGGATGATGAAGCGAACTTCAGCACAATTTGGAATCGTCTCATGAAATCTAGCTACCACGTCGAATTTTGTAGTTCGGGAGCGGTCGAATTTAATGTTTTACAGGCAATGAGTGAATCTTTGAATGACTTGGCATGTTAAGGTGGCCAGCCAGCGCGTCATGTGCGAATGGGTCAAGCAGTGACAGTGGGGCTCACATAGGACACATGGTGTGAGCAGCGTCCGAATTTTTGAAAAATGGTAGAGCGTAAGGTCGGTCAAATACGGATATTTTCTAGATCTGGGATGTGAAACAGAAGTGGCCAGCGTGAGCAACATGTGGCAGAGTGTTGATGGCTCCCATTGAGGCACATGTCAAGGCTGTGAGCAAGTCGAACAATGACTCAGTATGAATTTATGGGTGACAGAGACATCATGTCATTGGAGGAAACCATGGTAGATGGATAAGGATAAGGGAAATCTGAGGCCAGTGAAAATTGGACATGTGGCAAGTGAGAGGGACAAGCTCTTGGCCGTCTTAGATAAGCGTGGGATGGGAGGAGAAAAAAAGCGAGGAAAGAAAGAGGAAGAAAAGAGAGTTTTAGAGGGCTCACACATACTCTCTACCAGAATTTCTCGACGGTGGATTTGGCGGTTTTAGGCGAGACAGAGAAAGAGTTCATCCTCATGGCAAAGGCTTCGCATAGAGGCCCAGGAGTTGGGGGTTTGACAAAAATCCAAGAGGTAGGGTTTTCTCTGCCGAACATCCTTTGGCTAGGGTCAGATTCAGTGGCATGGGTTGTGTGGTGGTAGTGGCGGTGTGAGCGAGTCCCGAGACTTGGGACGGTGTCTTGAAGATTTTGGGATTTGTTTTTCGGACAGGTCAGGGATTGTTATGGGACTAAATGTGTCTTGTGTGCCATTTACATGTGTTAGAGTTAAAATGAATGAAGATTATTGGTTGTCTTGCCTAAGGGGAATGTTTGGTTGTGTTTTGAATTATGAGGCTACCATATTGTGGTGATACACGATGCTTAGGACATTAAGCGGTTTTGGGTAGGGAAATAAATGGATTTGATGATGAGTCATTGAGGTAGAATTAGCCACATGGAGTGAACTTGATGTTAGGATTTGAATTTCTCAAATCGGACCTCTATAACCCAAGTTATGGTCCGTTTACCAAGCGACCCTGGCGTTGAAGGGCTGTCATTTGAGTTAACCGGCCGGGATGGAGTTCGGCCCGATACAGGATGGAGTTCACCCGGATGGGTTTAAATCCGTAGAGATCGTGTATGACCTCGACTTTGAAAGGTCATAACTTCTTCGTTCGAATTCTGATTCGGTGTTCTTAGACTCTATGGAAAGCCCATTGAGTCAATATTGCATCATGTCCTGTGGAGAGCCTTTGGAGCGATCGGAACGATTGGGGCCGGCCTGTTAGTCTTCGGTTGGGTAGAGAATTTCAGCGGGTAAATTTACTATTCATGTGTGACCTTTAACTTCGGAAGGTCATAATTTCTTCGTCCGGATTATGATTCAGGTGTTCTTAAACTCTATGGAAAGCTCATTGAGTCAAGATTCCATCCATATGCCTGTGGAGGGAATTAAGTACTGGAGTTGGCCGAAAAGGGGCAATCAGGCAGGTCGGGTAGGCCAGCCGGGTAGGGATACCTATTCATGTGTGACCTCCAAATTCGGAAGGTCATAACTTCTTCGTCCGAATTCCTATTTGGGTGTTCTTGGACTCTATGGAAACCCCATTGAGTCAAGATTCCAACCGAATGCCTTTGGAGGGCATTGGAGTGCTAGGCCAGCCGAAGGGCTCACGGGAAAGTAAAGGTAGGCTGTTCGGGTGGGACTACTGGTGTGTGACCTCTCGAGAAGGTCATAACCTCTTAGTCAGAACCGTTTGGTGTTGCTCTTTTGGGAGGACTCTATGGAAAGCCGGTGAGTCAAGATTCGATCATTTGCCTATGGAGGGCATTGGGTGTGGAGTTGGCGAGAGAGGGGATCAAGGAGCCGAATAAGGTAGAATTTGTTCGAGTAGGGTGCCTAAATCATGACCTCGACTTCGGAAGGTCATAACTTTTTTGTTCGAACTTTGTTTTGGGTGTTCTTGGACTCTATGGAAATCCCATTGAGTCAAGATTCCATCTGTTTACTTATGGAGGGCATTGGGTACTGGAGCTAGCTGGAGAGGGGTTCTGGGCAAGTAGGTGGGAGAATTGTTTAGGTAGGGCGCCTGGTCATGTGTGTTTTCGACTTGAATGTCATAACTCAAATGGAACTCGTTTTACAGTTCTTAGACTCTATGGAAATCCCATTGAGTCAGGATTCCATCCGTATGCCTTTAGAGTGCAGTGGGTACTGGAGTTGGCCGGAAAGGGACTCGGAACAGTAAGGTAGGCTGTCGGGTAAAGGCTTGCCTAGTCAATGTGACCTCTGACCGAAAGATCATAACTTCTTCGTCCGAACTCCATTTTGGGTGTTCTTGGACTCTATGGAAAGCCCATTGAGTCAAGATTGCATCCATATTCCTATGGAGGACATTGGCCAGTGGGCAGGTTAATTGCTCAGCCATTTAGGTTGTGTGTTATAGCTTATGTGAATAACATCTGGTGTGAATATAACATGTTGTGTATCTTTATATAATGTATTAACATGGGTTGTGTGCGTGGAGGAGTATTATATGTATCAGCCCAGTGTTGTGACGCCCGAATTCCGGGGGGTCAGATTTGACCTACAGTCGACATGGGATACTAGTGGATGTGGGGTTGCAAACTCACTCTTGAAAATCGGCGAGTCTCCTTTGTACAGGAGCTACCACCCCGAAATCTGACACACGTATATAACCTGTCCCTGATATACTGAATGACCATAACGGTCTCATATACAACTATCTTAGGAGTAAAAATGACCTCTTGGGCCCTGCATTATACTCATAACATATCCCGACTATCGATATAATCATCACATGAGTAAAAGCGACCATTGGGCCGTAGCAGTACTCATAAAAACTTATCCCAACTATATATCATAGTTACGAAAGTTAATGATCTACTCTTATACAACACATATATTAAATGAAAACATTCTAATACATGCAAAAACCATCGAAGCCACATTAAAACTCTTACAACTGACCTCTTATGTTGAGGCAGTCTCCTCACACGCTCCTATGCAGCAAAAATAGTATCCCTCGACGGGGGTGAGCTAATGCTCGATGGTAGAATCACCCTAAGTGAGCTACTCTCACCTAGTGCATATCTGATGCTCAGAAATAAACACATTCAAGCAAATGCATGATCCTACTTGAATGTCCTAATGAAGTCATCTCATATCCAGGAGTCCTCTGACTCTCACCTGATATGCGTGAGACACTTAGTTTTTATTTGTGGACAACCCTCCGATATATATATCAATTGGGCGACTCTGATGATTGATATTATTTGTGGACTACCCTCCGATGTATATCAATTGGGCTGACTTCGACGATTGATATTTTCTTTTACTATGGATTTCCCTCGATCATTATTATTTTTAGACAACCCTAAGGAAACCATTCTCTAAAGAGTACTCATGCACTCACTCCTATCGTCTTAGGGTGTCCCAGTGCTTATGGAATGCATGATGCCAATTCCATTTCAGTTCAATAACACATGCAAATATATTGTTGGATATAGTGAATGAAATGGATGACATTCACTGGATAATTCTTTGTTCTTAATTCTTTGGATTTCAGTTATAAGAAATAATTATTTGGATTTCAGTTATAAGAAATAATTATTGATTTCAGTTGCTAAGAAATAATTATTTGGATTTAAGTTATGAGAATTTAATGACACTCAATGAATGAAGGATTAATGACATTCAATGAATAATTTGTTTGAATTCTAAACGTTTAGGAAGCCAAAGGTTTGGCATTCCAAGGTGGAGAATCTACTCCCTCATATAAAGATTAGTCGAGGTGCCTCAAAAATATATCAGTCTTGAGTTTTCCTTCCTTTCGTCTTTTTGTCGGTGATAGAGCAAACACATCATCAGTTCGGCCGGAGTGGCGTAAGTGCTGTGACGTTTTAAACGCCACCAGTTTGCTCCAGACGGACGCCTTGGGATCTCAAAGCACCAACGGAGCGAATTTGTCTTAAAGGAAATTGTGAATTCACAAGACTCGTTGTTTCTCAACTTGTTATATTCCCTCCTTTCTTATTGATTTAATTTATTAAGTTTTTCTTGAATAACCATTATTTTGCAACATTATGTGTATGTTGCCCGGCGTATCCCGAACAAGCGGTTTATCATTCGGAGTTTTTCTCTGACAAGGAGACAATTTGTTCTAACATATATAATCATGCATACATTCACATAATTTAAATCACACAAACATGTTATGTAATTTCACATTTCCATACATCAAAATTAGCTCACATGGGCTAATGATCAAACGACGATTCAACGAATTACTCGACCAAACACATTTTCACACAAAAAATTAGTTTCGTGTCCTTATTCGCGAACAGATAAAACACAGTTTCATTTCTCCCTCATCAAATATTGATTTATTTACTGACAGTTTCCCAACCATTCAAACTGCACATCAACATACGTCTTATAATATGATGTAATAATTATTGTGAACCGATAGAGCTTTGTTTAGTTTCAAAATTATAACAATTGAATGCAGGGTGGGGATGATCTGTGTGACCCCTCACGACTCATTCAACTCAAACATTAACAAAATACTTAAATAAAGAATAAAACCCAAGTATGATAAATCCCCTACCTCGCGGAGTTTGTCGAAATTCCTCAAATCCGGAGCTCACGCGTAGGCCTCGATGCGTAGAGCGACTTTCCTTCTTGTCTCGACAAATTCCGACGGTCGGATTTTCCGAAATTCTAGAGAGAATGAGGTCCTTCTCTCTCTAAAATTTAAAACTCCAGCCACTACATCCCGTCTTCTGTTCTCTGGTCATTTTTTTTGGCTCAAAAATGAAGGAAACTGTTTCTCTAAAAATTTTGTCCTATTATCCTGTTCAAATCTACAAAATGACCTCCTGTGTCCACTTCTTTCCCAGTTTTGTCATTAAACTATCTCGTAGTCCATTTCATCATTTCTTTACTCATGCCACTTATAACACATGATTACGTGTTATATGTGACTTTTGTCACATCAAATATCGTTTCTGACTTTTCGAAATGCAATGCCTCGAAAAACATGTCAATCGACATCTCTCGGGTGTGAAGTCAGCGATGCTAGCTAGATTCCTTGAGATGATTCCAGCAGTAGATCGTTTCATCATCAGAGATCTAGAGAATAAAGTCGGATTTTTGATGAAATTATGATTTTGCCTTTTCAGGAAATTGAATTTGGATATCCTGATTATAATTATCCATGGTATGTTGATGTTGCTTGTTAATATATATGCATGCTTGATATATTAACATGCAGTGATTGTGGATAAGTCGGTTAGTATATGCATGATTAATATATTAACATGAATTATTGTTAAATGCATATTGCATTTCATATGCACCAGGGAACCTAGAGTAATAAGTGTGAGTGCATGACATGAAAAAAAAAAGGAAAATGGTTGTGAAAGGAATTTCAAGGAAAGATTTTCCGAAGAGTGCGGCGGGGATTGTCAAACAGAGGTTCGTCTCGGAGCGACAGTAATTGTTTCGAGAAAAGTAGTCCAACAATTCGCCTTAGAAGGTAGTCGATATATTTGCAGAAACTTGGTATGATGCTTTGAGAACAAAAATCTTTTGTTCGAAAACGATGTTATCACATTTAGCCTTTGACTATAGTGAGGGAGTCGGTGAGAGCTTCGAGACATGGGAGTGGGTGGGTCACATTTGTATCGTAGGCGTTTGGTGAACATATGTGTTTTTGTTTGAATGTTTGGTGCGCCATTATGAGCACTTAGGTGGGGAGTAACTCATGTAGGAGAATTACACTCTTGGCGTTGCTCACCCGGGTCGTCAGGATCCCCTTTTCGGTGTGGGACAAGTTCGGGTAGAGCGCTCATGGGGCTAGAGATTATGGGACATGTTGGTAGTGAGGCGAAGAAGTAAGCTTGAGTGTGCCTTATTTCCATATTTTGTAAATTCTAGAAAGACGATCCAGTTTTTGTGTAAATTGCAATTAAATACAATTACAAATTAACTCCTTTTTGTATAAAATATACATTGTCTCATGATATGAGACACAAGTATTATGGGTTCTTGTGGTCACTTGGACCACAGGGTGGGGGGCGTCATACGTAGCATCATGCCATTGGAGGAAAATCCATGGTAGATGGATAAGGGATAAGATGAAATCCCATGAGCCAATGAATGCTTGACAAGTGGCAAGTGAGAGGACATCTCACTTGACTAACTTGACCCAACCGGTTTGGGAGGGAAAAGAAAGAGAAAAAGAGAAGGAAAGAGAGAGAGGAAGGGATTTTAGAGAGAGAGGCTCCAACTTCTCTCTAGATTTCCTGGTGATCGGTCCCAGACAGGCTCCGTGAGGCAAGAGAAGTTGATCCCCAACTGCAAAGCTACACATGGATCTGCAAGATTTGTAGAGTTTCGACAACTCCGGGAAGTAGGGGTTTCCTCCTACTTGTTTTATTCTTTGGCTAAGAGTCATTTGAATGGTTTGGATGGTGTGAGGCCGTGAGTGGTCGTTTTTCTAGTCTAGCTTGGGAGGCGAGATGTTGGAAATTTTAGGTGCAGTGTGGACCGGTCGGCCGATTCTTGGACTGAAAATGGTTCTTGTGTGCTATATATTTGTGTGTTATTGCTTAATATTTGAATAACATGCAAAGCCCCATTGTGTAGGATGTATAACCATCCGTGAATTATTATATTTGCATGTAGTTTATAAATATTCGAGGTGATGAAATAAATGCATTGATAGCGCCATTGCATTTTATGCCTGAGAACATGCTGACAGTAGTGTGAGTGCATGGTTTGGTCGATTCTATGTTTAAGTGAGGCTTCATGTTAATCGGCACCGTGTTTGGTGTTAGATAATGTAAAACGAAAATTCAATTTTTATGAAAAAGAAATTAACGGTAATTTCAATTGGCAGAAAATTTTCTGATCTCGGATAAGCAATGAAGCAGTTCAAATCGTTAGAATTAGATCTCATGATATCTAGTGACCCAGAAAAATTTCATCAAATTCCGAGATAGTCGAATATTTCACAGACTACAGGTGATAAATGTGTGAAGCAAGGGCGAGATTTACTACGAAAAATCTCAGATCATAAAATAAACAGATTAAGTTCATTAAAATAATTGAGCGAGAAGAAATAAAATTTTCGGGATAAGCGGACCCGAACAAGGCAATATAAGTTATGTATCAAAATAATATAATAATAATAATAATAATAATAATAATAAAATAAAGTCAAAATAAAGGGAAGCAAAAATGCCATTTTGTGAAGGCGCGATCTGGGAGAGGCGTGTGAGGGTTGAAGGTGGCCTTATTATTTTTCTCTCTTCGTTTCTTTTCGGATCTACGAAAATCGGATGTGGGTTTAAGTCGGGGGTGAAGCAAGGATTGATCCTGTGACGAGAGGCTGCGCATGGACACGAAAGTTGGAGTTTCGACAAACTCAGAGTGAGGGATAGGGGTTTTTATCTACTTGATTGCAACTATTTAAAGTGTTTTGCATCTTCCCGGTTGGTTTTGAGGCCTTGAGCAACACTTTTAATTCGGTCCCAAAACTTGGGGCCAAGGTGTGAAATTTTGGGCCATTTGGACGGTCGGTGGCGTGTAGGGGCTGTTTGGGGTGTTTGTTTTTCGTAATTTATGAAATAAATTGTGTTTTAATTGAGTGGGAGACCGGAAATGGATATGGAATATAATTGTGTGTATAGGCAATTGGAGATGAAATTGTGATTTGCTCAATTATATGGAATATAATTGTGTGTGTAAGCTATTGGAGATGAGATTGTGAATTGCTCAAATGAGCTAATTTGGGTGATGTTTGATGAATATTGAATAGCTCAAGTGAGCTAGTTTGGGTGATGGTTGATCCATGTTAAATTACATGTGTGAATGATATTTGTGAATATATGCATAATTGATATATTGTATAAAAATGATTGAAATGGCATAATGCATTTCATATGCACTAGGTAACCTAGAATTTAGGTGTAAGTGCATGACATGAATTTTATGAAAAACGAATGAGGACCATATCATTTCGGATGAGGACCATGAAGCCCCATTTCGGAAAGCTCCGCAGGCTTGGTCGCCTCGGAGGTAGTCCCATTTTCTGGAGCACTTCGATTGAGTATATTTTCAAAAACTGACAAGTTTTTTTTGAAAATGATTTTCCTCATACATGGCTTAGAGAGGGTGTGAGTGAGTCGGTGAGGACTCGAGACATGGGAATGAGCATGTAGACATGCAAGTAGAATCACGCATTTACTTGAGTGTGTGTTTATTTTGGAGCATTGCATATGCACTTAGGTGGAGAGTAACCCATTTAGGGTGATTCCACTTCTTGAAGCGTGCTTCCTTCTCCAGGAACATTTTTCGGTGCAGGGCGCAAAGCTGGCTCTTCTTAGAGGCCCGATTTGAAGCCAGGGTTGTGACTTTGATGGTTTTGGATATGTATTAGAATTGTAAATTTTGTAAGTATTTATTAAGAGAAATGTATAACTCTTGGACTATTGGAATATAGTTGGGATATTTATTTTGTAGTATTGGTTTATGACTGAGGCCATTTTACTCAGTATGAGGTCTCGTAATCCCCAGGGCGTATAGATTTCAGCGGAGTTGACGAATTAATCAACGGACTTGGGTTGGGGCGTCACGGCATGGTATGAGCATGGGTATATACGACTACCTGAGGCGAGGACATGGGCTTAGGCCATTGCTATTCTCGGTGAAATTATTACTAGCATCATAGCAGTATACGGGTTTAGATTACCACGAATACCTAGGAGTTCATGGGACAGGTTTAGACCACTGCATGCATGGTGTGTTTCGGTGTTGTGTTCGGATATGTGTTCCCATGTTTGTGATTGTGTGATTGTGTGTTACACATTCGTGAAAACTTATACGGTATGATGTATATAAATGTGATTGCGTGGTTATTGCGCGGAAAAATTATATGCATGGCATAATGTATATTGGAAAAAGTGGAATGCTAACGTTAGGAATTATAACCTTAGGGGTTTGGAAAATGAAATGAACATGAAAGTATTGAATTTTATTGAAATAAATAAAAAATTTGGTTGAAGCAGAAGTAGCACCACTTGGGCGATGAGCGGTCAGTTCATGGTTTGTTAAGTCTATTAGTAGTGGCATATTGCATTACTAGTTAGGCGAAATGAGGTTAAATAAAGTTGTTGCCGACTGACATGTGTAGATGGCAAGTCGGTAGAGACATTAGAATTAAGTCCACGAGGTGCTAGCTAAGTACCACTAGTATTTGACCCAGCCCGAGGGCCTTTGTGGGGTTGTTGGGGTTGCGAAATTGTTGCCATTGCATGGGCTAGTCTGGAGTTGGTGTGGTCGGGGGTCGAGTGGCCTCCGGAGTTTAAGTCATCATCCTCAGGCGTTCGAGGGGAGGGAGGTCCGTGGTGTGAACCATTGGTTCAGGCAGATTGAGAATGTATTGGAGGCTATGGATATTACCTCGTCTGCGGCCCAGTCAGCCAAGCTGCGTTCGGCTGAAGGTGGAATTTAAAGTGTGGTGGGTTTGGGTTAAGACCTCTGGGGATTTAGAGCGATGACTTGGGCGAGTTCCATGGAACGTTTATAAGCAAGTATTTTCGGCCACTACTAGACATGCGAGGCCAAAGTTCCCGGGTGAGGGGAGCGATGGCGATGATGGAGTACATGGTGATTCCGCGAGTTGCGCGTTTTGGTGATGACTAATATGACCCTGAGATATGGCGTGAGTGTGAGATTTGAGAATGGGCTGAAGTTGTCCATTCGAGCCAGGATAGTAGGACTTCGCCTACAGGTTATGGATTCCATGGTTGGAACAACCCTGACCATAGAGAGAGGTGAGAATGCTTTCGGCCTTAGGGATGCAGTGTTAGTGTCAAGAGGAAGGAGAGTCGAGTCTTAACCTACGAAGTTCGGGGAAGAAGCCCAGGGGGCCCCACAGTTCTGGGGTTTTAGAGCCATGGCCGTCCCAGGTGGGGACGGATCGAGTTGCTTGGCGTGGTGGACCTTAGGGTGGTAGACATATTAGGTGTTGATGTCATTCTTGACATGGATGAGTTGACAACCCATCGGGTTGTCAGTGATTGTGACCTGAGGCGGTTATCATGGTGTGACACGAGGCGGGTTATCCTTTTGACAGTCTTGGGTTGGTAGAAAGGTATATGCATGTAGAGTGATGCGTATGTGCATAATTCCCGAGGACGAGAACCAGGTGGGGAGAATGTAAAGCAGAGAAAATTCAATTTTCGAAAAATGGTAAACGGTAATTCGGTTGGCGAAAATTCTCTAGATGTGGATAACGAAGCGGATGTAGTTAAGTCGTTTGAAATCTAGTGACCTAGAAAGTTCCGTCAAATGCGAGATAGTCGAATGTTTTGCAATTTCTAGGTGTCATCATGATGACTTGAGGGACAAGATTTTTGAATCTCGAAGTCAGAAATGGCTTTTGGATTAAAGTTCATTTAAAATAATTGAATTGAAAAGAAATAAAATTTTCGAGATAGAAGCAGGACGGCAGACAATATAAGTTATGTATCAAAATAATAATAATAATATAATAATAATAATAATAATAATATTGTGTGTGTGTATTATTATTATTATTATAATAAAATAAAAAGTCAAATAAAAGGAAGCAAAATGCCATTTGGCGAGAGAGGCGTCGGATGGAGCGCGTGAGTTGAGAGAAATTATTTTTATTTTTTCTCTCTTGACTTCTTCCTTTTTCGGATCTACAATCGGATGGGTTTAAGTCGGGATGAAAATAAAAATTGATCTGTGACGAGAGCTACGGACACAAAAGTTGGAGTTCGACAAACTCCGTGAGGTAGGGGTTTTATCCTACTTGAGTTACACTTTGTTTAAGTGTTTTTGTAATGTTTTAGTTGGTTTGAGGCCTTGAACGGCCATTTGATCGGTCCCAAAACTTGGGACCAAATTTGTTCTAGATTTTGGAGAATTTTGGAGAATTTTGGGCCCATTTGGACGAGTCAGTGGTGTGTGAAATTTGTTGGGAATGTTTGTTCATAATTTATAAATAAATTGTGTTTTGGTAGTAGGAGATCGAAAATGAATATGGAATATAATTGTGTGTATAGGAAATTGGAATGAAATTGGCCAGTTTGCTGATTATATGGAATATAATTGTGTGTGTAGGCCATTGGAGATCTGAGATTGTAGCGTTAACCAGATGTGACTCAATGGAAGTGAATATTAAATAGCTGATGAGCTAGTTTGGGTGATAGTTGATCCATGTTAAATTACATGTGTGAATGTAATTTGTGAATATATCACATAATTGTTATATTGTATAAATGATTGAAATGACTATAATGCATTTCATATGCAGGTAACCTGAATTTAGGTGTGAGTGCATGACATAGATTTTCTTAAAAGCGAACATGGTTGCGAAGGAATTTCACGAGGATGATTTTGGGAGAATTTTGTTGGGAGATGGAGCCTTGAATCATTCGGATATTGACCATAATTTGTTTGAGCTCACAAACGAAGTGTCGCCTCGGAGGGTAGTCCCTTATAGACATGGTAGTATATTTTCAAGAACAACAAGTTTTTGTTTTGAAAATGATCTTTTCATACATGAAGCCCAGGCAAGTGTGGTGTGGTGGGGACTCGCGAGACATGGGAGAATGGGCATGTAGGTATTTAAGTAAGAATCACGCATTTACTTGAGTGTGTGTTTATTTTGGAGCATTGCATATACACTTAGGTGGAGTAGCCATTTAGGGTGATTCCTTCTTTGGGCGATAACTCACCACAATCGAGGAACATTTGCCCGAATGCAGGGCGCTCGAAAACGGCTCTTCTTAGAGGTCAATTTTGAGAAAAGCGGGGTTATGGCTTTGATGAACTTGGATGTATGTATTAGAATTGTAAATTTTACTAAGTATTTGTATTAAGAGAAATGTATAACTCTTGGACTATTGGAATATAGTTGGGATATTTATTTTGTGGTGTTGGTTTATGGGCCAAGGCCATTTTACTTAGGTAGGTCGTGATCTGAGGCGTTATGGAGTTCGAGGTTGACGGATGAATCAACGGACCCCGGGATTTGGGGTGTCCACGAGATAAACTCGTGGGGACATGGTAGATCAACATTGTGAGTTGAACCGATGTGGTAGGCTCGGTAGCATAGGACATCCAAGGCGGCGTATGATTTTAAAGTTTTATTGGGAATTGTCCAGTGTTCGGAGGATGCCCAGTGTTCGGAGGTGTCCAATGTTCGGAGGGTGTCCAGTGCTCGGAGGATGTCTAGTGTTCGGAGGTGTCCACTGTTCGGAGAATGTCAAGATTCGGAGATTTCCCATGGTCGGAGTATGTCCTAGGGTTTCGGAGGATGTCCAAAGGATTTTAAATGTAAAACAAATATTTTTGTTTTGAAAATAAATTTTCATACATGGCAAGTTGCATGTGTGAGGGAGTCGGTGAGGACTCGGGGCATTGATAAGGCATGTAGACATTCGCGTAGGATTATGCATTTGCTTGAATGTGTTTGATTTCCATTACACTATTGCATAGGTGGGAGTAACCTCGCTGTAAGAAAAAGACTATCTTAACAGTTCTGTGTCATCATTATGTGTTCCTCTGTGTCATCACTGCCAGGAGACAAAATATCAGTGATACGGATATATGGTGCACTTGGATTTCTGCAGATCTATCTGAAATATCAGTGTCTCCGAGGAGGAATATTTTGACAAAAATATCGGTAGCGAAAA
The DNA here is from genome assembly GCA_016808115.1 of Tetrastigma voinierianum. NCBI lineage: Eukaryota > Viridiplantae > Streptophyta > Magnoliopsida > Vitales > Vitaceae > Tetrastigma > Tetrastigma voinierianum. Next base: position 457,764 of record JAEQBH010002513.1, read on the forward strand.
ATTAATAAAAATACTTTGAAATTCATGGAAATACTTTTGTTGAACTTTATAAAAGACATAAATAAGCAAATATACACTTGTGGAAATAATATTCATTATAATTTATCGAAATTACATCCACAATAATAATTTTAAAACCAAAATGAAGACCAATGTGGCTCCATTACATTATTTGATGAAGGGATCCCATCTTGATGAAGATAATATTCATAATAAGATTTTCAAAGTATTGAGATAAATCACAAAGAAAAAATAATTTGAGAGTTAAATGGAGCTTGGATGTGTATGGATGAGTTTGTAAAGAGATTGTATGATTTTATGGGGTATTTTAAATTTTGGAGTCCATAGTGATTCTGATGTTCTGAATATTCTGAGTATTTGCAGATGTTTCACGGAGTATTTTACCGTGTTCTAGATATTTTGCAGATATTTTTTGAAATTCTGCCTGGCGCGTGCTCCACGATGTGATTTTAGTGGAAAAATCGGTTTTTTTCAGATTACTAGATGGAAAAATCGGTTTTCCATACCGTGGCATCGGCGAATTTTCAGATTTTCGAATTTTTCCTCGATCGATTTTTCCTGCCTTTTCTTCTCGATGTCGGTGAAATGGAGTTTTTCGTAGAAATATCTCTCAGGCCGAAAAAACCGATTTTTGTTCCTGATCTGCTTCCTAGTCTTATATGTCATCTATTGCGGTGTCAGGTGAGTGTATCTAAGTAACCTTGACATATATAAATCTTAAATGAATGTGTTTTTCCTATTAATCAATATAACTTCTTTCTACCACTCACATATGTCAAGGTTTGTGTTCAAATAAATCATGGTTTCTTTAAAAATATGTCCAAGTAGGATCTTCCACCATAGATTATAAATTAGATTAGAAACATATGTCATGACTAGCCTTTGAAAAATTTAAATAAGATTTTAATGTTGCAATGAAGAGAAGTATGATGCAAAATAACTTGTTGGCATATTTAAAATTCTTGCTTAATTTAAACACCCAATACAAAATATACATTGTTTCATAACTAAGACTTTATCTTGTACATACAATGCACCATATAAATATGCATGTAGCTATTAAAAAACACATGTACATATATTGTGTTAATTTGAATTAAGTTGTCCTCCACTCAATAATACTCGAAACAAAATAATATATTCAAAAGAGAAGCTAAAAACAACTTTACTTAGAATAAAAGATACCAAAGATAATGTAAATCAAGTTCTCTTTATAATACATATCAAAAATAAAAACTCATGAACAATGAATGGTCTATCTAACCAAAATATTAATGGTTTGGCAGGCTAAACATGAATTAAATCGGGGCACGCGTAGCTTGTCAGCGCACAAGCAGTGTTGAACAACAAGAATTGTGATGTGTGGTGCATATGATAAGGTCCCTAATTTACTATCAAGAGTATTATGGTTCATAGAATCTATAAGCTTCATCAATACTCTGTAAATTAAATCTTATTCATCTATGTTTGGTTCATAGTTAATTGAACACCAAATTTAAACACTAACATATATATTCAAACAAAGTGTTTAAATACAAATTATTTTTTTAATACCTTCTGTTTACAGAAAAATGTAGAATTGTTTAAGTAAACAATAGTTTTTCAAAAGGTGTTGTCTACTGTGGAAAAAGACAAGTCTTTATTGGGTTTATATAGTAAAACCCAATTATGGGCTTGTATATGACTTGAGAAGAGCCGGAGTCCTCGCGCGCACAAGAAATGGGCCGAGTCAATTTTGTTCCAAATTGACTCGAGACACATTCAGTTTGTAAATCAATTTTGTTTTTGTTTGCTAAATAAAAACCAAAAGCGATCCAGAATCATAAATCATGGTAAATTCAAAACGGTTTGATTTTGAATTCAAATTTTAACAATTATTTTTACATTGAATTCATAACACTTTTTCATCTCCTCTGACTTACAATAACTATTCATCTTTTTCATCACCTCCACGCAACTTCACGATAACGGTTCATCTTTGTTGTTCTGCTCTGAGCTGATGTTTTACTTATACACCTGGATTACATTCTTTTTCTCAAATTGCCCTCAGTTTACAATTCTTTGCACACTTCTCGAGACGGTGTTTATACCTGTCCGGTCAGTTCTTTTCTCCAAATTGCCCTCATTTATGGAATTTGCACCTTCTCAGTTTGCTACTCTTTGTTTTTGATTGGTTTCGTCCTTCTATTGCCTGGTTTTATAATATGACCTAGGCTTATGCCGCGGCAGCTTTGAGAAGGTATCAAGGAGAAGATCAACGTAGAAGGGAAACTGCTTCATAGTAAAATATGCAACCGGAAGACATACTATTCCATACAGCATAAACGCATGATGTTCCAAGTCGTCCCTCATCGAGAAAGAAGTGGCTGCAGAAACAAACCACCATGGCCACTAACGATGTATAAAGATATGTTTAGGCGTACAACATCTTTTCGACAGTGTTTCTCAAATCCTTTTGGTAGTATCAGGGGTAATTATGGGGGGAAAGAAATGTCTGTGTGAGGTGACCAGCAGAGCAATCGAGAGATAATTACAAGACTATAAAACTGAAGCTACGCTCAAGGTTTGAATTACTGGCTGGTGTGTTCCTTTAGGCAGCACAGTATGTTGGCTATTGTCGAAGGCTACGAGTTTGCCTAGCCGTTGCCACTATCGAGCATGAATTGGAGGTTTTGATTAGCCATTTCCCTCCTTCTTTTATCAAATTTTCATGTGTCTCCACGAACACCTCATCTGCTGTTTTATTTTCATTGTTCCGACTCATAAAAATTTAAGTGATCTCAGTCGCCTTACGTCTGACATGAATTGATAGAGATTATTAACAAGGGCGGTATTAGTGTCTGGAAACGTGTTTCAGCCCATTGATTCGAATAATTTCAAAATTGAGTTAAGAGGAATATTTGCAAAGAAGATAAAAAAGAATGCAAAATACATGATTTTATTCAATTTCATAAAAAACTGTTGTGTTTTAGTAAATGATATCTGCTTGGAGCAATATACCTCGATAAACTACGGGTGTTATCTTAATATAGCGTAACTACTACCTTAATAGATAGTATTAAGATAGTACTTGCTACCAGGTTTAATCTTTATCATCTTAGGTACTACTATCTAAAACACAATTATCTTATTAGAAACTAGTATTAATCCATACATTATATTTTTTAATGTCTTAATTCTTTGCAATTAATTTCCAAGGTTGTTTTAACGTTGAAACACAGTTTCCCATAAACGTTTGGACACTTTTTTTTCTTTCTAGAAATCAAACCAATAGAAAGAAGAATATACCTTAAACCACTTGATTTCCATTTGCATTATTTTATGACTAAAGGAAAACATGATCTATCTAGGGTTCGCGACAACCATCATTTGCTGATTTCCCCCTTGGCATCAATGCTGGCTTGAAGCACACTTTAAATAGGAAGCTCAGGTTGACTACTATAGATGGGCATAGTTCGGTGTACTATTTTTGGTGACAAAGAACTATATTGTGCACCTTAGGTCTTTGTCGGGAATGGCCATGGGGAAAACACAACGAGATTCTAGCTACCATTTCAGTATCCATTCCTTGCGCAATTAATATTGGTGTCTCCCTATTTTTAAAACCTCCCTTTCATGAAGCCTTTTTGATTCTCCGCTATACATATTGGAATGCACAGAGCTAAGGACAGCGACCACTTGATCAAATCACTAGACTTAGCATTAAAGATGAAAGGGATGAGGAGGGATCAGATCCACAGAAGGAGAAGATGAGAGATATGAGAGGGAAAGGAAGAGTGGGAAAAGGGGATGTGAGGTTGACACGCGTGACAAATGGAATGAGGTTATTGATTTGGTTTTGGTGGATGACAAACACTACATCATTTAGGATGCATTTGGGAGAGCTTATCTACAGCCTATTTGATCTTATCTTCTCATATAAGTACTTTGGATAAAATTTATAGATATTTAAAAGAGCTTATAAAAATAGTTTATGACCCCCTTTATAAGCCATTTTTAACTATTTCAATAAGCAATGGAGAAAGCTCATAAAAAGCTCAAGCAGTTATCTAGACTAAAATTGGTCATCTTAATGATAATGTCCTTCGAAAAATAATGAAAAATGAAAAACAACTTTTTGAAAATTTATGTAAAAATAGATGAATATTTGAAAATTTATATAAAAAAAGGAAAGAATTTATGAAAAATAATGAAATAAATTCCGAAAAGTGTATGTAAGAATTGGTAAAATTTTGAAAAATTATAAAAAATTCCAAAAAATATAAAACAACTTAGAAAAGAATTTATGTAAAATTTTTTAAAATTTTGAAAAAAAATTATTTAAAAATGAAAAAAATTATGACATATAATTAAAAAATAGAAAAAAGAATAATAATGATGAGAATAATGATATTGATGATTTTCTTTATTTAGAATTTGTCTGATTCATAAGTGTTTATTTTGTTTTGAAACTTAGAATTTTGTAATGATGGAAACTTCTTAATAATTATTTTATTATTTTTGCCTTCTATTTTTATTTTAGAAAATGTTTGTGATGATGGGAAACACTAGTGATTTTTTATTTTTATGTTTGATATCTTTTCCTTTGTGTATTTATTATTGATAAAAACTATAAACAATATTTAGTGTGATATATAATTTTTATTTATATTAAGTAAAGTGTGCATCCTTAAAAAGTCTGCACCTCAAGTGTGCCATTCCGCCTCGAGGCCTCAAGGAGCTTTGCCTCCATCGTATTCTTGCCTTAAATAACTATGAGTACATGGTATAACACGTTTCAATTTATAGAAAGCATCCAAATTAAAGATTTTAATGAAAAAATGGAATATTTTAGTTTTTATAATCTATTTGATGCATTTGAAACAAAATTGAAGAGGAGAGTGTTGTTCATTAGTTATTTTTTATACTAGAGATTATAGGTGAATCATAATTGTTATCAGTATACAGTGAATCTTTACTTTATTTTAATTTTTATCATGGTTTCATGATATATATATATATATATATATATATATATATATATATATATATATATATATATATATATATAGTTCTTTAGTTTTTAAAATTTTTTAAGCATTATGACAAGTACTTATTTATCCAAACACTTCAATTTTACAAGTTCTTATAATGGTATTTTTAGTAATTTCAGCTATTATAAGTGCTTGAGTAGTGATGCTTCCAAACACCTTAAAATGATGTATAAACGCTTTTTAAAATATGCATCCAAACTAAATAACTATTGAATAAAGTACTTGCAAATAAGCTCTCATCTAATAAGTTCTTGCACTCAATTAATGCTGGAGAGTTATTTAGGTATTAAAAAGAATGATTGTTTGGTCACTATTTAAAGCATGTTTTTGGAATTCAAATCCCCAAAATGCATGAGTACCGACTCTTTTACCCTCAATGCATGTTAACATTATTCTCCCTAAATATATGTGAGAGTTACTGCTAAACTAATAAATATTCCCCAATGAATCAAACATAGTCTCCAAATAAGAAGCTTTAAACAGAAAATCAATAATCCCCTAAATAAATTAAAATGTAATAGAACTAGTATGATGGGACACACAAATGATTATAGTATCAAATTAAATGATATGCACTCCATCCACCGTGAACAAATATAGAGCGAGTATTTAAGTATAAACCCAAATTTAACAATTCAAAACCATTAAAATGTATAATCTTGAGGCCATTATAAATTTATAAGATGTCTAGAGAACATTACTTTCAGTTTCACTTCTAAAATGGTCATTCTCCTACTTCAATAGTCCCTTTTTGACTATTTGGTTCTTGTAAATATCATTTACTATTAGTTGAAACCTTTCGCTATCAATTCATTTACAATTTTTCTTCTTTATTAACCTCTTTTTACATTTCCCTAATTAGTGTTTAGAAAGAGGGATAGAACTTTACATACCTCCAACCTTTTGGTCATCATGTGTGTCGGGACGGTCCTGCATCAGCCACGGATGACCTTACTAAATTGTTGTCATGATTATTTGGGGAATAATTAGGAAGTAGTATCAGGGTGCATGATATGAACATACCATATGTTCTTTTCTTTTTCTTGTAATTTTTATCCGAATAAATCTTAGGCAATAGGATTAATCCCTTGAACGTCACCCAAGACCCTTGTAAGGGACACGATCTTTCATATCTCTCGAATCTAAAGAGGCGCAAGCGTAAATGATCAAACATTCTTCTTTGTGGTTTAGAAAATTACCAGTCATATAATTCTTATTTTGAGTAAAAGTATTGCAAGTCACTCATCTAATTTCAAACTTTAAAGCTAAAACATGAACTAAATATTCTTGCAAATAACTTTACATTAATAATTCAAATGGGGATTTGAGCAGTGAATATTAAAAAGTATATAAGCTTAGGTCATTATAAAATGTTTATGGCAATTTCATTGATCAATAAGTTTTACAACTGAGTGTTTAGAAAGATAGAGGAGAGAGAGTGAGCTTTTACATATGCAGCTGCCCCTTTTTCGAATTTGATCATTATGATATTACGGCATTTGCTCGGGATTTCTCGATATGATGTATTGATCATGGTGAGACCTTTTCTTAGCATGGGGTCGAGTGAGCAGACCATATGTTCTTTTCTTTCACTCTTTCCACCTTATTTCTCGTCTCGTATTCGACAACAACACAAGTATATGCCTTTGAAATGGATTCAAATCTGTGATGTTGGCATATTCATATCATGCATGTTGGGATGGTGATATACCTATTAGTCGAGATGTAGATACGTCAGGATCCCATGATGCTTGTTTGATAATTTGGAAAAAATTGGCCTTTCTTTAGTGCTCGCTCGTTTCCCTATATGAAATGGGGCATTAGGTTAATAGCTATGGGTAAATTTTATAGTCGATTAGTATGACCTTCCTTTGATTGTACATGCATACAATATGAAAGCATTGATATGCCTATGTCTGAAAACTTAATTACCTTGATTCGAGAGATATCGCTTTTCCTTCTTCGAGTTCCTCTATTCTTTTCTTATTTGCCTCCATATGCTTCACACGCTAGGAATTTGGCAATCCATCTCTATCTGATTACTGAAACTATAAAAAATTCTCATTAGAGTTCTTTCTTAGCATGGTGACAATATTCATGACCATGAACATAAACGCCACAACTTAACCTACATATTGTTGTTTAGATACATTTCTTTTGATAATGATAATTCTTATATAAAATGTAATTATGTAATTAGAAATTACATTAGAATGACTATTTTAATCATTTTCATTAGTAAAGCACTAAAAAATTATCTAGTCACCCCTACATTTTTTCAATACCATTTTTATACCCAATCTTGTAGTTCTCTGGATAATTCTCAGTGTTCTTGAGCTCCCACGAAAAATGTTTATGCATATGCGTATGATCACTTTGAAGCGGTGTCGTTGAGTTTTAGGCATGTAAACCTTGCAAAAAATATATAAATATAAGGTTTCAGCATCTTGCTTTCACGATTAGGTTTTATGGATGGTGATACTTGAAGTACTCTTTGCCGGTGATAAATAGTGCATTGATGAATCCGATGCGAGGCGAGAACCACTTCTGAATGCAGTTTGGGTTCTTGGCTAGGAGATGCGTCTGCAGTGAACCCTTGGTGATCTGAGCGCGGATAAGTTCATCATCGCACTTACAAAGTAGAAGTATATGATATCTTGAATTCTGTAAAGACAAATAGTTATTTATGCATATATACACAATACCAAAGAACCAAAAGAGATGCATGGTATTTGATATTTGAAATTAAACTAAATCACCTGACCAAAATATTGGCCACTAATGGCAACATGAAGAATGGTTTGGCCATCGCTCAGCTAACCCGATATTTACTTGATACGTCTCCCTTGATGCATATCTTATCAAGATAAAGAAAAGCATTTTTTGACCACGAGAAGAGCAGCGAGAAGAGGCGTTTCCCGCTGTAGTTTCGATAGTCTAGAGCTCTTCAATTCTTTCAGCAATGCACTTACAAATGCTAACTTATTTCAATCAATGCTGCTAGATGGGTAGCATATTCCCTTAAATCATCTTTGATTGATAGAGTATGGCTTTAGTGAAAGTCACTCACTTCCTGAAGCTTTCCTTTGTATCTTCTTTGCCTTGCCTTAGAGCCGGCTATATGTGCAATCATTTGTCTTCTGATGCGATTAGCACAGGTTTAGATACTTGGATCGTTCTCTTTCAAAGTCTACAACCTTTTCCCATTTTCTTCCAGGCAATATTTTATAACTCTTGTTTTTCTTCTCACTCATTCCAGCCATATCCCACTTGGAGATGCCATTAATTAACTTCGACTCCTCCTCCTACTCTTACTCACTCCTTGATAAATGAGCAAACCATCCTTATATATATACTAGTACTGAATTATCACGTTTACAGGATATGATAGATGAAGTGTTAAAGTTAGGGGTGATACCTATGCTTTGGTTTGGGAGAAGGGAATACATTATTGTACTCGATGTACATAGGAAATAAGCACTTTATGTTTGAAGGACAATAGTAAGAAAAAATAAAACATTGGAAAGAAGTAAAAGTAAAAGAAAAATAAATTTAATGAATTATTATTTTAAACTTAAAATATTAAATAATTTAAATTTTGTATAAGTTTTTAATAACTATAATGCCTATTAAACAGTGTTTTTTAAAATCGAGTAGGAACTAAATCCATTCATGACCAATTTTCTAAATCAGTTTTCTACTCTTAGAAACGGTCTTATGTTAAACCATAGTAGTGGTCTAAACCAACAATAGACAATAAATCATGTAGATTTGATGATTTTGCTTGAACCGAGCAATTCAAACAAGGGATGGCTTTACACTATTTGTTTTTTCTTTTTTTTTTTTCATAACTTATTTATGAATTTTTAAAGTTTTCGATTTAGAAAAAACTATAGTTTAGAATCTCAATAAAATAACCTTTAAATTTTTTAAAATCCACACAAAATATTTCAAAATATTTTAAACACATGGAATATATAATTTTAGGTTCCATCAATCTATTAATTTTTATATATTATATTTTAGTTATTAATAAATTATTTATCATAATAATTTTATCATTTTAATTTTTTGTAAATATGTCAATTTTTTTTTTCTTTTTTGAAGTGTAAATATATGGGACAGTTTGTTACATTGTAAATAAAGTATTTAGCTATAAAAAAAAATGTGTTAATATGTTACACATATATTATACAAATATTTTATTTACAATCTATAATAATAAAGTTATATTATATAGATTTACTTACAAATTAATAAGTACTAACAAATTATTATTATTTTTAATATATATTTAAAATGTTGTAATTTAACCTTATAAAAATGGCAATACTTAATATAAATTCAATATTAAAGACAAACAATGTAATACATAATACTATTCTCGCCTTATTCTGCCTTATTCAAGCGTTTAGTTAAATAAAATTATGTTATGCATAAAGTAAAAATACGATGTAAATCAACTTTCTTTTATTTTGAATATATTTAAATTTAAATATGATATATATTTAATAAAATTTAAAATATGAATATATTTATATTTATATTAGAATCTTGATAATATAAAAGCAAAAAATAATGTTATATTAAATATACATATATAATTTTGTATTTTAATAATATATAAATTATATATATTATGACAATACCAGTCATACACCAAACTCCAAACCATTGACTTAAAGAAAATGACATAAAATGAAAAATAAGAAAAATAGAATGAAAACATATCAAATGAATAAGTTTAACATGATTTAAATTTAAAGCTTTCAAAGCTTAAAGTCTCCAAAATTTTTTGATAAAATAGCTAAAATCATTTAAAAGCAATAATCAACAAACCACACCAACAATATAAACACTTGAATTTGACATAAATTATTTGAGTAGCAGTTAATAAGCCGATTTTTTTTTGGTAAAATTTTAAATTTAATTTACTTTTAAATGAAGCCCATGTTTCTCAAAATATTGAATAAGATTATAAGTGATAAAATTCCATTTTTTTAACAAATAAAGGAAGGGAAATGTGTTATAATATATAAATAAGTAAAGAAAAAAAAATGCATACATGATTTTTAAATAAGAGTATGATTGCATAGATTTTCTACCCGAGCTATATCTTTACGATTTAGAAATAAAATAATAAGCCTCATTTTCTCTCTTATTTTCAGTTGGCCTTTTCATTAAAGCAAGAAATGTGATTTTTTTTGTCATTTCTTGTGTAAATCCTCCTATACATCTATTCATATTTCTTTTTCTCAATAAAATGGTTATTCCACACATATTTAGGTTTTTATTTGTTTTTCGTGATTTAGTTATCGCATTGGTGCTTGTGTGACTGTTGTTGCCTTTGTGCACACATGATTGTCATCGTCTTGGTACGACAGGTGGTTGTGTCATCTTAGTACGGTGGGTGGTGCGACGTTTATTTGTACTTGAGTGATCCAGATGAGCAAAACATATACGATCAGAGACTATAAATCAAATCAATGGTCGTTAATATGGATCAGAATTGAAGTCTTATATATTATAGTTACAATAATAAAATCAAATGTTTAGGCTCAACTATCAAATGTATAAACTTTCTAGGCAGATCATTATGCTATATATAATATTATTTCATTCTTTATAGTTTTAGCCATTTTGGTTATATGTTTCTATCGATGTATTATTAGTTTTTGAATCAATGTATAGACTTTATTTTCTCTTTAAAATAAAAAAAATAATAATAATAATAAATAAATAAAAAAATACAATACGTTAGTTTAAAAATTAAACATTGATTTGTCAAAAAAAGAATTATCATTCAAGACATAAACAAATTTTTTCCTCATCTTTTAGACTTTATAAAAATGTAGAAACTTTATTATCTCAAATTAATGTTTTATTTCTAAAAATGATCCATAATATATATATATATATGCTCTATATATCTCTCATCTCTTTTGATAATAATGGTATCTCTTGTATATATAGCATTTTCTCACTTGTCCTCCGTGAAAAATCTTAACAGCTCTTGTTTTGCCTGTCCAAACAACTTCAGGTCATCGAACATCCATGATGCTTAACTCAACTCCTCCTCCACAGCAAATGATAGACAAGATATAGATAGATATTAATGATTACACCGGCCGCATATATATAAATATATGATTGGGAATTTGATTATGCTTCGGATTTGGAAATGCATACATTATTTAACACTCAATGTGTACATTATTAGAACATGAAAAAGACTGCTTGAAGAGAAGCAGCGATGAAAAGAAAGCAAAATAGAACAAAGAAAATATCAGAGAAATATAAAGAAAATTTTTTTTTAATAAAATAAAATAAATTAGTTTGAAATGGTAGTGGCACACTCAAATTCACTTTACTTATTTTAACTATATATATATAAGCTAAGGTGTGTTTTAGATACATTTCTTCGTTTATATTTCTAAATAAAAACTAATATTATCTCAATATAAAAATGGAAAAACATTGATTTCTAAAAATTATTCCCTTAATTTTAAATTCATAAAGTGGTATAAAGAATAAAAAGATAATTTCTTTTATATAAAAGTTTTATATTTTTAATCAATACAAGTTTTTATTTTTTTTAAAAAGAAAAATATCAATACACACATGTACATGAGATTAAATATAGAGAAAAGAGATGTTGGAGCAGTTCAAGGGTTAAAATCAAAATTTTCATTTCAACCACATCAAGCAAAGAATCACATTATGAGCATCGAATAAAAAAGACATACAAAAGAAAAATTAGTTCCAAGGTTAAAATCAAGAATTTTCATTTCCAACTACATCAAGCAAGAATCACATTATGACATGGAATAAAGAAACATACAAAGAAAAATTAGTTCAAAGGTTAAAATCAAGAATTTTCATTTCAACTTTACATCAAGCAAGAATCACGTATAGGCATGGAATAAAGAAAAAAGACATACAAAGAAAAATTAGAAAAGCCAAAGTCTTTATTGAGATAATGGAACAAAGAAAAATAATACATCAAAGAAAAACAATTAGAAAAACCAAAACGCTTATTCAAAAAGATAGACGAATAAATAAATTCCAAAAGCCAAAGTGATTACTGTCTTTGTTATATTTATACTAACTTTTTAGATGCAAGTATTTCCTTTCACTGAGGCATCTAGCCCTTGGTGTACATATTCACATGTGCGATGGTATTGCCCCAAAGTTTACAATGTCCACATCGGTTAGGAATGAAAAGGCTTATAAGTATATAAGCCTAGACAACATCAATTGATAACTTGAGGCCTTACTACAAGAAAATTGATAAATAGTGACAAAATAATATTGTTGCAAAAAGTTTAATTTTGTTGCAAAAACATATTTGCAACAAAAATATTTTTGTTTCAAGGACGCCGCCTTATCCTCGTCACGAAAAGTTTTTGCAATAATAAAAAAAAAAAATCACATCTAATAGTTTATAAAGACATAATTTGTTTATTTGTCTCGATAACATTTTGACTAAAATTTCGTTGTTAAATATTTAAATATTTGTTACTAAAAAATTCTCAATAATGATTTAGAAATTGTTGTTGAATTATATATACAACAATAAAAAATTATAATTCGATTGCTAGATTAATTTTGAAATAAACTTTATTATAAGAATATACTTATATATATATATATATATATATATATATATATATATATATATATATATATATATTAAATAATATATTTTATGAAGTAAGTTAAGAATTGAAATTTAAAATATGATAAATAGTTTAAAGTCTTCTTGATAACTTAATTTTTATAGATCTATGATTAGAACTATAAATAAATAAATAAATAAATAAAATATATCATAACATAGTTTTAATACATAATTTATAGCATTCATAAATACCAATGAAACTTTGCATATATAAAAAAAAATAAATTGTAAAATTAATATTACTTTTATCCAAATACTGTGATTCAAAAGCTAATATGAGTTATAAACTAGAAAATATAATAATTTAAAAATACTAAAGACTAATCTCAACTCTTGTAAATAAGATAACTTCTAAAACTAAAGAAATAAATTAACACTTACAAAATATGATAACATAAAAAAAGCGCAGTAATCCACAAGTACCATACATACATGTTAAGAAGAGATAATATCCAAAAAAAAAAAACAAAATGATGAAGTGCTATGATATTCATAAAGTGTGACTAGAAATCCATGATTGATGTATCTTGTGACAAAAGATGATTTTGTGAAACCGAAAAAATCAATTTCTAAGAAATGATAAGCAGTAATTCGATTGAAAATCCGAATTTTTCTGAATCTCGGATGATGAAGCGAACTTTCAACATTTGGAATGCGTCGAAATCTAAGCTACCATTCGAATTTTGAATTCGAGAGCGATCGAATTTCACGTTTGAGACATCGAGTCGTCTTGGACACTTGGCATGTTGGGTGGCGAGGCGCCGCGTGTCGTGTTGAGAATGGAGTCAGAAACAATGAGCCAAGTGGGGCTCATGAGACACATGGTGTGAAACGCCCGAAAAATCAGAATTTTGAAAAATGGTAGAGCGTAAAAATTAGGTGAATCTGGATATTTTTCTAGATCTCGGATGACAGAAACCACAAAGTGGCGTGACATGTAGCGGGTGTTAGGTGGCTCTGATGAGAGGCACATGTCAAGAAATTTGTTAGACAAGTCAAACAATGAGCTCAAGTATAGGCTATAAATGACATGTGACATCGTATCGTGGAGGGAAAATCAGCATGGTAGATGGATAAAGGATAAGGGGGAAATCACCAGGCCGTGAAGGTGGACGCATGGCAAGTGAGAGGAGCTGAGCTCTTGGCCACGTCTTAGATAAGCAGTGGGATGGGAGAAAGAAAGAGCGAGAAAGAAGAGGAAGAAAAAGAGAGGTTTTAGAGAAGAGACTCAGCCTTCTCTAATTTCAGCGATTAAACAGCGGTTTTTAAACGGACCCAGAGAGAAAAAGAAGTTCATCTCACAGCAAAGCTTAGCATAGAGGCAGGGTTGGGGAGTTTTGACCCAATCCAAGGAGTAGGGGTTTTCTCTACTTCGTTTAATCATATCTAAAGGTCATTTCAAATGGCATGTGGGTTGTGTGAGGAGGCGAGTGGTAGGCGGTGTAGGCAAATCAGACTTTAGAGACGGTGTCTGCTGAATTTTGGAAATTTATTTTCGGACCGGTCCAGGGTTGATTTATGGGGCCCAAGTAATTGTGGCGTATGTAATTTTTATGTGTTAGAGTTAAAATGAATGAAGGTGTGGTTGTCTTGCCCTAAGGGGAATGTTTGGTTGTGTTTTGAATTATGGGAAGCTACCATATTGTGGTAGTACACATTAACCGAACATTAAAAATGGTTTTTGGGTAGGAAATAAATGGATTTCGGTAGTGAGTCATTCAGGTAAATTGTAGCCACATCAGTGAACTTGATGTTAAGATTTTGAATTTCTCAAATCGGACCTCTATAACCCAAGTTATGGTCCGTTTACCAGAACAGTCTAGTTGAAGGGCTGTCCGGATGGGTTACTTGACCGGATAGGTTATTGACCGGATGGGTTCAACTTGACCCGGATGGGGTTCACCGGATGGGTTCGATCCGGTTAGGATCATCTTATGACCTCCAACTTTGAGGTCATAACTAACCGTTCGGTCCGATTAAGATTGTTCTTAGACTCTATGGAAAGCCCATTGAGTCAATATTGCAGCCATGTCCCTGTGGAGAACACTGGGCAATCGGGGCAATTAGGGCCGGCCTGTTAGTGCTGGTTGGGTAGGCTAGCCGGGTAGGGCTGCCTATTCATGTGTGACCTTTAACTTCGGAAGGTCATAATTTCTTCGTCCGGATTATGATTCAGGTGTTCTTAAACTCTATGGAAAGCTCATTGAGTCAAGATTCCATCCATATGCCTGTGGAGGGAATTAAGTACTGGAGTTGGCCGAAAAGGGAGCATCGGGCGAATTAAATTTAGGCCAGCCGGGTAGGGATACCTATTCATGTGTGACCTCCAAATTCGGAAGGTCATAACTTCTTTGTCCAAATTCCTATTTGGGTGTTCTTGGACTCTATGGAAACCCCATTGAGTCAAGATTCCAACCAAATGCCTTTGGAGGGCATTGGGTACTAGAGCTGACGAGAAAGGGCTCCCGAAGAATGGTAATTTGACCCCAAAATTTAGAACTACCTAGTCATGTGACCTCCAGATTGTGAAGGTCATAACCTCTTCGTCAGAACCGTTTCAGGTGTTCTTAGACTCTATGAAGCCCATTGAGTCAGGTCGTGATCATTTACTATGGAGGCATTGGGTACTGGGTTGGCCGGAGGGATCCAGGCAATGGGTAGGAGAACATTCGGTAGAATTTGCTGGTGTAATGTGACCTCAAACTTCGGAAGGTCATAACTTTTTTGTCCGAACTTTGTTTTGGGTGTTCTTGGACTCTATGGAAAGCCCATTGAGTCAAGATTCCATCTGTATACTTATGGAGGGCATTGGGTACTGGAGCTAGCTGGAGAGGGGATCCCGGGCAAGTAAGGTAGGCTGTTCAGGTAGGACTGCCTAGTCATGTGTGACCTCCAACTTCGGAATGTCATAACTTTCTCGTCCGAACTCCGTTTTGGGTGTTCTTGGACTCTATGGAAATCCCATTGAGTCAAGATTCCATCCAGATCCCTTTCAAGGGCAGTGGGTACTGGAGTTGGCCGGAAAGGGACTCCAGGAGCAAGTGGAGTGTAGGCTGTCAGGGTAAGGCGCCTAATCATGTGACCTCCAACTTGAAAGATCTTCAACCGTCCCAGACTCCGGCATTTAGGTGTTCTTGGACTCTATGGAAAGCCCATTGAGTCAAGATTGCATCCATATTCCTATGGAGGACATTGGCCAATTGGGCAGGTTAGTGCTGGCCATTTAGGTTGTGTGTTATGGCTTATGTGAATAACATGCAGTGTGAATATAACATGTTAATGTATGCTATATGATGTGTGTAACATGGGTTTATTACATGGAGGAGTATTATATGTATCAATTATTGCTTGATGCCCCGATTCCGAAGTCCGTTGAGCTACCGTCAACCGCGGAATACTAGTGGATGTCGGGTTGCGGCGCCACTCTTAATCGAGACGAGAGTCTCCTTTGTACAAGGCTCTACCCAAATACAACTTACTGTGCTCTCTTTGTCTGATATACACAATGACCACCTGGGGTCTCATATACAACTATACCGATAAAAATGACCTCTTGGGCCCTGCATTATACTCATGCTTATATATCCAAACTATCAAATATAATCATCACATGAGTAAAAGCGGCCATGGGCCTGTTCCAATACTCATAAAACATCCCAACTATATATCATAGTTACAAGAGTTAATGATCTACTCTTATACAACATATATTAAAATGAAAAACATTCTAATACATACAGAAACCATGTAAGCCACATTAAAACTGTAGCGGCCTCTGTGATGAAACCGTCTCCTCACACTCCCTATATTTTTAAAATAGTATCCTCGATAAGGGTGAGCTAATGCTGATGAAATGAATCACCCTAAGTGAACTCGCCTCTCCTTTAAGTGCATGTCGATGCTCGAAATAAACACACATTAAGCGAATGCATGATCTGCAAGATATCTGGCAGTCATCTCATCGAGAAGGTCCTCCCCAGGCTCATCACCTACCTAAAGCCTTGCATGGGGAACCTTATTTTTATTTAACTGGACAACCCTCAAAATCATATCGGTGGAGGCCGACTCCGACGATTGTGTATGTGGCGGACTACCCTCCGATGTATATATGATTGGGTAGGCTTGACTGATTGATATTTTCTTTATGGACTACCCTCCAATCATTATTATTTTTTAGACAACTGATGAATACAATTGGAGTGATAATTATAACGGAATCTGTACATTTAAATCACAATATGTACTCATTTGGCATAAGAACAGGTACTTCTAATCTCTTCTGTGTTTTTAGAGTTTGTGCAGGTCTTTCAGGTTTAAAACGTAAGTGCACAAGGATGCTTGCCCGGGAAGCCAATATGAAGCAATGGATGTAGGTGAGAATTGTGAGATTTGAGACTAAGCGAAGCAAGAAAACACAGAGAGGACAAGTCCTACGGTAGAACTTAAGTCCTACCAGTGCAGGAACTTCACTGGAAATTTAAGCGATGGACAAGTCCCCTCTTGGGGTAGAACTTAAAGTCCTCTTGGTGTTTATGGAACTTAAGGAATTGTCCAGAATTCAATAATCCGGACCCGTGAGGCACTTCGTAGCGAACCAAAATGGGAGAAAATCACTTTGGAGGGGGTTTATAAAGGAGGAGGACACAAATGATGAAGGGATCTACATCTTTTGGAGTCTTTTTAGTTTTTCTCTTGAGTTTTAGGTTCTTCTTCTAGGGTTTAGGTTTTAAGAGTTTTCTCCAATTTTGAGTGGTACCTTGTAGATCCGGATTTTAGATTCCATTCTTTTAGAAGTTTTGGATTCAGAGTTTGTAATCTTTCAGCATAAATATTTACTTTTGCTTTAAATCTTAGCATTCCATATTCTTCATTCAGTTTTACAAGTTAATTCCGATTTCTTGAAACCTTTATTTTTATGATTAATTGTTCCTCAACTTTAATTGTTCATATAAATTTATGGGTTCTAAACCCCCTCTTCTTTGGGATCATACGGGAAACTCACCTGATCAAGAGTAAAGTCCCTCAATTCCTCTTGATTTCAATGGATTGTATAATATTGATCACTTGTGTGAAAGGTTTTAAATCCTTAGTTGGACAAATTCTTGACAACGTGTTAGCGAGATATTCCATTTGCGTTGTGCTTGATCATAATGCAACTAAGGGTTCTTTTAATTGAGAACAAGTGTTTGAAGTATTACTTGATCATCTTTATTTTCCCGGCATTTAAAGATAAATCCTCCAGCGAAGACCATTTATCAATGGTTTCCTTGATGAGTTTATAAAATAGAGGTGGGACTTACGGTGATCGAGTATAGGTGGAACCTAAAAATCCCAGCAGTGTCTCTATTTAAAACATTTCAAACCAATCAACCATTTCAATCAAACACACAACACTCTGGTTTCTTTGGAAATCGCTACTTTTTAGTGGAAGTAGCTCCTATTGATCAACAATTAAGACCCTCCTATGGAATGACTGTGGATTCCCAACTTTGTATTACAATGCTAAAACTGACCTTTATAATTCCCCTCGCTTGGGAATAGATTAGGCATACTAATCCAGACGAAGCATTTTTATGGCGCTATTCTTTGGGGGAGTGGCAGTAACCAAGTTGATCTGAAGGAAAAGCTAGAGGTAATTTAATTTGCATTTGCAAATCAGTGTTCTCGTTTTTCTTTTTATTTTGTTTTGTTTTTCGTTTAGAGAAATCTGTTAAGTGTTTCTTGGACAGAGTAAGTGTGGTGCATGTCGATGCGGGCTCATAGCAGGAAACATAGATTAGTCGAGCGCATGTCCTGAGACCGAGAAGTCATTTATAAACCAGAGTGTCTCAAGACTAATAACATTTTACCTCAATGGATAATCCTGAGAATCAGCAAGGACTCTATGAGCCTCCACAACATGGGGGCCGTGCTCATCCCAATAAACCGGTGATGGGAGGAAATATGGTAACCTTGGCTAATCAATATAGAGTTCCTCCTGCTCCTTTGCGATGTAGAAAGAACCCTTCGAAAAGTGCAGCCTCTCGGAGGACCTCTGGATTCTTGTGTTCGCATACGGTGGGGCCAGCCAGTTCTGATGAAGTCGGAGTAGTCAGTCTTCTGCACGTATGCCCGAGGTTGAATCGGGAATCGCCTCATTCATGAGGGATTTGAGGGATGTCGCGATTGCATTCCTCTCCCCATTTCCCTCTCCATTATCACATTTGGTCTTATTTCCTTTTCTTTAAAGCCAAAATCTGGTTCCATTCCACTTGCACCTAATTCGATCTTCATTGGGAAAACATCTGCGGAATGAATTCACTATCAATAAGTTTTTCCCTCACCTTATGATACTAGTAACACAAATGCGAAGCGATTCGAACTTTTACGAAAGCCGGGGTGAACCCTTGCAGTGATGTGGGAAAGATGAGGATCTCCTCCATATCCTCATCATGGGTTGGATGTTGGACAAATTTGTATACTTTCATGAGGATTATCTCTAGGTAATAAGCGATTGTTGTCAAATGATGTTATGCGGGAGAATTTATAGAAAAGAGTGCCGGGAAGCTGATTCAGCTTTTGACACTAAGTGACATATTCCGAACTTGGGAGACAAACACTTCTTCAGAACCTTTGCTAAGTGCACCTTTTCTTGGTGGTGAATCCATACCTAAGAGAGAATAATGATGAGTTACGAGCCCAGGGTGCCAATTTGCGAGGAAATTAGAGGCCATAGAGATGGAAGAGAGTGAGGCAGGAGTAGTGTACCTCCAAATACCCTCGATGCCTTTGGACCTAGAGTGGAGGGACAAGCGTTATATCACGATGACCCTACACACTCGACTGATAGCTACCCAAATCTTCCTCAAGTTAAGAGGCCATTCAAATTAGACAAATAGCACAGCCATAACTACCAAAGGAAACCTTTGACTCCGGCCTCTGAAACATACAATCACGGATTTGGGGTAAGCATCTAATTTTAAATGGAGAAATGAGGGAGGACCACCTAACTTTTGCAAACAACCAAGGCCCTCACTATCAAACCAGGTTTTCAAATTCCATTCCTCCATTTGGGAATCAGGACCTGAGGACTCAGGAAATTCGATCAGTCATCGTCCGGCGAACGAGGAATCGAACTCATGGCCTTACCGCCTCCACATAAGAAGTATGGAGAGGACATAGTCACTGATTCGTACAAACCCCGACCAAACTACAAACAGGAATTCGAACTATACGAATGATGTGAGATCCCCGAATATAGTTAACCATAAATACATAGGTAACCTTGACAAGAAACTTCCATCACAGCCCATCGAAACCACAAGGTCAAAGCAGGTGTAGGAAGTTTGGGATTCGATCGAGGGAGTACCTTTGAGCATTATGGCGGTCACTACCCTTGGTGTGAATGGGTGATGACTATTCCAACCAAAGGAACCATCACAAAGAGTCTCATGACAGTGGTCAGCTAGAGAGGATGAAAAATCAGAACTTCCACCTCATGTCCCTAGCTTCAAATGACAAAGATAAGCAACCGGAGGAAGATAAGTCTAACCATATCCCTCCTGACTCCATACCCTCATAGGCTAAGAGCACCAAGAAAGTGAATAACCATGCTGAAATTTATGAGTTGTTCAGCGGTGGCGAACATTCCCCCTTGTTAGAGGCCATTAAGCAAATCCCCATCATATACTAAATTTACGAGAAGGACTTGTGCAGTAAAAGGAAACTAGAGTGTCAACAAGGCATTCATGGCCAGACAATCGTCCTAATTGAACAACGCTTTAAAATACACAAAGACCGGGTAGTCCACACTATTTCTATAGTAGTTGGAAATTCAAAGTTGGGGGCATGCTTTAGTGGACTTAGGGACGAAGGTAATCTGTTGCCTTACTCGTGTATGTGGACCTAGGAGTTAGGAGAATTAGAGCAACCAATATCACCCTCAATTGGCTGACAGTGAAAGTGTCAAAATTCCTAGGGGAATGGTAGAGGATGTCTTGGTCAGTGTGGACAAATTTACTTCCACAACCGATTTTGTAGTGTGACACACTCGGCTGTAACTATTATAAGGGAACTCGGTTCCGAGTAATTCTTGAGTCGACCATTCTTGGCTTAACAACAATGCATTGCCACATTGTAGGGAGGCCTAATGACACTTTCATTTGGGAACATAGTGACTGTCTGAATATTTTCAATGTAATCAAAGATAGGATGAAGAAGACACGTGTATGTGAAATTAATATGATTGACTCAGTGGTACAAAAATACTGGATAATGTCTCACATGATGATCCTCTTAAGTCATGCAGGTCAGCCCGAATTGGGATGAGGAAGTGACCACTAGGTCGAGTTTCTCGGCTCTATAATTGAGCATAAAGATGTATTTAAGAAGTGCAAATTGGAGTACCTAAATTTGAACCTTTGCCACCAAATGAGGAGAGGACATTGCAGCCGGAGGAGGCCACTAAGCTTGAGCTAAAACCTTTACCAACACATCTTAAATATGCATTCTTAGGAGTATGACACTTTTCCCGTGTCTTATCTTATAGCTAGAAGTGACTCAAAACTCAACTTTTGAAGTATTGAAAACCCACGAATTTGCTTTGGGAATTTGGAAAGTGAGATATTAGGGAATCAGCCCCTTGATGCACACATAAATTCATAGACGGACGTTAAACCTTCTAGGCAACCACAGAATGATTGAACCCAGTAATGAAAGAAGTGGTGAAGAAGGAAGTTTTAAAGCTTTTTTGGGATCAGGACCTAGCTTGCTGTTATGCGAGATAGTAAGTGGGTTGGTGTACGGGTAGTTCTAAGGGTCGAAGTCACAGTAGTTGCCAATGAAAATAACGAGCTCATTCCCACTCGTGTCACTTCAGGATGGAGAGTGTGCATAGACTATAGGAAGCTTAATGCAGGTACTAGGAAAGACCATTTCCTCTTCAGTTTGTTGATCAAATGCTAGAGAGAGGATTACGAGGCATGAATTTTATTATTTCTTGATAGGTATCGGTACAATCAAGTGGGGAATGACTTTGGAAGATCAAGAAAAAACCCCATTCACTTGCCGCTTTTGGTACATGGCCTTTGGGAAAATGCCCTTTGGACTATCTGATACTTTTGGAACATTCCAACGTGCATGATGGGAATCTTGTTGTGACATAATGAAATCATATGTGGAAATCTTCATGGATGATTTCTAGAGTTTTGGTATTTCGTTTGGGGTACATTTGGGAACTACGTGAAGTTTGGAGAGGTGCCAAGAAAAATCTTGTCATTGGTCAGAAATGTCTTCGCTGGTAACACAGGAATTGTCTTAGGCCACATTGTATCAAAGATGGAATCAAAGTTGACCAGGCCAAAGTTGAAGCGATTTCCAACCTCTCCTACTCTAAGTGTTAGAGACATAGGTCATTCTTGGGCCATGCTGGTTTATAGAAGGTTTATAAAGATTTTAGTGCTATGGCCGACCCTTATGTACTTTGCTCGTAAAGATGTCCCCTTTCACATGGTCTAAACGCTGACTCTGCTTTTCTTAAGCTTCAAAAAACATACTAGATATCACGCTTTGATCATACAGTCTCCTAATTGGGACCTCCCAGTGAGATCATGTCACGATGCTGAGTGATTATGCCATAGGAGGCTGTGTTAGGATGGAGGAGGACAAAAGGCTTTTGTAAATTTATATGCGATAAGACATAGACTACGCCCGGGCCCATTCACACAACCACGGAAAAAGAGTTTCTAACGGTTGTCTTTGCTCTGAAAATTCGGGTCATATATTGTTGTAAATCACAGACATTTTACGGATCATGCGACTTTGAAGTACTTGCTCTCTAGCGGGATACGAGAAACCAGGTTAACTTCAGGTGGATTTTACTGCATCAAGAATTCAGCTTGACCATTAAAGATAAAAGGGAGTGAGAATGTGGTTCTTGACCACTTATCTCGATTAGTTCAGTCAACTCCATAGCATGCCCATAGGTGATAGCCTCACTGAGTGAACAACTCTTTGCTCTTGCTCATTACCCATGGTATCTTGCGACATAGTGAATTACCTGATCAGCCCAGATTCCATTTCGATGGACTTCTCGAGAAAAAAGGAAATTCTTGCGGATATTAGAAATCTTATTTTGATGATCCATATCTATTTAAATCTGTCGGATCAAATAATGAGGGAAGTGTACCCAATGATGGCCAGTGCAGTTTTAACTTTTTGCCATTCTAAAGCTGCGGAGGACATTTCTCAGCCAGAAAAACCTTGACAAAGATTTTGTATTTGGGTTTTATTGGCCTCTATTTAAGATTGTTTTGATTTACGCAAAACATGTGCCAATCTGACAAGCTAGGAAGTCCTGGCGAAACACTGATACCTCACTACCCCGATTCTAATCGTGAAATTTTTGATTGTTTGGGAGTATTGACTTCATGGGGCCTTTTCCCCCTTCTTGTGGCTATCTCTACATTTTATTTGTTGACTACGTAATAGCCAAGTAGGTTGAAGGGCAATTCCAACGGGAACCGGTAATATGGGTTGTTTGGAAATTTATAAAGGAACATAATTTTTCTCGGTTTGGAAAGCCTCGGGCAATTAATAGTGATAGTGGACTCCACTTTTGCAATCGATCTTTTGAAAATCACATTAAAAGAAATATGAGTCACCACGTAAAGTATCCTGACTTACCACCTGATTGATAGTCGAGGTGAGCTAATAATAGGGAGATAAAACACATTTGAAAAAGACCAGGTTGCCCCGAATCGAAAAGATTGGTCACTCCGTCTTTCCGATGCTCTTTGGGCATGCCGTACTGCCTTTAAAAATGTTCTTGGTATATGTCTCCACATAAAACAGTTTATCGCCCAGCTTTCCGTTTGCCAATAGAGATGGAACAAGACTTCTTGGAGCTGTCGAACTTTTAATTCGATCTAACTCAAGCGGGTAGCGGCGTTGTACGATTAAATGAACTTGAGAGCTGCGGAGGGAATCGCTTATGAAAGCTCCAGAATTTACAAGGAGCGGCTCAAATTATTCCCTATAACCAATCCCAGTGCAGGAAAACTTTGAACCCGATCGAGAAGAATCTTCTTTGTATAGTTCCGTTGCATCTATTCCACAGGCTCCGCTCTGCGATTCTGTTTGGCCCTTTCATACGTCAAGGTGGTTATCCATACGAATGAAGTGAGTGAAAATCCTGACAATAGGAACTCTTTCAAGGTGAATAGCCACTCAAACAACCATTCCTTGAGCATTTCTCACACTCAAACACCTTTACATGGATTTGGTAGACCCGCTCTGCAAAACTCTCCTTCAAGTAACCTCGAGTCTCAAATTATTTATAAAATAGTTTTGCTTTTATTTTTGTTCTTTGCTTTCTATTTTTATGTTTTCAATTAGCGTTATTTCATTGCTTTTCAATAACATAGAAAATAAAATCATTAGGTACATTGTTTTTGTGATCCCTCAAATTCTGTTGGCAGAATTTTAACAATTCAATGCATTAGGACAATACTTGTTCTGATAATAGAGGTAAGTGTATACGGGTTGAATATGTAACTATGCGCCTGAATTATATGTTCGTCGGGTCAAATTTTTCCAAGAATTTAACGTCTTTGGAGTATTATGTTTTGTCATATTAATACATACCGTTTGATCTTCTCTCCACATCATCTTATCGCATGTGCATCTTAACGAGAACTATATTATACAGCCAAACTGTTCCCCCTTGCATTCTACCTAACACTTCTCATGAGAACCACGGACTTATGGCGAAATTTCCCAGATCTTGCTGTGATTATTTCCCAATTATGCATCATTTATTAGTCATGTTAATTTCATGCATATCATAGTCTTTCTGAACACCTTGCATAAGTGGAAAATGATTAGAGGCCATCATTTCTGTGCATACTGAGTAGTTTGTAAGTGTCTCAACCCCCCTTGCACCACATTTGAGCTTCAGTTGTCAGTTTGTCAGACAGCAAGATAAGATTCATGGAGCAACATTGATTCATAGAGTTTAGAGATATCAAAGATAGTTACAGTGCTAAGTCACCACAAATGCGTTGATTTATGGAATTTGAACGAGAAAGAAATAAACATGCGAGAAAAGAAACTGGATGAAGCGGAGTTAGGCAGTCGAAGATGTATAGCGGCACCACCATCCCAAAGAGTGAAAATAAATAAACCAAATATATATATATATATATATATATATATATATATATATATATATATATTAAATATTATATATATATTCCAAAAAAAAAAAAAAAAAAGAAGAAAGAAAAAATCGGTTTTGAGGTAAGTCTACTAGTAGAACTTAAGAAGTCCTAAAATTAGAATAACAAAAAGTGGGCTGATGGCTAAGTCTGGGGTAGAACTTAAAGTCCTAGGTAGGATCGACGAAGTGGGAAAGGGTTTTAACTTGAAAAAATCTTAGCACCTCTTCGCCTTCCTTTTGCTTTTTGACACCTTGACAAAGCCACTAAGCAGTGTGTTCCTCTAAAGTCACACTCCCCGAAAAACTCGATCGCTGCGCGGGGTTTTGGTTCGAGTTGATTGGTTACCTGATGTCGGTCGCACCGTGGTAAGCTTTACAACTCCCATTAGCATTGTTGATCTCTTTTATTTATATATGGACCTTTGTAGTTTGGATTTTGCTGCTAGTGATGCGTGATTGTTGGATGGGAGGCTATGCTCTCCATATGGCGAGAGACTACTATTAGATGTATAGGGCGACCCGGTGTTGAAGATCAGGCAGTGCTGGGATATGATGATTTATTTTACGGTCATCTGGGCCGTTGTTGCTATCATTGCCATCTGCTTGGCACGTTCGAAGAATACGGGGAAGGGAAGGCATAAAGGTCCTGCATGGAACGGCGGTGAAGAAGAAAAGCCCAGATGCCACCTGACGATGAAAAAAAGAAAAGGAAAGCAGGCTATATCCTCTTGGAAAGTGAGGATTGCTCCCGAGAGTGTACGATGAAGAAATAGAGGCTATATGTTTAGAGATTCGGGTGAGCCACGAAATGGAGTTCGATTAATGGCTGAATAGAGGTTTAGATCGAGAGGTGTCAATTTGGAAACATTCTTATATTCGTATCCCATTAAAATTGTAATTATCCGGGGAACAAAATATGCACTTGATGCACTCACGGAGATGCGGATATTTACCTTCGGTAGTTCAGGGGAGTTCTACTCGATTTGAAGAGAAAATCGTGAGTTGGCTACGGTGTGGAAACCGGTGATAGGAAAGCAGCCGTGTCCTCTGGCTGATAGCATACCTTGCACTATATTATTGCCGCCTGCGTGTCGGACCGACCATATCCACTTTCCCGGGGCCATTGCGATTTCGATGCCCGGCTATTCCAGCGAGGCTATATTGCACCCGTCACGTGCCCGCCAGATAGTTTATGAAACCAATTTGTTCTGGAAAGTTACAAGCGGAATCATACGATGAACAAGATCATCCACAATCGTGTTTGGCCGAATGGTTGTGAAAAGTCTCCCAGTCAAGAACAGATTCAGTTGTTATACGAGGTTATGACTGGAAAACTTATTGATTATGCACTAGTCATATGGTGCGCGATGAGAGAGTTTCTCTGATATTCGGCGTTCAAGCCTAGGAGTATTCCGTTCCCTCACTTGGCGACTAGTATGGTAGAAGAAGCGAGGGATGAGGAACGGTTAAAGAAAAGGGTGATACCTCGGCGGGAGCAGGATCACATTTAAGACTTTGCGGCCAGAAGCGGCCTCCTTTAGACCACGATCCTCAGTGCCTTGACCCATCTAGGGACCATTTCTTCCCTGGAGTTCAAACCTGGGCACATCGCCTTTGAGAGGATGGAGGCGGCGGATCCCAGGGATGGTTCAAGTGCATCCTTTGGGACGGAAGCGGCTAGACCGCGTCTCTCCGGACTTGGGGCCACATCTTTGGGGAGGCAGTGGCGGATGCTCTGCTCTCGATTTGGGGGGAGAATCAGATGGAATTGGACGATTGTGTGGACGAGGGTTAGCATTCTCTCTTCTGATGAGGATAGAGGCGACACTGCGTAGTTAATGTTAAATTGTTCTAGAGTGGTGTTGTAATCGGGTAGTAGACCTTAGCCATGTTATCTACTGACACAGTTTGAATTTTCCCCTTTTCTTTCATTACACCCATGGTCATTACAAAGCTATTAAGACCTTTTGGTCGGCTTATGTTTTTACATTCCCTTTTGACTTTATACTTGATGGTTACATATTCTATATTATATGATTGCTTACCTTATTTGATCATTACGATTCACTACTCGCATTTACACCTTACACTTAAACCATGGCTCCCTTATTTGGGTGTGAGAATTTGTGTTAACGATGTTATAATGTTCATTGTGTAAGAATGGTTGGGCAATTGAGTCATCTTTGGTGCATACTACTTGATTGAAATGCTCTACTCGTAAGTGCTGTTTGAGATTTTGCAAAGCTTAGAGGTGTGAGGCGCCTTGTTTTCCCTTACCTAGTGGGTGGTTAAGATCCTAAATCTTGCTGGGGACTATAAGATGCGAGGATGGGAGTGTGATGAGCCACACCCAGATTGAGTGATAATTATAACGGAATCAATACACAATTGAGTGATAATTATAACGGAATCTAACACATTTAAATCTGTGCTCACATTTTGGCATAAGAGCAGTACTTAATCTTTGTGTTTAGATTTGTGCGAGTCTTTGGGGTTAAAACGTAAGTGCACAGGATGCTTCGAAATAATATGAAGCCAATGTGGATGTGGGTGAGAGTGTGAAGTTTGGGAGACAGAAGCAAGGAAAGCACAGGAAGGACAGTCCTACCCCGGTAGAACTTCAAGTCCTGCGGTAGAACTTCTTGGAAATTTAGCGATTAGATGATCCTACCGGTGAACTTAAAGTCCCCTCTTTGGTAGAACTTTATGGAACACGGGAATTGTCAAGAATTCAATGGGACGTAGAGGGCACTTTAGTAAACGGGCAAAATGGGAAAATCACTTTGGAGAACTATAAAAGGAGGAGGACTAAGTATTAGGATCTGTCTTTTTGGAGTCTTTTAGTTTTTCTCTTGGTTTTGAGTTCTTCACTTCTAGGGTTTAGGTTTTTAAGAGTTTTCTCCAATTTTGAGTGGTACCTTGATCCAGTTTGAGATTTCCATTCTTTTAAGTTTGGATTCAAGAGTTTTAATCTTTCAGCATAGTATTTATTTTGGCACAAATCTTAGCATTTTCATATTCTTCATTCTCGGTTTACAAGTTAATTCGATTTCTTCAAAGCCTTTTTTTATGATTGAATTTGTTCCTCCTTTAATTGTTCTTATAAATTTTATGGAGTTCTAAACCCTCTTACTTTGGGATCATACGGAAACTCACCTGATCAAGGTGAAGTCTCAATTCCTCTCTTGATTTTCTATTAGATTTATTAGTAATATTGATCATGTGTAGAAAGGTTTTAAATCCTTAGTTGGGTGAATTCTTGACAGCGTGTTAACGAGATATTTCGGTACGTTGTGTGATCATAATGCCAACTAAAGGGTTCATTTGATGAGAACAAGTGTTTGGTATTTAGCAGTCATCTTTGTTTTCCAAAAAGCATTTAAAGATAAATCCTCCTTCGAAGACCATTTATCAATAGTTTCTAGATGAGTTTATAAAATAAGAGGAGTGGGACTTGCACGATCGAAGTATAGTGGAACCTAAAGAAATCCTGGCAATTGTCTTTCTATTTAAAACGACTCTAGGCCAATCAACCATTCAATCCAAACAGCACAACACTACAGTTTTCTTTCTACGTCATGCTTTTAGTGGAGGTAGCTCCTGATGATCGCTTGAATCAGACCACTCCTGTGGAGATGACACGTGGATTCCCACGATTACAATCGCTAGACGATAGCTATAATTCCCCTGCAGCAGGAATGAATTAGGCATACTAATTGGGACGAAGCACAACCCTCTATAAAGATCACCTCATGCACTCACTCCTATATCGTCTTAGGGTGTGTGCTTAGCTGAGCCATAGTGAGTGGAGGAATTTAGACTTCAAAGTTAGTGGCACATTCAAATCACTGTTTGTGGATATTTGTTGGGTGGAAATGGTTGGCATTCTGAAGTACTTTGTTCTTAATTCTTTGGATTTCAGTTATATGAAATAATTATTTGGATTTCAGTTATAAGAAACTAATTATTTAGTTTGGTTATAAGAAATAATTTATTTGGATTTAAGTTATAAGAATTTAATGACCTCGATGAATGAGATTAATGACATTGATGAATAATTTATTTAGAATTCTAGTTTTGGGAAGCGGTTTGGCATTCCAAAGGTCAAATCTCCTCTCTATAAAGGTCATCGAGGTGCCTCCAAAAATATAATAGTCTTGGGATTTTCCTTCCTCGTCCTTTTGTCGGTGATAGAGGCAAACACATGTCAGTTCGCTAGGAGTGGCGGCAAAGAAGTACTTTGTTGACCATTGCGACACGTTTTATCACACAGACGGGCCTTGGGAATCTCAAACACTTAAACGGAGAATTTGTCTTAAGGAAATTGTAGATTTCACAGACTAGGGTGTTTCTCTACTTGTTATATTCCCTCCTTTCTTATTGATTTGAATTTATTCTGGTTTCTTGAATAACCATTTATTTTGCGACATTATGTATGTTGGCATGTCAAGCGACTGGATTTATGCATTCCAGGTTTCCCAACAAGGAGACAATTTGTTCTAACATATATAATCATGCATACATTCCTAATTTAAATGCTGAACATGTTATGTAATTTCACATTTCCATACATCGAAATTAGCTCACGTGGGCTAGCCAGTCAAACCGGCGATTAAACTTAGATTGCTCGACCGAACCGCGTTTCACTGAAAAGAATTAGTTTAGTGTCACTATTCATATGAACGATCAAAACCCTCGGGTTTCTTTGTTCCGTCCACTCATCAGAAATCTTCGGTTCATTTGTGAACGGGTTTCACAACCATTTCAAGCCTCATGCATCAAACTGTGCATTAACACATAGTACTGGTCTTGATTCAGCCATGGATGATCGAAACACTGCATTTAGGTTTAAAAATTATAACAATTAGATCCAGATTTGGGACGATCAGCGACCCTCCACGACTCATTCAACTCAAACATTAACAAAGTACTTAAATAAAGAATAAAACCCAGTATGATAAATCCTACCTCGCGGAGTTTGGCAGAGTGCAGTCCAAGACTCTTGTGAAGCCTCGATCGTGGCGACTTTCCTTCTTGTCTCGACAAATTCAGCCCAGTGGATTTTCCCGAAATTCTAGAAGATGAGGTCTGGCCTCTCTCTATAATTTAAAACTCCAACCACTACATCCCGTCCTTCTATTCTCTAGTCCTTTGGCTCAAAAATGGGAAACTGTTACTATACAAATTTGTCCTATTATCCTCATTTAAAATTTCTAAAATGACCTCTATGTCCCTTCTTTCCCAGTTTATAAACAAACACTATCTCGACCGTCCATTTTCATCATTTCTTTACTCATGCCACTTATAACACATGATTACGTGTTATATGTGACTTTTTTCACATCGAATATCGTTTTTCGGCTGAAATGCAATACCTCGACGTGCCAATCATTGTCTGAATTTGACGAAATTCAACGTGCTATAGCTAGATTTGCGAGAGATGATTCCCAGCGGTAAAATTAGTTTCATCATCGAGATCTAGAGAATAAAAATTCGGATTTTGATGAAATTATGATTTTGCCCTTTTCCGAAGTGGAATTTCTTTCGGTCTTACAATTATAATTATCCATGGTATGTTGATATTTCTTATTAATATATTTATGCATGCTTGATAATATTAACATGTATATGATGATTGTGGATAAATTCGGTTGTAGTATATGATTAATATATCAACATGAATTATTGTGGAAATGGAATATTGCATTTCATATGCGCAGGGGAACCTAGAGTAATAGGTGGCAGTGCATGACGCGGAAAGAAAAGGAAAATGGTTGTAAAGGAATTTCGACGGAAGATTTTACGAAGAATTACCTTGG
This sequence comes from Tetrastigma voinierianum, assembly GCA_016808115.1. NCBI lineage: Eukaryota > Viridiplantae > Streptophyta > Magnoliopsida > Vitales > Vitaceae > Tetrastigma > Tetrastigma voinierianum. The sequence continues at coordinate 488,514 of JAEQBH010002513.1, forward strand.
AGAGTTGTCCAACGGTTCATCTCGGTGACCCATGGTTGTTTCGAAAAATGATCGGCAAATTCGCCTTAGGGTATTCGATATATTTATCGAAACTTGGTATGGTGCTTTGAGAGCAAAAATCTTTGTTTGAGCGATGTTTTCTCACATTTGAAGCCGGCATGCGTGGGGAGTTAGTGAGAGCTCGGACATGTGGGAGTGGGTGGTCACATTTCCATCATATCATGAGCTTGTTGAGTGGAACATATATGTTTTGTTGAATGTTTGGTGTGCCATTGCACTGAGCACTTAGGTGGGAGTAACTCATGTAGGAAAATTCTACCTCTTGAGGCGTTTGCTCACCCCGTGTGGATCCCCATACTCGGGTATGGGACAAGTTCGGGTAGAGCGCTCTTAAGTGGATTATGGGACCTTTGTTTGGGCCGTAGGCGGAAAAATGGCCAAGTGCCTTATTTCTATATTTTGTAAATTCTAGAAAGGCAGTCCAGTTTTATTGTAAATTGCAATTAAATACAATTACAAATTAACTCCTTTGTATAAAATATATACATTTTTGTAGTATATGGATGTATGGGCCCAATGTAGCCCATTTACTCATGTATAGGTCTCCTTGATAACAGAGACCTTCGTATTCAGCGGGTTTCTTGTAGTCCCAACGGGACTACAGGAATTGGGGTGTCACACATGGCATCATGCCATTGGAGGAAAATCCATATGGTAGATGGATAAGGGATAAAGATGAAATCCCATGAGCCAATGGATGGCAGCCAGTGGCAAGTGAAGGACATCTCATATTAAATGACAATAGGTTTGGGAGGGAAAGAAGAGAAAAAGAAGGAAGAGAGGAAGGGTTTTAGAGAGAGGCTCCAACTTCTCTCTAGATTTCCTGGTGATCGGTCCGGCAAACTCCGGCGAGGCAAGAAGAAAAGTTGGTCCCCACTGCAAAAGCTACACATGGATCTAAGATTTGTAGGTTTAAATGACTCAGGGATGGAGGTTTCCTCCTACTTGTTTTATTCTTTAATTTGAGAGTCATTTTGAATGGTTTTGGATGGTGTGAGGCCGTGAGTGAGGTCGGCTTTTCTAGTCCCCCAAGCCCCGGGATTTGAATGTTAAATTTTGGGACCCATTGTGGGCTGATCCACCCTTCGAGGCGATTGATTTGAAAATGGTTCTTGTGCTATATATTTGTGTTATTGTATCTTGAATAACATGCAAATTGTGTGGATGTATAACCCATCCGTGGGTGTCTATGTTGCATGTAGTTTATAAATATTCGAGTGACATGAAATAAATGCATTGGCATCAATACATTTATATGCTAAGAACATCGCATGACATTAGTGTGAGGTGCATGGTTTGTAGATTAGATTCTATGTTTAGAGTCGATATAGTACCAATCGGCACCGTGTTTGGTGTTGAATGATGTAAGGCAGAAAATTCCAATTTTATGAAAATTAAACGGTAATTTCAATTGAAAAGCGAGAATTTCTAGATCTCGGATAGCGAAAGCGGATTGATCGTTACAATTGGAAATCTCGCGAAATCTAATTGACCAGAAAAATTTCATCAAATTCCCAGAGATAAATCGAATATTTTGCAATTTACAGGTGATAAATGCATACGATGACTTGAATTAAAGATTTTCACAATCTGAAAGTCTATAAAATAAGCTTGATTAAGTTCATTTAAAATAATTATTTGAAAAGAAATAAAATTTTAAAGTTAAACGGACCCGAACAAGGCAATATAAGTTATGTATCAAAATAATAATAATAATAATAATAATAATAAAATAAAAAGTCAAATAAAAGGAAGCAAAATGCCATTTTGGCGGGGAGGCCGGCGTCGGAGGAGCGTGAGTTGAGAGAAATTATTATTATTTTTTCTCTTCGTTTCTTTTCGGATCTACGAGAAGAAATCGGGACCCGCAGGTTTTAGGTAGTTTGAGCAAGGAAGTTAGGTCACAGCAGTGAGAGCTCGCATGGACGCAAAAGTTGGGTTTAGACAAACTCCATGAGGTAGGAGTTTTATCCTACTTGAAGTTACACTTTGTTTAAGTGTTTTATAATGTTTCAGTTGGTTTGAGGCCTTGAACGGCCATTTGATCGGTTCCAAAACTTGGGACGAATTGTAATTTTGGAGAATTTTGGAGCCATTTGGACCAGTCCATTATTTGTGTAGGGGCTGTTTAGAATTATTTGTTTCACAATTTATGAAATAAATTATGTTTTAATTGATGGGAGACCGGAAATGGATATGGAATATCAATTGTGGGTATGAGCGATTGGAGATGAAATTGTGATTTGCTCAATTATATGGAATATAATTAATGTGTAAGCCATTGGGATAGAGATTGTGAATTGCTCAAATAATGAAGCTAATTTAGGTGATGTTTGATGAATATTGAATAGCTCAGTAGGCTAGTTTGGGTGATGGTTGATCCATGTTAAATTACATGTGAATGATATTGTGAATATATGCATAGTGATATATTGTATAAAAATGATTGAAATAGCATAATGCATTTCATATGCACTAGGTAACCTAAATTTGAGTGTAAAGTGCATGACATGAATTTTATGAAAAACGAACATGGTTGCGAAAGGAATTTCATAGGATGATTTTCCGGAGAATTGGGTTGGGAGATGGGACAACATATCATTTCGGATGAGGACCATGACTGTTTCGGAAAGCTCACAAACCAATTCGCCTCGGAGGGTAGTCCATATTTTCTGAGCAGCCGGTGAGTATATTTTCAAGAACAACAAGTTTTTTGAAATGATTATTTTCTCATACATAGCTTAGGCGAAGTGTGGTGGTCGGTGAGTTTCGGGACCTTAGGAATGGCGTGTAGACGCCACAAGTAGAATCATTTAGCGGTGTTTATTTTGGAGCATTGCATATGCACTTGGGTGGAAGTAACCCATTTGGTGATTCACTCTTTGGGCGATAGCTCACCTGTCGAACATTTTTAGTACGGGCGCTCAGCGGCTCTTCTTAGAGGCCGATTTTTGAAGAAAGCCGAGTTGTGGCTTTGATGGTTTTTGGATAATATGTATTATTAAATTTATGAATTTTACTAAATTATTTGTATTAAGAAATGTATAACTCTTGGACTATTGGAATATAGTTGGGATATTTATTTTTTGTAGTATTAGTTTATAGGCCCGAGGCCATTTTTGCTCGGAGTATGAGTCTGCGTGATCGAGGCGTATAGATTTCCGCGAGGTTGGCGGGTAATCAACGGACCCAGGTTTGGGGGCGTCACGGCATGGTATCGGAGCATAGGTGCTCGACTACCTAGGGCTTGGGGACCTTGGAGCCCAGGCCATTGCTGTGCGGTGAAATTGATCTGACATCATGGCTTGGTATACGGGTTTAGAGTACCACGAATACCTAGGAATTTCATGGGACCAGGTTTAGACCACTTGCATGTTGTGTTTAGGTGTTGTGTTCGGATAGTAATGTTCCATGTTTGTGATTGTGTGATTGTGCTATTTACATTGTGGAAAACTTATACTGCAGTATGATGTATATGGGAAATGTGATTGCGTGGTTATTGCGCGGAAAAAAAAATGCATGGCATAATGTATATAGGAAAAAGTGGAATGCTAGCGTTTAGAGATTATAACCTTAGGGGTTTGGAAAATCAGAATGAACATGAAGTATTGAATTTTTATTGAAATAAATAAAGAAAGAGTGGATTGTAGTAGCACCACTTAGGCGATGAGCCGGGTCGAGTTCATGGTTGTTAAGTCTATTAGTAATTGGCATGTGCATTTACTAGTTAGTGAAATGAGGTTAAATAAAGTTTGTTGCCATTTTGACGCGTGGCTGTAGATGGCAAGTCGAGGCCCGAGGGCGTGAAGTGTAGATCCACGAGGTGCTAATGAAAGTACCACTATTGTTGATATGAGGCCTTTCTTGAGGTTGTTGGGGTTCTTGAATTGTTGCCATTGCATAGGCTAGTCTGGTGTGGTAGTCGAGGGAGGTCTGAGTAGCCTCGAGAAATTTAAGTCACATCATCCTCAGAAGCGTTTACTGAGGAGGGGATCCGATGGTGTGGGACCAGCTGGTTAGGCAGTTGAGAATGTATTGGGGCTATGGATATTACACCTCCGTCGGCCCGAATCAAGCTAGGCTGGCGTTCGGTAGAGGGTGAGTCAGTATGGTAGGTTGGGTTAAGACCTCTAGGGATTTGGGAGGCAATGACTTGGGCGAGTTCATGGGCTGTTTATAGCAAGTATTTTTAGGCCACTACTAGACATGCCCAGGCCCCGAGAGTTCCCCGAGCTGAGCGAACGATGGCGTGGAGTACATCGTGGTCAGCGAGTTAGCGCGTTTTGGTGACCTATGTGGCCGCCGAGGGCTCCATGAGCGAGTCATGAGATTTGAGAATGGGCTGGTTGTCCATTCGGGCGGGATGGTAGGACTTCGCTACGGGACATGGATTCCATAGTTTGGACAGCCTGACTAAGCAGAGAGAGAGATTGAGAATGCTCGGCACTAAGTGGGTGTTGGTGTCAAGAGGAAGGAGAGTCAGGTCTTCTTCTGGATTCGGAAGAGCCGGGCTTCTAGTTCTAAGGGTTTAGAGCCATGGCCATCTAGGTCGGGGACATATCGAGTTAACGCATGAGCGTATTAGTGGACCTTGAGTTGGTAGACATATTAGGTGTTCTTTGTCATTCTTGACATGGATGAGTTGACAACCATCGGGTTGTCGATGGTGTGACTGAGGCGGGTTATCATACCAAGCCACGGTCTTGGAGTTAGCAGAAGGTAGCATATGTGAGTGATGCATTATGTGCATGAATTTGAGACGAAATTATTAAGAGAGAATGTAAAACGAGAAAAATTCAATTTTAAAATGATGCATGTTAATTGGTTGAAAACTGAAGATTCTCTGAATCTCGGATCTTGGCAGTTGCGTAGTTAAATTCGTTTATATAGAAATCTGTGACCTGAGAAAATTTCGTCAAATTTTGAGATAGTAGGAATATTTTACGAATTTCTGAGTGATAAATGCCGGTAAGCCGGGGACACAAGATTTTACGAAAATCTCGGAAGTCGAATGACTTGAGTTAAAGTTCATTTAAAATAATTTGAATTGAAAGAAATAAAATTTTTCGAGATAGAAAGCCCGGACACGACGAGGCAATATAAGTTATGTATCAAATAATAATAATAATAATATTATAATAATAATAATATTATTATTTTATTAATATTTTATTATCTTATTATTATAATAAAATAAGAAGTCGAATAAAAGGAGCGAAATGCCATTTTGGCGGAGAGAGAGGGCGTCGGAGGAGCGCGTGAGTTGAGAGAGAATTATTTTTATTTTTTTCTCTCTTACCGTTTCTTTTTCGGATCTCTGAAAATCGGACCCGCTTGAGGTTTTCTATGGCCGAAGCCAAAGTTGATCTGTGACGAGAGCTACATGGACACCAAAAGTTGGAGTTGACAAACTCCGTGAGGTAGGGTTTTTATCCTGCTTGAGTTACACTTTGTTTAAGTGTTTTGTAATATTTTAGTTGGTTTGAGGCCTTGAGCAGCGGCCATTTGATCGGTCAAAACTTGGGACCAAATTGATGGAATTTTTGGAGAATTTTGGAGCCCATTTGAATGATCGTATTGTGTAGAGAATTTGTTGGGGTGTTTGTTTCATAATTTGCCAGAAATAAATTGTGTTTGGTAGTAGGAGATCGAAAATGAATATGGAATATAATTGTATAGGAAGTGGAGATGAAATTGTGATTCTTTCAAATTATATGAATATAATTGTATTATTATTAGGCCATTGGAGATGAGATTGTGAATTGCTCGAATGAGCTGAATTTGGGTGATGTTTTGATGAATATTAAATAAGCTCAGTGAGCTAATTTAGGTGATGGTTTGATCCATATTAAATTACATGTGTGAATGTAATTTGTGAATATATATAATTATTTATATTGTATAAAAATAGTTGAATGACATAATGCATTTCATATGCCTTTGGAGTAGCCTAAGAATTTGGGGTGTGAGTGTGACATGGATGCCCTTAAGCGAACATAGTTTGCGAAAGGAATTTCACGGGATGATTTTAGAAATTTTGTTGGGAGATGGGCCAGCGGTCATTTGGATGATGACCACTGACTGTTTGGAAAGTTCAAACCAATTAGCCTCGGAGGGTAGTCCCATAACCGACGCCCGATGATATATTTTCCAAGAACAGCAAGTTTTGTTTTGAAAATGATTATTTTTCTCATACATGGCTTAGGCAAGTGTAGGTGAGTCGGTGGGGACTGAGACATGGGAATGGGCATGTAGACATTTCGTAGAATCACGCATTTACTTAGGTGTGTGTTTTATTTTGGGCATTGCATATACATGGGTGGAGAGTAACCCATTTAGGGGTGATTCCTCTTGGGGCGATAACTCACCTGTCGAGGAACATTTTTTAGTGCGGGCTCGAAACTTGGCTCTTCTTAGAATTGATTTTAGCTTGAGTTATGTAGCTTTTGATAGTTTTTTGGATAATATGTATTAGAATTTATCCAGAATTTTACTAGTATTTGTATTAAGAGTAATGTATAACTCTTGGACTATTGGAATATAGTTGGGATATTTATTTTGTGAGTATTGGTTTATGGGCCCAAGAGGCCATTTTTACATAGGTATGAGTCTCGTGATACGAGACGTATAGATTTCGCGGAGTTGTGGGTAATCAAAGGTTCCCGGGATTTGGGGTGGCATCCACGAGATAAGCTCTAGTGAGGACATGGTAAGATCAGCATTGGTTGGTATCGATAGTGGGCTCGGTATGGGACATCATCAGTGGCGTATGATTTTAAAGTTTTGTTTAGGAATTGTCCGGTGTTCGGAGGGTGCCCCCGGTGTTCGAGAGGAGTGTCAATGTTCGGAGGGTGTCGATTAACGGAGGATGTCTAGTAGTCGGAGGTGTCCTTTGTTCATAGAATGTATCAAGATTCGAATTTCCATGGTCGGGTATGTCAGGGTTTCGGATGTCAAAGGATTTTAAATGTAAAACAAATATTTTTGTTTTGAAAATGGGAATTTTCATATGGCAAGTTGCATGTGAAATTCAGTGAGGACTGGGCATTGATAAGGCATGAACATTAGCTGGGATTATGCATTTGCTTGAATGTGTTTGATTTCCATTACATGTGCACTTAGGTGGGGAGTAACCCCTCACTATAAGAAAAAAGACCTATCTTAATGGTTACTGACTGTCATCGTATGTGTTATATGTCATCATAACCAAGGAACAAAATATCGGTAATTACGGATATATCGGTACTTGGATTTTACGGATATATCTGAAATATCGGTAAATATCGGAGGATATTTTGACAAAAATATCGGTAAAGCGAAAATTATAAAATGCTTTGAAATTCGCTTAAAATACTTTGTTGAACTTTATAAAGACATAAATAAGCAAATATACACTTATTGGAAATAATATTCATTATAATTTATAGAAATTACGCTACAATAGTAATTTAAGGCAAAATGAAAAGACCAATGTGGCTCCATTACATTATTTGATGAAGGGATCATCTTGATGAAGATAATATTCATAATAAGATTTTCAAAGTATTGAGATAAATCACAAAAGAAAAATAATTTGAGAGTTAAATGGAGCTTGTTGGATGTGTATGAATGAGTTTGTAAAGATTATATGATTTTATAGGTATTTATAAAATTTTGGAGTCAAAATAGTGATTACCGATATTTACCGATGTTACGATATTTTGATATTTTACGATGTTACGATATTTTACCGATATTTTCAGAAATTTCCTGCACAAGCGCTGCGTGCTCTGATCGCGATTTTTGATGGAAGCAGTTTCGATTTACCGGCGAAAATCGACATTCTGATTTTTCGATTTTTCCTCGTCGATTTTTCCTGCCTTTTCTTCTCGTGCGGCGAAAACCGATTTTCAGCCATATCCGGTCGAAAAACCGATTTTGTTCACGATCATAACTTCCTAGTCTTATATATCATCTATTGCGCGGTGTCGGTAGGTGTATAATGACCTTGACATATAAAATATTAATGAATGTGTTTTCTATTAATCAATATAACTTCTTTACCACTCATAATATGTCTGGTTTATTGTTCAAATAAATCTATGGTTTCTTTAAAAATATGTCCAAAATTAAGGATCTTTACCAGATTATAAATTGGAATTAGAAGCATATGTCGCAGTAGCCTTTGAAAAAATTTAAAAACAAGATTTTAATGTTGCAATGAAGTATGATGCAAAATAACTTGTTGGCATATTTAAAATTGCTGCTTAATTTACCAAACACTTAATACAAAATATACCTTGTTTTCATAACTAAGACTTTATCTTGTTAACCCACGATACACCATATAAATATGCATGTGCTGTAAAAACACATGTACATATATTTGTGTTAATTTATGATTAAGTTGTCCTCCTTTCAATAATATACAAACAAAATAATATATTCAAAAGGAGGCTAAAGCAACTACTTAGAATAAAGGAATGCGAAGATAATGTAAAAATCAAGTTATTTATAATACATACATCAAAAATAAAAACTCATAGAACGATAGATAAATTATTCATTAAAATATTGTGGTTTGACAATTTCTAGAGCGCTTGTGGATTAAATCAGGCACGCGCGCATGGCCTAATCGCGCACAGCGGTGTTGAACAGCAGGGTAGCGATGTGTGGTGCATATGATAGGTCCATAATTTACTATCAAGAGTATGGTTCATAGAATCTATAAACCATCAATACTCTGTAGAATTAAATCTTATTCATCTATGTTTGGTTCATAGTTAGTAGACACCAAATTTAAAACCTTTAACACCTTCTGTTCAAACAAAGTGTTTTTAAATACAGAATTATTTTTTTAATACAGCATATTTGAAAAATGTGGGAATTGTTAGTAAACAATAGTTTTCAAAAAAGGTATTTCACATGGAAAAACAAGTCTTTATTGGGTTTATATGCTAAAGCCCAATTATGGGCTTGTATGGCAACGAGAAGAGCGGGTCTGCGCGCACGAGAAATGGGCGAGTCAATTTGTTCCAAATTGGCTCGAGACCACGATCGATTTTCTCGAATCAATTTTGTTTTTGTTTGCCCTAAATAAAACCAAAGCGATCCAGAATCATAAAATCTTAGTAAATTCAAAAGCGGTTTGATTTTGAATTCAGAGAATTTTAACAATTTATTTTGTTCAATTCATAACACTTTTCATCTCCACACAGCTTTGTAACTTCTCATCTTTTTCATCTCCTACTGACTTGATACGGTTCATCTTTGTTGTTCTTTGCTCTAGAGCTGTTTATACCTCGGTTGCATTCTTTTTTCTCCAAATTGCCCTCAGTTTATAGGTACATTTGCACACACACCTTCTCCGTTTGCTACTCTTTGTTTTTAGTTGGTTTAGTCTATTCTATTGCTGGTTTTATAATGACCTAGGCTTGTGCGGCAGCTTTGAAGGTATCAAGGAAGATCCAACGTAGAAGGGAAGCCTTCATAGTAAAATATGCAGCGGAAGACATACTATTCCATACGGCATAAGCGCATGATGTTTCCAGTGCGTCCCTCATCGAGAAGAAAAGTGGCAGCTGCCTGAGGAAAGCAATGAGCCACATTGGCCACACTAACGATGTATAAAAAGATATGTTCGGCGTACAACATCTTTTCGGCAAGTGTTTTCTCAAAATCCTTTAGGCCGTATCCGAGGTAATTATGGAAAGAAATGCAATGGCCAGAGGTGACCCAGCGAGAAGCGATCGAGATGAAATTACAAGACTACTCACGCTTTAGCTTGCTTTCAGGATTTGGTCTCTTTGGTGTATTCCTTTAGGCCGCACAGTATGTTGGCTATTGTCATGAAGGCTACAGTTTACCACAACCGTTGCCACTAGCTCGGCGAATTTGGAGAGTTTGATTAGCCACATTCCCTCCTTTTATCAGAATTTTCATGTCTCCCCAGACACCTCATACTAACATTTATTTTTCGTTGTTCCGGGCTAGCTGAAATTTCGTGATCTGGGAATGCTTCACGTGCGACATAGTCCAATGGAAGATTATTAACAAGGGGCATTATTAATTAATGCGGGAAACTTGTGTTTCAACCCACGTGATTAGAGAATAATTTCAAGAGTGAGTTAAGAGAATAATTGCAAGAGATAAAGAATGCAAAATACATGATTTTATTCAGTTCATAAAAATAATTGTTTCAGTATGATGTATTACTTAGGCAATACCTCCCAATAAACTACAGTGTTATCTTAATAAATTACTTCTACCTTAATGAATAGTATTAAAAGATAGTACTTACAGTTTAATCTTTTGTGTAATGTAGGTACTCTTTATCTCCCAAACAAATTATCTTAAAGCGAAAGCGTATTGAATCATGCACATTATATTTTAAGGTCTTAATTCTTTGCAATTAATTTCCAAAGTTGTTTAACGTTGAAACACAAGTTTCCTTAAACGTTTGGACACTTTTTTCTTTCTAAATCAAACCAATGAAAAGAAGAATATACAACCCAAGCCATGATTTCCCATTGCATTGTTGAAGCTAAGGAAAGCAATGCGATCTGGAGTTGCGACAACACATACGGCTACTTTGTTTCCCCTTGGCATCAATAGCTTGAAACACACTTTCGTCGCAAAAGCTCGGTTGACTAATAGATGGTATAGTTCGGTGTGCCTATTTTTGGCCCCAATAGAAAGAACTATATTGTGTGCGTGAGTCTTTGTCGAATGGCCATGGGGAAACTGTAGGATTAAGCTGCCTTTTCAATTATCCCATTCCTTGCTGCAATTAATATTGGTGTCTCCCTATTTTTAAAACCTCCCTTTCCATTGAAAGCCTTTTTTGATTCTCCATCATCTGCCACTGGAGGTAAAAAAAAAAAAAATTTAAAGGACGTGACAACTTGATCAAATCATAGACTTAGCATTAAAGATAGAAAGGGATGAGAGGGGATCAAGTCCTAAGAAAGAGGAGAGAGAAGATGAGAGATGAGAGGAGAGAAAGGGAAAGAGTGGGAAAAAGGGATGTGGAGTTGTTACGTGACAAATGGAATGAGGTTATTGATTTAGTTTTTTGGTGGATCAATAGAAAAACACTACATCATTAGGATAGGTACAGAAGCTTGTCTCGACCCTATTTGATCTTATCTTCTCATATAAGTACTGGATAAAATTTATAGATATTTAAGGCTTATAAAAATAGTTTATGACCCCTTTATAAGCCATTTTAGCTTATTTCAATAAGCAATGGAAGCTCATAAAAGCTCAAGGGATTATGCAAAGACTAAGGTGGTCATCTTAGTGATAATAGTGTCATGAAAATATTGAAAAAAAATGAAAACAACTTTTGAAAATTTATGTAAAATAGGTAAAATATTTGAAAAAATTATAAAAAAAAAGGAAAAATTTATGAAAAATAATAGAAATAAATTCAAAAAAAAATTATCGTAAAGTGGTAGAATTTTTTTGAAAAAGTATGTAAGAATTCAAAAATATAAAACAACTTAGAAAATTTGTATTCAAAATTTTTTAAAATTTTATAGAAAAAAAATTATTTAAAAATATGAAGAAAAAATTTGCTTGACATATAATTAAAAATAGAAAAAAGATAATTGATGATGAGAATAATGATATTATTGATGATTTTCTTTATTTAGAATTTGATACAGATTCATGAAGTGTTTTATTTTTGTTTTGAAACTTAGAATTTTTGTAATGATGGAAAGCACTAATGGTGTTTGTTATTTTTGCCTTCTATTTTATTTTGAAAATGTTTGTGATGATGGGAAACACTAGTGATTTTTATTTTTATGTTTGATGTCTTTTCCTTTATTGTATTTTATTATTAGAGTAAAACTATAGTAGTATTTAGTGTGATATATAATTTTTATTTATATTAAGTAAAGTGTGCATCACTTAAAAAATCTGCACCTGCAGTGTGCCTTCAGCCTCTCAAGGCCTCCAAAGGCTTTTCGCCTCCATACGTATTAGCCTTAAGTAACTATAGTGCATGGTATATAGTTTCCAGTTACTTAAACATCCAATTAAAGATTTTGTGAAAAAAATGGAATATTTTAGTTTTTTATAATCCTATTTGATGCATTTGAAACAAATTGAAGAAAGGAGAGTGTTGTTCATTAGTTATTTTATACTAGAATTATAGGTGAATCATAATTGTTATGTCGGTATCTTTGATGAATCTTTACTTTATTTTTAATTTTTTTATCATGGTTTCATGATATATATATATATATATATATAGTTCTTTAGTTTTTAAATTTTTTTTAAGCATTATGACAGTACTTATTTGCATCCAAACACTTCAATTTTAGGATTCTTATATTGGTATTTTTAGTAATTTCAGCTATTATAAATTAGTAGTGAGATGGCACCAAACACCTTAAATAGTGTATAAGCGCTTTTTAAAATATACATCCAAACACAAATAGCTTATTGAATAAAGTACTTATGACATAAGCTCTCATCTAATAAGTTCTTACTCAATTAATGCCTGGAGAGTTATTTAGGTATTAAAAAGAATGATTGTTTGGTCACTATTTAAAGCATGTTTTTGGAATTCAAATCCCCAAAATGCATGAGTACCGACTCTTTTACCCTCAATGCATGTTAACATTATTCTCCCTAAATATATGTGAGAGTTACTGCTAAACTAATAAATATTCCCCAATGAATCAAACATAGTCTCTAAGAATAAAAGCTTTAAAACGAAAATCAATAATCCTAAATAGGTAAAATGTGTAATAGAACTAGTAACGTTAGGACACCTGAATGGTTATAGTATCAATTAAAATGATGTACCACTCATCACCAAACCGGCGAACAAATATAGGCCAAAATATTTAAAAGTATAAACCAAATTTAACAATTCAAAACCATTAAAAATGTATAATCTTGAAATACATTATAGAATTTATAAGATGTCTAGAAGAACATTACTTTAGTTTCACTTCTAAAATGGTGTTCTCTGCTTGATAGTGCTTTTTGTTATTTGGTTCTTTATAAATCTGTTTTACTATTGAATTGAAACCTTTACGCTATCAATTCATTTACAATTTTTCTTCTTTATTAACCTCTTTTATTTCCCTAATTAGTGTTAGAAAGAAGGATAGAACTTTACGCCCACCTCCAGCCTTTTTGGTCATCATGTGAAGTAATAAGACGGTCTGCATCGATGCTAGATGATGACATACACTAGAATTTATTTATCATAGTTATTATTTAGGGAATAATTAAGTGAGTAGAGGTGCGCAATTAGACATACCATATGTTCTTTTCTTTTGCTTAGTAATTTTTTATCGAATAAATCTGCTGACAACAAGATGAAATACCAGCCAAACGATCACACCCAAACCCATTGTAGAGGCATACTGATCTTTTCATATCTCAAGTCTAAAGGCGCAAGCGTAAATGATCCAAACAATATTCTTCTTGTGATTGAAAATTGCAATTATTAAATTTCTGTTTAGAGTATTGATGCAAAATTCTGCATATCTCTCAATTTCAAACTTTAAAAGCTAAAACATGAACTAAAATGTGTGTCTAAATAACTTTACATTAATAATTCAAATGGGGATTTGAGCAAATTAAAACCATTAAAAAAGTATATAAGCTTAGGTCATTATAAAATGTTTATGGCAATTTCATTAGATCAATAGATTTTCCTAACAATTGTTTAGAAAGATAGAGAGGGAGAAGTGAAGCTTTATAACCTTCTACCCTTTTGGGGCTGATCATTGTGATATTACGGCATTTCTTTCAAAGGTTTCCTCCAATATAATTAATAACCTTAGTCATGGTGAAGATTTTCTTAGCATGAGAGTCCAGGGTCTGAACAGACCATATATGTTCTTTTCTTTCTTTTTCTTTCACCTTATTTCTCTGCGTCTAGTGAAAATCCCAGACAAAACACAAGTATATGCAGTGGAAATAGTTCAAATCTAGATGGATTTAGCATATTCATATCATGCATGTTGGGATGGTATGTGGGATGGTGATATACCTATTAGTCCAAGGATGATCACGTAGGATCATGATACTTGTTTGATAATTTGGAGGAAAAATTGTGGCCTTTCTTTGGTGCTTTCCGCTCGTTTCCCTACATATGAAATGGGACGTGGAGTTAATAGCTATGGAGTAAAATTTTTATAGTGAATTGTAAACATTTCTAACAATTGTGCATGCATACAATATGAAATGGTGATATGCCTATGTGCAAAACTTAATTACCTTGATTCTGAGGAATATCGCTTTTTCCTTCTTCGAGTTCCTCTATTCTTTTCTTATTTGCCTCCATATGCTTCCTGCTAGGAGCTGGCAATCCATCTCTATCTGTTACTGAAACTATAAAAAATTCATTAGGTTCTTTCTTAGCATGAGCTGACAATATTCATGACCATGAACAAGCATACAACAACCTACATATTGTTGTTTAGATGCATTTCTTTGATAATGATAATTCTTATATATAAAATGTAATTATCATAATTAGAAAGTCACATTAGAATGACTACTTTTTCAATACCGTTTCATTAGTAACTACTAAAAATTATCCAGATCACCCCTCTATTTTTCAATACCTGTTTTTTATACCAATCTTGTAGTTCTCTTTGGATAATTCTCAGTGTTCTTGAGCTCCTTTTGAAAAATGTTTATGCATATGCATGTGATCGCTGCTTTGTGATTGTCGTTGAGTTTTTCGACATATAAGCTTGCAAAATATATAAATAAGGTTTCACTTTATCTTGCTTTTCCTGATTGGGTTTGGATGGTCAAGTAGCAAGTACTCTTACGGTGATAAATAGATTACATTGATGAATCGTCTACGTGAGAACCATGAATCGGTGGGTTCTTGGTACAGGAGATGCGATCTGATGAACCGCAGTGATCTCACAGCGGATAAGTTCATCATCGCACTTACAAATGAAGTATATGATATGCCAGTGCAGCAAAGACAAATGATTGACTATACATATATATACACAATACCAAGAACCAAAAGAGATGCATAGTATTTGATATTTAGAAATTAAATAAATCTTGACGAAAATATTGTGCTCATGGCAACATGAAGGAATGGTTTGGCCATGTAACTCATGCCCGATAGTACTTATTCTGTCTCCCTTCGATGCATATCTTATCAAGATAAAGAAAAGCATTTTTTGACCGAAGCGGCCAAAGAAGAGGCGTTTCCCTTTGTAGTTTCGATAGTCTAAGGCTCTTCATTCTTTTCAGCAATGCACTTGCAAATACTGACATTTCAATCAATCTTCTTAGATGGGTGGCATATTCCTTAAATCATCTTTGATTGATGGAAGTCATTTGGTAGAAGATCCTCACTTCCTGACTTTTCACTTGTATCTTCTTTTGCCTTAGAACGGTATGTATGCAATCTTTGTCTTCTCTGATCTGATTAACTGCGGTTTGAATCACTTGAATCGTTCTCATAAAAATCTACAACCTTTTCACATTTTCTTGAGGCAATATTTTATGACTCTTGTTTTTTCTTCTCCGCTCATTCAACCATATCCCAGCATTGGAGATGCCATTAATTAACTCGACTCACTCCTCCCCAACTCTTACTCTACTCCTTGATAAATAGACAACCATGTATATATATACTAGTACTGAATTTATCCGTTTCTGAGGATATGATAGATGAAGTGTTAAGAGAGATTGAAATTTGATACCTACTTTAGTTTTGGGAGAAGAATCATTATTGCTCAATGTATAGAAAATAAAAGCACTTTTATGTTTGAAGAAAGGACAATAGTAAGAAAAATAAAGCTTATTGGAAAATGAGTAAAAAGAAAAATAAATTTAATAGATTATTTAAACTTAAAATATTAAGCCAATTTTAAATTTTGTATAAGTACCAATAACTATGTAACATTAAAGCGGTGTTTAAAAGGAAATCGAATAGAACTCGTCATTTCATCTATTGATTTACACTACAAATCGTTCTGCTCTTTTAGATGATGTATATATTAAACCATGATGAAGTGGTCTAAACCAACAATAGACAATAAATCATAGATTTGATGATTTTACTTAGGCAGGAAACTTAATTCAAACAAGGGATGGCTTTACACTATTTGTTTTTCTTTTTCCTGACTTATTTATGAATTTTAAAGTTTTCGATTTAGAAAAAACTATAGTTTAGAATCTCAACAAAATATTTTAAAATCCACACACAAAATATTTCAAAATATTTTAAACACATGGAATATATAATTTTAGGTTCATCAATCTATTAATTTTATATATTATATTTTAGTTATTAATAAATTATTTATCATAATAATTTTATCATTTTAATTTTGTAAATATATCAAATTTTTTTTTTTTGAAGTGTAAATATATGAGACGATTTTATTTACATTGTAAATAAAATATTTAGCTATAAAAAAAATATTGTTAATATGTTACACATATATTATACAAATATTTTTTATTTAATCATAATAATAAAAGTTATATTATCGTTACTGAGTGTAAGTACTAGCTTAAATTATTATTTTTAATATATTTTAAAATGTTGATTTTAACCTTATAAAAAATACTTAATACTTAATATAAATTCAATATTAAAGACAAACAATTTAATACATAATACTATTAGCCTTATTGCACTTTATTCCAAGCGTTTGAATTTAAATATTAAAATTATGTTATGCATTAGTAAAAATACAACGTAAATCAACTTTCTTTTATTTTAGATATATTTAAATTTAAATATGATATATTTTTAATAAAATTTAAAAATATGAATATATTTATATTTATATTAGAATCTGATAATATAAAAGCAAAAAATATTATTTATATTTAAATATACATATATAATTTTGTATTTCAATAATATATAAAATTATATATATTATGACAATACTGATCCTTACACCAAACTCCAAAACCATTGACTTAAAAGAAAATGACATAAAATGAAAAATAAGAAAAAATAGAATGAAAATTTGCTATCAAATGAATAAGTTTAACATGATTTAAATTTAAAAGCTTCCTAAGCTTAAAGTCTCAAAATTTTTGATAAATAAGCTAAATCATTTTAAAGCAATAATCAACCGACCACATACCAACAATATATAAACACTTGAATTTGACATAAATTATTTAGTGGCAGTTATAATACAAACTGATTTTTGGTAAAAAATTTTAATTTAATTTACTTTTATTGAAGCCCATGTTTCTCAAATATTGAATAAGATTACATAGGTGAATCAAATTCCATTTTTAGCAAATCAAGGAAAGTATTGTAATATATAAATCGGTAAAGAAAAAATGCATGCATGATTTTTAAATAAGATTATGATTTGCATAGATTTCTTATTTCTTTCAGTTTAGAAATAAAATATCATAAAGCTCATTTTCTCTCAACATTTTCTCAGTTAGCTTTTTTCATTAAACAAAGATATATGTGATTTTTTTTTAAAATAAATTTCTTCACTTGAAATCCCATCTATACACATCTATTCATGTTCTTTTTCTCGATAAAATGGTTATTCCACATATTTAGGTTTTTATTTGTTTTTCGTGATTTAGTCATCGCATTGTTCTTGTGTATTTGTGTTTGTAACTGTGCACACATGATTGTCATGAGTCTTGATGCAATGAGGTGGTTGTGTCATCTTAGTCTGATTGGGTGAGTGCGGCGTTTTATTTGTACTTGAGTGATCCAGATGAGCAAAACATATACGATCAGAGACTATAAATCAAATCAATGGTCGTTAATATGGATCCAGAATTGAAGTGCCCTTATTATAATTTACAATAATAAAATCAAATGTTTAGGCTCATTTATCGAATGTATATGGAAGCTTTACAGCGAATCATTGTGCTATTAACCATAATGTGTTTCATTAACATGGTTTTAGCCATTTTGGTTATATGTTTACATCGATGTATTATTAGTTTGAATCGATGAACTTATTTTTCTCTTCAAAAAAATAAAAATAATATAATAGTAGTAAATAAAAAATACAATAGTTAGTTTTAAGAATTAAACATTGATTTGTCAAAAAAGAATTATGCATTCAAGACATAAACAAATTTTTTTTTCCTCTGTCTTTTGAACTTTATAAAAATGTGAGAGCTTTTTTATTTATATAAAATTAATAGCATTTTATTTCCTAAAAAGAAAAAATAGATCATAATATATATATATATATATATATATATATATATATATATATATATATATATATATATATATATATATATATATATATATATATCTTATACAATATGGTAGCGAAGGTATCTCTTACTTACATCTACAACATTTTCTCACTTGTCCTCCATGAAAATCTTATGACTCTTGTTTTGCACATTAATTCGTCGAGGACATCCATGTGCTTAACTTTCAGCTCCTCCTCTCCCACATGACTAGATGAGCAGATAGATGAATATTAATAGTTAAGCACCATATATATAAATATATGATTAGGAATTTGATACCATGCTTGGTTTAGAGGAAATGCATACATTATTAACACTCAATGTGTACATTATTAGAGCAAGAAAAAGACTAACTTGAAGAAGAACGTGAAAAGAAAAAAAATAGAAACGAAGAAAATGTAAAGAAAATATAAAAGAAAAAAAAAATTTAAATAAAATAAAATAAATTAGTTTGAAATGGTAGTACGCACACTCAAATTCATACACTTATTTTAACTATATATATATATAAGCTAAAGTGTATTTGAATCGCATTTCTTCATTTATATTTCTAAAAATAAAAACTAATAGTATCTCCAATATAAAAATGGAAAAACATTGATTTCTAAAATTATTCCCATAAATTTTAAATTCTATAAAGTAGTATAAAAGAATAAAGATAATTTCTTATAAAAGTTTTATATTTTTAAATATTACAAGTTTTATTTTTTAAAAAAAAAAAATATCAATACACACATGTACATGAGATTAAATAGAGAAAGAGATATTTAGAGCAGTTCAAAGGAGTTTAAAATCAAGAATTTTCATTTCAATCGTAAGCAAGAAATCACATTATGAGCATCGAATAAAAAGGCATACAAAGAAAATTGGTTCAAAGGGAGTTAAAATCAAGGAGAATTTTCTGCATTTCAACTATCAAACAAGAATCACACATTATAGGCATGGAATAAAGAGAATCATACAAAGAAAAATTAGTTCCAAAGGTTAAAATCAAGAATTTTGCATTTCAACTACATCCAAGCAAGAATCTTGTTGAGCATGGAATAAAGAAAAAAAAGACATACAAAAAAATTAGAAAAGCGAAGTGCTTGTCGAGATAATGGAACAAGAAAAATAATACATCAAAAGAAAAACAATAGAAAAACCGCTTATTCAAGATGAAGCCGAATAAATAAATTAAAAAGCCAAAAGTAGTCTTTTGTCTGCAGTATGTTATGCTAACTTTTAGATGCAAGTATTCCTTTCCTTTGAGGCATCTAGCCTTGGTGTTTTATATTCACATGTACGATGAGTGTACTAAAGTTTTACAATATCCACATCGGTTAGGAATAGAAAAACATACTATATAAGCCTAGACAACATCAATTGATATGAGGCCTTACTGCAAGAAAATTGATAAATAGTGACAAAATAATATTGTTGCAAAAGTTTAATTTTGTTTGCAAAAACATGTACAACAAATAAGTACTTTTATTTCAAAGGACGCCGCCTTATCCTCGTCACGAAAAGTTTTGCAATAATAAAAAAAAAATCGCATCTAATAGTTTATAAAGACATAATTTGTTTGTTGTCTCCAATAACATTTTTTGACTAAAATTTTCGTTGTTAAATATTTAAATATTTGTTACTAAAAATTCTCAATAATGATTTAAATTGTTGTTGAATTATACACATACAACAATGAAAATTATAATTTCGTTGCTAGATTAATTTTGAAACAAAACTTTATTATAAGAATATATATATATATATATTAAATAATATATTTTATGAAGTAAGTTAAAATTAAAATTTAAAATATGATAAATAGTTAAAGTTTGTGATAACTTAATTTTTTATAGATCTATGATTAAGAACTATAAATAAATAAATAAATAAATAAAATATATCATAACATAGTTTTAATACATAATTTATAGCATTCCCATAAAATACCATAATGAAACTTTGCATATAAAAAATAGAATTGTAAAATTATATTCACTTTATCAAATATGACGGTTCAAAAGCTAATATGAGTTATAAACTAAATATAATAATTTAAAAATACTAAAGACCAATCTCAACTCTTGTAAAATAGATAACTACAAAACTAAAAGAAATGCCAAGTGTACTTAAAATATGATAACATTAAAAAAAAGCGTAGTAATCTAAGTACCATACATACCATGTTAAGAAGAAGATAATATCAAAAAAAAAAAAAAACAAAATGATGATGCCATGATATCCATAAAATTGTGACTAGAAATCCATGATTGATGTATCTTCATGACAAAAGATGATTTGTAGAAACCCCGAAAAATCCAGTTTCCTGAAATGATAAACGGTAATTTCGATTGAAAATAAGATTTTTCTAGATCTCGGATGATAAATGAACTTCTGTACCGTTAATCTCATGATCAAGCTGCCACGTCGATTTTGTCGAATTCCGAGGAGCGGTCGAGATTTCCGTTTTGAGACATCGGAGTGAAATCTTTGGACATAGCATGTTAGGTGGCGGGCGCCACGTGTCATATTGCAGAATAGTCAAACAATGAGCAAGTGGGCTCCTGAGACACATGAATTGTAAACCCCGAAAAATCCGAATTTTTGAAAAATGGTAGAACTGTAAAATTCGGTCAAATCTGGATATTTTTTTTCTAGATCTCGGATGACGAAACACCGAGAGTGACGCGTGACATGTGGCAGGTGTTGAGTGGCTCACATTGAGGCACATGTCAAGCTGTGAGCAAGTCAAACAATGAGCTCAAGTATGGGCTATAGGTGACATCATGTCATTGGAGGGAAATCCATGGTAGATGGATAAAAGGATAAGGGAAATCCTAAGAGCCAATGAAAATTGGACATGTGGCAAGTGAGAGGACAAGCTCTTGGCCCATCTTAGACCAAACGGTGGGATGGAGAAAAAGGAAAAGAGCAGAAAAAAAAGATGAAGAAAAAGAGAGTTTTGAAAGGGGCTCCGCTTCTCTGCAGAATTTCTCGGCGATTGGAGGCGCGGTTTTAGACGGGCAGAGAAGAGTTCATCCTCCACGGCCAAGGCTTAACTGAGAGGCAGGAGTTGGGAGTTTGATAAAATCAAGAGGTGAGGGTTTCTCCTGCCGTTTCCCAATCTTATCTAGGGTCATTGAATGGCATGGGTTGTGAGGCGAAGTAGTGGCGATTAATAGGCGAATCCCAGACTTTGGGGCTGATGTCACTGAAAAGATTTGGGATTTGTTTTTAGGACAGTCCGAGTTGATTTATGGGACTAAGTAATTGTCCTTGTGTTCCATCTTTATGTGTTAGAGTTAAAATGAATGAAGGAGTGTAGTTTGTCTTGCCTAAGAGTATTTGGTTGTGTTTTGAATTAGAGCTACCATATTGGTAGTACATTAACGGACAATAAAATGGTTTTTGGTAGGAAATAAATGGATTGTTAGTGAGTCATTGGTAAATTGTAGCCACATGTTAGACTTGATGTTAGGATTTTGAATTTCGAATCGGACCTGTAGCCCGAGTTATGGTCAGTTTGAACGATCTAGTTGAAAGGGCTGTCGGATGCCATGGGTTAGCCAGCCCCGGTGGTTCAGCCAGCCCGGATGGGTTAGCCTGACCAGGATGGGTTCGGCGGATGGAGTTCCGTGGCTAGGATCATGTATGACCTCTTGACTTTGAAAGGTCATAACTTCTTAGTTAATTCGATTGGTGTTCTGGGCTCTGGAAGCCCCATTGAGTCAATATTGCAGCCATGTCCCTGTGGAGAACACTGGGCAATCGGGGCAATTAGGGCCGGCCTGTTAGTGCTGGTTGGGTGAAATTTGGCCCAGGGTAAGAACTGCTGTCGTATGTATGACCTTTAACCGGAAGGTCATAATTTAATACGTCAGGATTATGATTCAGGTGTTCTTAAACTCTGGAGAGCTCATTAGTCAAGAGATTCCATGTATATGTGGAGGGAATTAAGTACTGGAGTTAGTCGAAAAGGGAGACGTCTCAGGTAGTCGGGTAGGCCATTAGGAGTAGGGATACCTATTCATGTGTGACCTCCAAATTCGGACGGTCATAACTTCTTCTTCCGAATTCCTATTTGGGTGTTCTTGGACTCTGCCGGAGCTACATTTGAGTCCAGGGTTTAACCGAATGCCTTTGGGAGATATTAAGTTTTCATTTGGCGAGGGCTCGGGAAAGTAAGGTAATTTGTTCGAGTTTGGGGCCTAGTCATGTGTGACCTCCAAATTCGAAGTCATAACCTCTTCGTCGAACTTTGTTTCAGGTGTTCTAGCGGACTCTATCGACCCATTGAGTCAAGATTCCAGTCATTGCCTATAAGGAGGGCATTGGAGTGCGAGTTGGCCGGAGAGATCCCAGCGAAGTAAAGGTGAGAACATTCGAGTAGAATTTGCTGATCGTATGTGACCTCAAACTTAGGAAGAGATATAGCTTTTTATCCGAACTTTTGTTTTGGTGTTCTTGGACTCTGTGAAGCCATTGGTCAGAATTCCATCTCAGCAACATACTTATGGAGGCATTGGGTACTGGAGCTAGCTGGAGGGGATCCGGGCCAAGTAAGGTGGAATTTATTCGGGTAGGGTGCCTAGTCATGTGACCTCAGCCGGAATCATAACTTTCTCGTCAGACTCCGTTTTGGGTGTTTCTTGACTCTGTAAATCATTGAGTCAGATTCATCAGATCCATACAAGGGCGTGGTACTGAGTTGGCCGGAAAGGACTCCAGGCCCAGTAAGGTAGGCTGTCAGGGTAAGGCCCGCTAGTCATATGTGACCTCAACTTGAAAGATCATAACTAACCGTCAAGACTCCCATTTGGGTGTTCATATGGACTCTATGGAAGAAACCCATTAGATCAAGATTGCATCCATATTCCTATGGAGGACATTGGCCAATTAGGCAGGTTAGTGCTGGCCAGTTAGGTTGTATGTTATGGCTTATGTGAATAACATGCGTTAATGAATATAACATATTTAATGCATGCTATATGATGTATTAGCATGGAGTTGTGCATGGAGGAGTATTATACTTATCAATTATTTGGCCTTTAATTCCCCCGGGGGTCAAGTTGACTACAGTCAACCCGGAATACTAGTGGATGGCCTGGGTTACCGGCACTTCCTCTTGAAATCGAATGAGTCTCTCGCGCTGCAAGGAGCTCTGCAAAATCTGACACTGTATATAACACAATCCCCCGATATACTGGCAATACACGAAGGGTCTCATATACAACTATCTTAGAGTAAAATGACCTCTGTAGGCTGCATTATACTCATAACATATATCCCAACTATCAATATAATCCCATCACATGAGTAAAGCGGCCACTTGGGCGTCTTAATCTCATATTAAAACATCTGACTATATCATAGGTTCACCAAAGGTTAATGATCTGCTCTTATACAACACGCATATTAAATGAAAAACATTCTATTAAATGCAAAACCATCAGCCACATTCCATTTCTTTCTAGCGGCCTCTATAGTGTCATAGTCTCCTCTGCTCCTACCACACATAGTAAATAGTATCCTCGACGGGGTAGCTAATCTCTAACTATTAGTAGAATCACCAGTGGGCTACTCTCACCTAAGTGCATGTGTTGCAAATATCAAAGAATAACCTTTTACATTCAAGCAGATGCGCAGTCTACTTGAATCATCTAGTGATCAGCATCTCTCATATCAGGATCATGCAGGCTCCTCTTTTTACTAGGCGTAAGACGGAGACCTTAGTTTTTGTTGTAGGACAGGCCCTCAGATATATCATATGAGATTGAGGGCGGCTCAGCAGTTGATATTATGTAGATTCCCTCCACCGATGTATATCAATTGGGCGACCGACCAGTTGTTGATATTTTCTTTTATATGGACTACCCTCCAATCATTATTATTTTTAGACTAACCCTCAGAGCCATTCTCTAAGAATCACCTCACCATTCACTTCTGTAGTCTTAGAGATTGTCCCTGATGCTTATCTGGAATGCATGATGCCAATTCCATTTCAGTTCAATAACACATGCAAATATATTGTTGGATATAGTGAATGAAATGGATGACATTCATTGGATAATTCTCTGTTCTTAATTCTTTGGATTTCAGTTATAAGAAATAATTATTTAGTTTGAGTTGTGAGAAATAATTATTTAGATTTGAGTTCTCAGAAATAATTATTTGGATTTAAGTTATA